>CM034148.1:214383291-214481748 GCA_019776745.2 Taxus chinensis | reverse complement strand
GGCAACTGGTCACCATTGCAAATTGTGTTTGTGTGTATATTTTTATGTTGTTGATAAAATTGTGAGGAGGTCCCCATTAGGGGATGGCCTCAAATGTGGCCTTCGGTAAACATGTTATTTTCCTTTTTCCATTTCATTATTTTGTTAGTATATGAGTTATCATTGAATGTTTCCTACTTTACTATTGTTAGTTAATGTGCTCTAATTAAGTTTATTTATCTTACTAGTTATTGTAAATTGGATGTGACTATAGGAGTATTAAATTGTGGTTGGTTGTACTTAATTTTTATTATGGATTTGAAGGGATTCTATTGGTTTTAGTGTTGGATACTAAACCTTGCACTTAAAATTCGGATTTTGACTTTCAATCCAATTTTGGAGGCTTCTGGGACAAGTTAAGCTTGTCCCACGCCTCTTAAAGCCACCCACCAAATCTATCTATGATGGGAGGGGCTTATTCTAGGCTTCATTATATGTTTTGGGGAGAAATAAGGAAATTAATTAAACTCTCTTACAAAAGTTTTTAATTTTGTCCTTTAGAGTTTGGGTTTTGGTTTGTGTGTGTAAGGAGAACATGTCATTTCTCACTAGCCAATTTATTGATCTTTGGGTTTGGTTTTTGACCATGTGATGTGGAGTTGAGGAGAAGTGATGTGGAGTTGAGGAGAAGTGATGTGGCATCCTACATGGAGCCACCTCACCCTCCTCTTCTCTTTTCCTATTTATTCAAGTTTGTTTGATGATTGTAGGTTAAGATGTTTTTTTTTCACTCTTGCATTTCTGGAGGAGCTTGCTTTTGGAACCTTTATTTTGAAGATTGGAAATTAGTTGGTGCTTGATTGGGACTTGGAAAAGCTTGGAGATTTTATTTTGTGATTGGAAACTCTTGCATTGGTAAGGTAGGGACTTCACTCATGTATTTTTATTTCTATTTTGTTGTGAAAATGGTTGTAAATGGATGATTGTTGTATGTTTTTTGGTTTTAGGAATAAAATGTCCTTTAGCTTGTGTAGGAGAAAGAAATGGGAATATTTTGGATGCAGACATATGATTCTTGTTGCATATATTTGGAGGGAGTCAGGGTGGGTGTCCCACCTTTGTAGATAAGCTAATTTTGTGCTTATTTTGTACGTCTTATTTTTGGGAGGCATAAGAGTTGAGGGAGGTATAAGAGTTTTGAGGGAGGCATAATAGTATTGTTGGTATGTGATTTGAGTTTTTGGAGGCTTTTAATGTGGGCACCTAAACCTATTGAGAGGCATACATGAATCCCCATGTTCTTCTCTCTCTATCTTGGCTTGATATTGAGACTTTGTTCTTAAGAAAATGGTATGTGTACTGTTGTTATTTTATATTGTGCTTATTGTGTTGAAAGTTTTTGTGAATGATTTTTTTTGAAGCCATGTAAAATTTGTCATTTGGTACTTGATACCTCCTATTATTTCATTGTTGGGGGCTCATGGGCCAATGAGGAGGAAGGTTTATCCTTCTCATTGGATTATTGGTTTGGAGGAGAGTATTTCCTACTCCCCTTATTTTTTTGTGGTGTTGGATTTTGGAGAAATGGAGGAGCTCAAGTTGTCATCTCAGAAGAGTTGTTTTGTGGAAGATCAAGGGAAGAAAAAATAGTTTTGTTTGTAAATTTTTGCCATGTTGTCTCTAATTGAGTGGAGGGTTTGTAACTTGCATTTTAAAATTATCAACTTCTTATAAATGTATTATGTAAGTTTACTTTGCATTGATTATCAAAAATGTATATTTTGGAAAGGAGGCAAGAGAATTTGCATTGGTTATGATAGTTCCTTCAACTTGTGAATCACACCAAGACTGCATATATTTGTTATTGGAAAACTATCCTTATAGAAAATGGAACTATAAAGGAGCACTTATTTTGGTGTTTTCCTTTTAATGATCTTTTATATTTCATTTAAATGCAAAAAAAATGTATGTATCTATATATATATAAGGAAAATAAGGTTGCCAAAGTTAGGTTCCTAAAATTAGTTTTCCTTTTCCTTATTATATATATATATATATATATATATATATATATATATATATATATAAGGAAAAGAAGGTTGCCAAAGTTAGGTTCCTAAAATTATTCTTCCTTTTCCTTATTAATTAAACTAGTAGAATTCATATTATGATTGTTATCATTCTCCTAATATTATAAACTCAATTGTGTGGACATTTCAATACTCTTTCCCAAATTTAAGAAGAATATTCATCCCTTTTACTAGGATTTGGTTTAAATGAAAAAGATTATTAAACCAATTATTTTCACATAACTGAATATTTAAATAAACTAAATAATTCATACGTGCTTTATATGTTGCCTAGTAAGTAATCTATTTATACTTATATTGTTGAAAATAACACAAAAAAAGTTTAGATATATATAAATGTATATATTCATCTAAATTACCTATATAAATATAAATTTTTTATACAAGTTATGACTACATATTTTAATAAAGTAATAATATATAATAATTATTATATTAATCAAAATGATTGTGTGTGTGTGTTACGCCCTTAACCTATTGCTTGTATTAGGATATGAGTAGCCGGTTTATGGCTTACCATATCATTTTATTTTATCATTTATACTTTATCATGCGTAGTAGATCAGCCTTGGTGATGGCCATAACATATGAATAGTATATATAAGGGATTATAGGTAGTAGTTCATCATCATTGGAGCATTTGAGTCTTATTTTATGGTTTGGAGGTTTCCCCCTTGAAGTGGCGAAGCTATTCTAATTGCATATTGAGATCATTATTATGAAATATTGTGTTACTTGGTGTTATATTTCTGATCATAATCTGAATTATACAAGTAATTTCATTACAAGTGGTATCGGAGCTGCGATCTGGGCCAAAATTAGGGAAAAAAACCCTAATGTTTTGTTTCCACTCTATCGTATGAACCACATAAAATTTTTGGGCGATTTTTTTACCAGAATTTTGAATAATTTCAAGTACAAATATTTGAAAATTTAAGACCTTTTTGATATCATTTGCAAATGTTATTGCAAATTTAACATTTTTGATAAAAATGCTCCCTAGACCCAAATTTGTGGAATGTTTCAGAGTTCTTTACATTTTTAGAAATCGCCTAAAAATATAGTATTAGTATATTCTCTGTGTTGTTTCCTATTTGATTGTATTTTTATCAAAACCCTAAGGTTTGACATCATGGCGGGGCCTTCCACAAGAGCAAAAAAGAATTTGGTCACTCTAGGTAAAACTCTAGATAAAGATGGGGTAGTGATTGAAGAGTTTGATTCAGAAGGGGTAAACATAAATTCCTCACCACTAGGGTTTACCTTAGTTGATCATAAGGTGAGACAACTCGAGTATGAGCTGTGAAATGTACAATCTTAGATGGCCTCTAAACGAGACATAGACCAAATCAATCAGCGGTTGGATGATATCATGTAACATGTAAAGGGTAAATAGTATGGACCAAATCTACCTCATATCAACCAAGGAGGATATTCAATTCAAATAATCGACAAAATAACCATGTTTGATCACTTTTCTACCTTAATCAGAATCCAAATTACTCACAACCACGAAACATGATGCCGAAAGTGGATATGCACAAATTTGATGGTAATGATCCCCTGAATTGGATAAATCAAATGGAGAAATTCTTTGAGTTACATCAAAAACCATGAAGACAAAAGGTGACATTGGCATCCCTGTAACTTGAACCAAACCAATTCATTTGGTATCTATGGTTATGTGCTCAAAGGAAGAATAATGATCTCAGTGTCACTTGGACAGTTTTTACCGAGGAGTTGAAATTGCACTATAGTTTAATTGTTTGGGAGAACTAATTTAGTTAATTAGAAAAGTTACAGAAAATAGGACAAGTCAAAGATTATGTGCATCATTTCTAGAACCTATCCTTAAGGGTGGAAAATATTCCAGAAGACAATCTGAAAGGTGTGTTTCTTAGGGGCATTAAGGACCACATTGAGAATGAGGTACGTATATTTAATCCACTCAAGATTTCTGATTCTATTATCATGACAGGTTGAGTAGAGGAAAAGTTTCTTTGTAGTTGGAGGTCGCCTTTCATTAACACTAGAGACCGTAGTATCTCTTCCCCTTCATTCGCTAGGCCAATTAGACTGAATCCTCAAAAAATGGAAGAATTGAGAGAAAAAGGATTATGTTTCATCTGTGACAAAAAATTTGGACTGGGACATAAATGTGCTGAGAAGAAGTTGTTCTATATTGACGGAGGTAATGAGGATAATGAGGAAGCTGAAATTATAGGAGAGGCTCAAGAACCAATACAAGATGAAGTATAGGATCAACAACCTATAATTTCCTGCCATGCATTGTCAGTTGTTATTACTCCTCAAACACTCAAGGTTATTGACTATCTCAAAAAGTAGAAGGTGACGGTGTTGATTGACTCGAGGAGCACTCATAACTTCATAAATAGTAAGTTAACTGCTCACCTCAATTATTTTATTTACCAAACTCCAGAAAGGAAATTTATGTTTGCAGATGGTGGGATAGTCAAGTGCCATAGTATAGAGCTTTCCATGGGAGACTACATGTTAGACTCACCTATGTTTTCTATTTATATGGGAGGAGAAAATATTTTTTTGGGTGTCCAATGGCTCATAACTTTAGGTACTATAGAGATGAATTTCAAAGAATTATTCATGTGATTTCATTTAGATGGAAGGAAAATACAATTGAATGGGATGGTATCTAAATCTCCACCACTTCTTAGCTCTCATCAGATGCATAAAGTTCTCATAAAAAGAGTAGATGGATTTATAGCAAAGTTATTTTCCATAGAAGTACAAAATATAAAGTCTTCAATGCCACCCAATGTTTAGAAGATTATTGATGCTCACTCGTCTATTTTTAATGAAATTCCAAAGGGAATACCACTAGTTAGGGATCATGATCATGCCATTCAGTTGATTCTAGGGAGGCAAACACCTATCATCAGACCATACAGATACCCATATTCCTAGAAAAGTGAGATCGAAAAAATGGTTCAGGAAATGTTGAAGGCAGGTATCATCAGCCATAGCTAGAGTGCATATTCTTCACCAGTGGTCATGGTACGTAAGAAGGATGAAACATGGAGGATGTTTCCAGATTACTGAGAAATAAAAAAGTATACCATCAAAGATAAGTTTCATATTCTAGTAGTTGATGATTTACTTGATGAATTGCATGGTGTTATTTATTTCACAAAATTAGATCTTCGTTCGGTGTACGATTAAATTATAATAACAGAGGAATATGTTTGTAAAATGTATTTTCAGAATGATGAGGGCCATTATGAGTTTTTGGTAATGCCTTTTGGCCTTACAAATGCTCCCTCAACCTTTCAAAGCTTGATGAACACGGTTTTTAGGCCATTTTAAAGGAAATTTGTAATAGTTTTCTTTAATGACATATTGATTTACATTAAGACATGGGAAGAACACTTACAACATGTGAATAAAGTGTTGGAAGTTTTGGAGAAATATACTCTCTATGAAAATCCATCCAAATGTTATTTTGGTGTACAAGAAGTAGAGTAATTGGGTCACATTGTATCCCATGAAGGTGACAAAGTTGATCCTTAGAAGATAAAAGCTATGGTGGAATGGCCAAGGCCCAAAACTCTCAAAAATATTCGTGGGTTCCTAGGACTAATAGGGTACTACATAATATTTGTGAGGGGATATGGTAGAATACTAACCCCACTCACTACATTAATAAAAAAGGATGCCTTCAATTGGACATACGTAGCCACTAAACCCCTTGAGAAGCTGAAGGAAGCCATGTGCAACACCCTAGTTTTAGATATTCCCAACTTCTCAAAAACCTTCATTGTTGAATGTGACGTTTCAAGATCGGGATTGGGAGCATTTCTAATGTAGGAAGGAAGACCAATTACATTTGAGATTCATCAATTCAAATGACAAGATCTGCTCAAACCTGTATATGAGAAAGAAATGATGGCTATTCTTCTTGCGGCCAAGCCAGGGAGGACCTATCTCATGGGTAGACATTTTAAGGTAAAAACTAATCATGATAGGCTCAAATAATTTTTGGAGCAAAGGTTATCATCTGAGGAAAAAAAAATGTGGGTAACAAAAATGTTGGGTTATCATATTTAAATCATATACAAAAAGGGTAGAGAAAATGTAGTAGATGATGCGTTTTCAAGAAGGCATACATCCACAGATGCCTTACTATGTGGAATGTCCATATTTAAGGCCGATTAGGTGGATGAAGCAAGATTGGAATGGGATCAGGACAAGGATAAAAAATCTCTAATACATAATATCAAGCAAGGATCTATAACATATAAAATATTTAAGTGGAAAGGTAATGCGCTATGGTACAAGGATAGGTTATACTTGAGTCAATATTTTGAGTTGAAGCATAATATTCATGCAGAGCTACATGCCTCACCTATTGGAGGGCACTCTAGGTTTTTAAAGACATATCGTAGAATAAAAAGAGAATTATTTTGGGAAGGACTCAAGGGGGATGTACAAAATTTTGAATCAGAGTGTTTAGTGTGCCAACAGAACAAATGGGAAACAATTAAGACACCAGGTTTTTCGTAACACTTACCAATTCCTAGCTAGATATGGGAGGAGGTCTCCATGGATTTCATCACCAAATTACCTTGTTTAAAGGTTAAGAATGTTATTTTCATGATTGTGGATAGGATCATAAAATATGCCTATTTTTGTGCCCTATCACATCCATTTGCAGCCAGTATAATCGCAACTATTATTTTGGAGATAGTTCAAAGGCTACATGGAAACCCAAAGATAATTGTAAGTGATTGTGATCCTATTATCACAAGTAATTTTTGGACGAAATTATTTTCATGTTTGGCTACTAACCTAGCTCAAAGTTCATCTTATCATCCTCAAAATTATGGGAAAACAAAAGTTGTCAACAAATGCTTAGAGGAAGAAGGAAAGGTGGATTAAATGGATACCACTTGCAGAATGATGGTATAACACATGTTTTCATACCTATTCTCAAATGACCCCATTTTTAGGATTATATGGTTACCATCCATTCTATCACTTCTTCCTTGAGGGTAAAAACTAAGGTTAGAGATGTTGAGGAACACATTCAACATCATGAATAGGTTTTGGTTAGTTTGAAGGAGAATTTGGCATTGACACAAAAAATGATGAAACAACAAGCAGATCAACACCGTCGTGAAAGACATTTTGAAATTGGTGACTAGGTTTTTGTATGTCTTCAGTCTTACAAGAAGATGTCCCTAAAGAAACAGAAAAAGGACAAAAAACTTGCTCATAAATATTATGGCCCTTATCAGGTTCTACAAAAAATTGGTAATGTTGCTTATAAACTAGACTTGCCTCAATCTTCACGAATACACCTAGTATTCTATGTTTCCTTCTTGAAGAAGGTTATTGGACAAAAATTTTGAATCCCAGACAGTGTTACCAGAACTTGATGAGGAAGGAAGAATAATTTTGGAGCCAGAAAAGATTCTGTAAACACATACTAAGAGGCTGAGAACCAGAGACATTAAGGAATATCTGATCAATTGGAAGAGTCTGAGCATAGAAGATTCAACCTGGGAGGATGAATATTTTTTGCAACAACATCTAGGATTATTCAACGTTGAGGAAGGGAATTCTACACCTTAACCTATGGCTTGTATTAGGATATGAGTAGGCAACTTGTGGCTTACCATATAATTTTATTTTATCATTTATAGTTTCTCATGCTTTGGATCATTGGAGTATTATTTTAGTATAGCATATGAAAATAACATTATTTTATTATTTATGGTCTGCCTTGGTGACGGCTATAGCATATGAATAGTATATATAGGGGATTGTAGGTAGTATTTGATCATCATTGGATCATTTCAATATTATTTTATGGTTTGGAGGTTACCCCCTCGAAGTGGTGAAGCTTTTCTAATTGCATATTGAGATCATTATTCTAAAATATTCTGTTACTTGGTGTTCTATTGTTGCTCATAATATGAATTATACAAGTAATTCCATCATAGTGTGTGTGTGTGTGTGTACTAAATAAATAAATGTTGATTTGAATACAAACGACCTGGCTGTATGAAGTAAAGATTATAATAGTTATTAAAAAAATGAAAAAGGTGGATTAAAATGGGTATTCGCTGAATGGCCATTGGATTAATTAAAAGAATATAAGGGTGGGGGTGGCACCCCCAGCCTTTTATTAAAACCTTACCATGTATTTTAAAGGCCACGACCATTACCCTATAACACAATACAAACACTTAGTTGCATCCTGCTAATTAAATCTGCACTATGCATTTTTTAACTGGTCATTCCATTATAATAACACACACACACACACACACACACACACACACACACACACACACACACACACACACACACACACACACACACACACACACACACAATTAAATTTGGGCGCAGTATTTCTAGACCTACATTTTTTATAGGTATTTTTCTAAATAATTGTAAAAAGTTTTTTAGTGTGAATATATATATATATATATATATATATATATATATATATATATATATATATATATATATATATTCACAAACCATCATCCTTGTGTATATATAATTTTAAAATCATTGATAAAATGGGGCAAAAATTCCCATAATCGAATAGGGTAAATTCTAAAAATACACAAATAATGAACAATAATATGTGTAAACCCTAGGAGAGGGATACAAATGAAGATGAAGAACCCAAATGTGTATATCCACGTAAGAGCTTGAACTACCTCCCATGGTATCCATCCTCTTTGGCTCTCCCTTCAACTTGCAAAAATATAATTGCGAGAATAGGTAAGGGAAAAAGAATAAAAGAGAAACCATAAATATTTCTAGGGTTCCTTAGTCAAACCTAAGATCTAAGGGCTCTAAATGAACCAATCTAAGGGTAGGGAATCAATCCTATAATTGTTAGGTGAGGATATATTGTCAGAATATGTATTAAATTAAATGTATGTGTAATTTATAAATGGGGCCACTAAATGGTGTTAAAGTGCAAGGATTAAATTGTGATCTCTATTTGAGTTACATAAATTAATTAATAAATGACATTACAGTTAGAAGGTTAAATTAAATAAGTTTATAAAAAGGGGAAACTTAAATAATGATTTATTAGAGTTAATTAATAGAATTTATGGAAATAATAGAAGGGGAAATTAAACCCGACATGGTCTGGAAGGAATTAATAGTATATAATTTTTAATTAGTTACAACTTGCATCTGAGTGGAACTAGTAAATGAGAAATATTTAACCTAGTTGTTTGTTACATTGTTGCAACCGTTTAAACAAAAAAAAATTACTGCGTAACTTTTCATATTCTAATTATTTGGTTTTGTATTGGCTTTTGTGTGTGGAAAAGTGTGGGTGTTACACTTGGCATCAAAGTCATAGGTTCAATGCTTGGACCCTTGGTAGGCATGTGAACATGTCAACTAGTTAGTGAAACTTAAACCTATGACACTGGAACCTATAAGACTCAGAAAATAATAACAAAAATAAAATTTGTTTGGATATTTGTTTTCCCATTTGTGGAAGGTAAAAAAACTGAAGAGAGGTGAAGTGACTCATCTTCCAAGGATCGCCTATGTGAAAATATCGTGAAATTACTATTTTTGGACAACAATGTGAAAATTACATTTTGGAGCCTTTCCATGAGGTTTTCAGGAGTCAAACCTTGCTGAATAGAGTTCATCACCCCTTCGTCATGTTCTACGCATCATAAAATTTCTGACTCCTTTGAAACAGAGTCAATCGAAGCTATGGTGCAAAAATTATGGTTCCTGGAAGTTGCCATGCTTGTTGAAATGAGATCGCTACCTAGACCAAGCTTATCAGGGCGGTAGGATGAGTGCCATCACTTTGAGGACTTAAAATCCCATTTGGGAGAGTATATATCAGGACATGATGTCATAGTAGATACAATTTGTTTGTTTATTTTGAGATGTGAGCTCGATGTTGAGTACCCTTATTGGTGGCACATGAAGGGCTGCGAAGTGATTGTGATGTTGACATTTCCTGTGATTTATATGTGTAAAATTAAATTCTTCTATCAAGTGCCAAAATTTTATTTATTTGATTGAGAAGATTTGAGACTTTGCTTAATTTTTTTATCTTATTGCAGGATTTTCAAGGATTGCAATGAAACTACTTAGCTATTTTCTTTGATTGCCGAGATTTATTGGATTTTACCTTTTTTTGGTAACTCGGAGCTTGTTTGTTTCAAAGGCCACTTGGATAATTTTTTTCAAGAATGTTACGTGAATTTTTTCTTATTTTTTAGTGAGCTAGTTCAACACTATTGTATTGTGATCTCTTGTCATATGGGGGTACACCTTGATGCCTTAATTGTCTTCTTTGGTGCTTCAAGTCATGCCTTTGGTTTTCGAGTTATGGAACTTTATGTGCCTCGACCTTGGAGTATCTCTTTCATTACTCATCCTTTCTAGGGAGATATTTCTCTATATCGTGTGGCATAGTTGACATTTTTACGGTGGTTTTGTTTCTTCTACTCCCCAGTAGAAGATTTGTTCATTGTTGAATAGATGTGTTATTCACTATGGATTTATGGATTATGTTAGGGATGGAATAACTCTTGGATAAATATAGGTTTTGGTGAATAATTTTTGGTTGGGGTTTGATGGTCCACCGATGGGAATACTAGAGTTCTTACATGGTTCCATTGTTTTATTTTAGGAAATATCGACAGTGGAATGTATCTACCTTGGGGTAAATATGGTTATACTTAAGCCCTTTGGTCATGGTGCTTAAATAAGTGTGCTTGTTTTGCTCTTAAGAACCCATGCATAGATATACCCTTGCCTTGATCTCTATTTTGTTTAAAGTATGCCACATTATAATATATTAGTATCAAGTTATGTTAGGTAGTTAAGGGAACTTTTAGATCCGTGTTGGTGTTGTGCTTGGAGGTTTTGGGTTGTATAGGTCATAGGAGTCTGACCTTAGCTATGATTATTTCATACTCTTTCATCCAAGGCTATAACTCTTGCCTTAGAGGTTATGTTTGAGTAATTTAGTTGATGGCCCTCTTGCTATTTTGATGTCCTCTCGGTGAGGAAGTGTGGTAAGGGATAATTTCCCCCACCCTTATAAGCTTGGCTCTTTCCACTCATTAAAATCCAATTGGTAATGTGATAAACCTAATCATATTAGAACCCTAATTAGGAGGCTTGAATATTTGGAACTTAATAAGTAATGTGGATATTAAGGAAAATTATTCCCTACTATAACCTTGTAGTTTAATTAAAGAAATAAAAAAATAAAAACTATGTGCTAAATAGTAAGAATCCCCTCATACTTTGCCTAGAAATATAATGGGTAATTTTTTTCACCTATATAGAATGGCGAGAAATCATGTCAACATTGGTGATGACCCTAATGATACAAGATATAGGATATCGTAATATAGAGAATGTATAAATTAGAAAACTTATATTAAATATACTTGGTAAACATAATTATAAATGTGTCTTATAATTTGGAGTATGAAATGCATAAATTTATGGGATTGAACACAAGTAGAATGTACAAATAAACCACATTTAATTATGAAAATTGCTATTGCATACCCTAAAATTTGTAAGCGATATAATCTGAATGGTCAAACTAATTAAAAAATTTCTTTGAGCTACGGTATGAGTGTCTAATCTCAAATGTTCCCTAAGGTGTTTATGATGTTGCAAATAATGTTGAAACATTAGAAAAATGTATCGAATATACATATAGCCTTAACATAACATGTATTATTTTATTAAGGTAAAGTTATCATGATCTTTTATGATGATTGGTATGCAATATAATACCAGAACCATAAAAAATGAAAGGAGTTGTTTCAATGCTAGGTTAGTATACAAAAAAAATTATTGGTGAAAATCTCATATTGAACTTCGAAGGTGAAGCCATGACAATAAAATGATTTTACCCCCTTACTATATCAAATAATAAACATATGTATAATGGTTACAACATAAGTTGCATGCTAGAGTATATTTAGGACCCCTCACTAGTAGTACGATTTTTTTTTTTAGAAAAATACATAAGGATTGTATCCCCTTGTTAGAATGGGTTAATTGTTATGTTCATATCGATGGAACCTATGTTCCATCATGCCAAAAATTATCACTATTTAAACCTTAAAATATTCCTTCCTATCATGAGTAATGGAGTACCTGGTTAATAGTGTGGTGTTCTAGTCATTTTTTTCTCCCTTGAAACACAAATGTGAATAATCCTCCTTATTGGGTATTTCAGGCCATGGAGCCCTTTTTTCTCTTATCTCAACATGTGTATTAAGTATTACCCTTTCGAAGCATGTATATATCTCCGAGTTATTAAAAAGGTGCCTTCTTGCGTTGGAGTAGGTCATTGGTGACCTATGCTTATGGAGGAATTTTGGAATCCTCTTTGCTTTTGTAGAACTGTTATATTGTTTCCCTTGTTCTTGGGAAGGGAATGGTGCAGGATATTTCCGTAAGTTTATTGAGGACTATTTTGTGTGTGTTACTCTCATAAATTTTTAGTTGGACCTCACTTGTTTCTTAATGTTCTCCTAACTGGCTTGAATTTTTCTATGTGATATAATATTAAGTTATGTTCATTTTGATAACCTTTTGAGCTAGGGAGTTCTTATATTATGAAATTTTGTTGTTATATAGAGTGAGTAGTATTTCTTGTGTTGATATGATTGTAGGAACTAAGATTTCTTATCAAAAAAATAAAAATAAAGATGGGAAATGTCATCTAGTTGTTTGAGCTTCTAAATCAATATGTGTGGTTGTGTGTTATGATATTTATGTACGAATTCTAGTTTTGAAAACCTTGTAGCCAAGAACATGCTTTGTGTTATCATTAAAATTTAAGTGAGACCTTCTAATTATATGAAGTACTACCAATGATTAGTCTTCTTCCTTATAAACATTTGATTAAATGTAGGTGTTTCCTTTGTTGTTAAACCTCGTCGTACATGGTCCTAAATTTGTTAGATCGGTGAGTAGGTATTTTTTCCCCATGAAATTTTGATGGTTGTGATGGGTAGTTGTTAACCTTGTCTGAAATAATGAACATTGAAGTGTAATTCAACCCAATTGAAATTCATAGCTTCCTTTTTCCGTGAATAATATCTATGTGTAGCTAAGTGGACACCTTGTGTATATAACATGTTCCAATTCTTCATGGACCTTTGTTTTCATTCATTCTTTTTCCATTGACCATTCTTTTTTAAATATTCAATGTTGTAAACTTGGTTAACCTTGTAGAGATTATTCTTAATTTTTGATTGCTAGAAATATTGTTTGGAGGATGTTTTGTATCTATTCCTTATAGTCTCCCTTATCTTCTTTCAAAAGTGTTGAACAAAACTAGAGTTTCAAGGGGGCACAATTCACTTCGAAGTAAAGAAACCCCACGAAAGACGTGACTACTATATTTATGATTTTTTTATCTACCTCATTTCATGACTTCTAGGAGGAATTTGAGTCTAAGTGGAGGGGGATGTAGGGCCCACTCCTCTTCGACATTGATCTTACTAGGATTATTGCTTACTATGGGTTGGAGACCTAGAATTTTTTATCATATTGATCATTAAACATTGATAGGTGGACATTATTATGTTTGATTATTATTTTTTTAGACATTATAGATATTTTTATTTTGGATATATGGTGACTCATAATTTGAATTATATGCATGGATTGATATTTCAGTATTGGTGATGAGCTAGAGTTACTACCTTCTATATATAACAAAACATTTGATTTTGATACATATATTTTGTTAGACAATCTAGCTAGGATTGTGATCTTATTGTTGTCAATGAAATGAAAGAATTAAAATATCTTGAAATTGTAAACAATTGACAAAATTACTTGATTCTAGCGATGATTTAGTTGTGTTAATTGATGATTTGAATTGATATGTATATGTGTGTTTTATTGTTTTGATGTCATTGATATGGCCACAAGGCCAGAGAGATATTGTTTTGATTTTCCAGGAAATTATAACATAACAAAGAAATGGGGATAGGAGACCAACAATGAAAGAATTTTGGGTATTGGCCATTGGTCACCTTGACAACTTGTGTTTGTGTGTATGTTGTTATGTTGTTGATAAAATTGTTAGGAGGTCCCCATTGGGGGGTGGACTCAAATGTTAGCTTGGGTAAATGTGTTATTTTCCTTTTTGATTTTATTATTTTATGAATATGTGATTTATTGTGTAAAGTGTCCTACTTTATTATTGTTAGCTAATGTGCTCTAATTAAGTTGATTTATCCTGCTAGTTATTGTAAATTGGATGTGACCTAAGGAGTATTAAATTTTGGTAGGGTTTCCTTGATTTGTTTATGAATTTGAAGGGATTCTATTGGTTTTAGTGTTGGGTACTCAACCTTTCATGTCAAATTAGGATTTTGACTTTCAAACCAATTTTGGAAGTTTGTGGGACAAGTTAACCTTGTCCCACACCTCCTAAATCCACCTTCCAACTCTACCTATGATAGGGAGGCTTATTTTAGGCTTCATTATGTATTTTGGGGGATAAAAGAGGTAATTAATTGCACTCTCTTAATTGTTTTTTAATTTTCTCCTTTGGAGTTTGGCTTTTGGTTTGTGTGTGTAAGGAGAACTTGTCATTTCTCACCCACCAATTTATTGAGCTTTGGGTTTGGTGTTTCACCATGTGATGTAGAGTTGAGGAGAAGTGATGTGGCATCTTACATGGAGTCACCTCACCCTCCTCTTCTCTTTTCATATTTATTCAAGTTTGTTTGATTATTTTTGGATTAGCTGTTTTATTTTCACTCTTGCATTTTTGGAGGAGCTTGCTTTTGGAACCTTTTTTTTGAAGCTTAGAAATTGGTTGGTGATTGATTGGGACTTGGAAAATTTTGGAGTTTGTGTTTGTGATTAGACACTCTTGAAATGGCAAGGTAGGGACTTCACCCATGTATTTTTATTTCTATTTTGTTGTGTAAATGATTATAAATTGATGATTGTTGTATGTTTTTGGTTTTGGGAATAGAATGACCTTTAGGTTGTGTAGGAGAAAGAAATGGGGAAATTTTGGAGGGAGGCATAAGAGTATTGTTGCATATATTGGGAGGGAGTTGGGTTGGGTGTCCCACCTTTGTAGATAATTAAAATTTGTGCTTATCTTGTATGTCTTATTTGAGGGAGGCATAAGAGATGAGGGAGTCATACATGTTTTGAGGGAGGCATAAGAGTCTTTTTGGTATGTGATTTGGGTTTTTGGAGGATTTTACGGTGGGCACCTAAACCCATTAGGAGCCATAAGTGAATCCCCATGTTATTATCTCTCTCTTGGCTTGATATTGAGCCTTTGTTCTTGGGAAAATGGTATGTGTGTTGTTATTTTGTATTTTTCTTGTTTTTTTGAGAGTTTGTGTGAATTATTGTTGTTGAAGCCATGTAAAAGTTGTCATTGGTTGCTTGATACATAATATTGTTTCATTGTTGGCTTGAGAGAAAATGAGGAGGAGGGCTTCTCCTTCTCATTGGATTATTGGTTCGGAGGAGAGCGTTGCCTACTCCCCTTATTTTGTTGTGGTGTTGATTTTTGAGAAATGGAGGAACTCAAGTTGTCAACTTAGAAGAGTTGTTTTGTGGAAGATCAAGGGAAGAAGAAATGGTTATTTTTGTATTGTTTTTTTCATGTTGTCTCCACTTAAGTGGAGGGCTTGTAAATTGAATTTTAAAAACTCTCAACTTCTTGTAAATGTATTATGTAAGTTTTCTTTGAATTGATTATCAAAAATGTATATTTTGGAAAGGAGGCAAGAGAAGGTACATTGGTTGTTATGATAATTCCTTCAACTTGTAAACCACACCCAGAGTGCATTGATTTGTTAATGGAAAACTATCCTTTAGGAAATGGAACTATAAAGGAGCACTTGTTTTGGTGTTTTATTTTACTGATCTTGTATATTATATATGAAAAGAAGGTTGCCAAAGTTAGGTTCTTAAAATTATTCTTCCTTTTCCTTATTTCTTAAATTGGTAGAATGCATATTATGATTGCCATAATTCTCCTAATTTTGTAAACTCAATTGTGTGGACATTTCAATATTTTTTACCAAATTTAAGAAAAATATTCATCCCTTTTACTTGCATTTGGTTTAAATGAAAAAGATTATCAAACCAACTATTTTCACATAAATGAATATTTAAATAAACTAAATAATTCATATGTACTTTATATGTTGCCTAGTAAATAATCTATTTATACTTATGTCGTTGAAAATAACACAAAAAAAAAATGTTTAGATATATATAAATGTATATATTCATCTAAATTACCTATATAAATATACAAATTTTATATAAGTTATGATGTGAATTTTAATAAAGTAATCACATATAATAATTATTATATTAATCAAAATAACTACATATATGTATTAATAATAAATAACCAAATAAGGATTTAATACCAATCGGCCAATATTGAGATTTAAATATATATAAAAAAGTAAAAAGTTAATGTTTGAGAAGCCATAGTATTATGGTAAGGGGGGTGTTTATATAAAAATAAATGTAATGGGGTTGGGTTGGGGTGGATCGGTGCCCCACCCATGCAATACAAAACCTCACTATTTAAAACAATGGCATGCATTATTTCAAATCCGTGACCTCTCCTTGTATATGCGCTGCGTATAACATGCAATCCGGTCGAACTTCAAACCGCACAAAATTATATCTGTCTATATATATATATATGTTTGTATAACATGTAATCCGGTCGAACTTTCAAACCGCACAATATTATATATATATATATATATATATACCCAGACCACTTATTATATATAAATTCATCATTATTTTTATTTGGTATTTTTTAAAATAAATGTTAAATAAATAAAATGTGTATACACACACATATAAATATATAAATACACACACTCAAACTTTAAATTTTGTGTATACTCTATTTTTTAAACCAGAAATAAAATGGCACAAAAATGTCCATATCCAAATAGGGTAAACTAAAAAAAAAACACAATAACAAAAAAAATGTAGAGCAAACCCTAGGAGAGGGATAAAAATGAAAATGAACAACCTAAATGTTTGTATCCATCCAAGATCTTGAACTACCTACCATGGTCTCCATTCTCCTTAGCTCTCCCGTCAACCTACAAAAATAAAAATGAGAGAATAGATAAGGGAAAAGGAATAAAAGAGAAACCATAAAGATTTCTAGGGTTCCTTATTCAAACATAAGATCTAAGAGTTCGAAATGAATCAATCTAAGGGTAGGGAATAAATCCTACAATTGAGAGGTGAGGATATCTTGTGGGAATATGATTTTAATTAAATGTATGTGTAATTTTTAAATGGGGCATCTTAAGGGTGTTAGTGTGTGAGGATTAAATTGCGGCCTCTATTCTTTAGATAAATGACATTAGAGTTAGAAGAATAAATTAAATAATTTTGTAAAAAGGGGTAACTTAAATAATGATTTATTAGAGTTAATTAATTTAATTTACGGGAACACTAGAAAGGGAAATTAAACCCAACATGGCTTGGAAGGAATTAATAGTATTTAATGTTTAATTAGTTACAGTAACTTGTAGTGACATGGAACTAGTAAACGAGAAATTGTTAACCTAGGTATTTGTTACATTGTTGCAAATCTTTAAACAAAAAAATAAATTATTCAGTAACTTTTCCTATTTTATTTATTGGGTTTTTTTCGTGGAAAATTATTGGCATTACATGTTCCAACAGTTAGTTTAAGGGATTTTAATACTTTTAACATGGCAACACACTTCCTTATTTTTGTTTCTAGATTAGGTTTCTTGAGTATCGTTTTATGTCCGACTTAATATTTTTTCCTTAATTAGGTTCATATGCCTTTTTGTAATGAATCGTGTAACCTATTTTCTTATAGGGGAATTTTTATCCTCATGAGACTACTGGTCCCTATCTTAGTGGATTTATCACTAGGAACATGATCACATAGTTCCACATCATACATTCATTATATAATAGGAAAAGTAGGAGAGAAAGATGGAGTAGTCCATTGTTAAAAAGGTTAAGGTTCACATTATATTTTACACAACGTGGGTCTCATTTCGCACCATAAGATGATTTAAAAATGATAAGAGAATGACCTAAATTTCACCTTTCTCTAAGTACATCATCTTATGGTTATGTTTTCACAATTTAATCATACACTAAAATGTTGGTAAGTTTCGCGATTAACTGTTAATATTTAACCATTAAATCCAACCGATAAATGAGATTGGGTATCGATCTCATTTATTATCTAAACTCTTAAAGGTTACTTCCAAGTTTAGCTGGCAATCTTCGCCACTCAACATGTATATCGGTGCAAGAGGATTTTACACCATGGTTAGTGTTGGTTTCCATTAGAGTACTACCTCAAGATAACACATTCTCCTTACCACACACATGACTACCAATATGAGAAGGGAACCACATACTCTATATAATGTTTGACCATGTCGTTCATAACTATTGGGTTCTCAATGAAATCACTAAGCATATAGGCTATGACGACAACCCCAAACATGGGATCTTAGTTAATTACTAAAAGGGTTGTTATCAAGTGAAAAGATTTAAGTTCATTCTAAGATTTCTAGTTTTCTATAATACAAAGAATCACACATGAAGGGTAGGTGTACATGAAGTTTATACTAGGGTGGACTGTTTTATTTAGATCATTTTATTACATTTTTGAGATAAGAAACAAAACACACCAATTATTTGGTCATCAATTGCACACTAGAATTTCACTATAAGTTATTAAATTCAATTTCAGTTAACACAATATCCAACTTTTATAGTACAAATCTTGGAATCAAAATAAAACCCATATTTAGATGAACATTTCCCTTAAACACTAGCATCTTAAAAATGTTTACAAAACTTCACTAATAAACCCTTCAATACTTCACAAAATGTTGAAATATCCTCTACAATTTCACTTAACATATATATCTAACCCCCTTTTTACCACATGTAAATTTGAATTGAAAGAACACCTATAGTTAAATGCACAATTCCCCAAAGCACCCTTAAAACCATCATTTGATTCATATTACTAAATTTCAATAACTAGTCTTTACTGTAACTTAGAAATACATACATACATACAAACACACACACAGATATATATATATATATATATATATATATATATATCCATTAACATATATATATTACAATAATCCACATTGAATTACAACCACATCGTTTTGCCATTTTACTTGCATCTTGCAAAACCATGTGAGCATGAAATCAACAATAAATCGTTGGCATGGCATCCACCTAAATCTAGCATAATTAACATTATTGGTTTTCCATTTAAATTTTAGTAATAATACAAACATAACAAGAGAGGGTTAGGGCTTATATTAATTTCATTTCAATGCATTCCTTAAATAAGAAAGGAGAGAGAAAGAGATAAAGAAGAGAGAGAAACATATTTTCCAAAAAAACAAAACTTCACACGTTAAGTCACAAGATAGAATTTTAAATAGTAATTTGAAAGTGTTAATAAGTTTTCCACGATAGTTTGCTAACTTGACTAGGTTCCTACAACTTTATTTTCCATTTTTCTGCTAGTTGCAAAAAAACTCAATTTCGACTTGGAGGCTAAGAAAGTGCATTCATTAACTGTCTTCCAATATGAAAAGTCATGGTGGGAGAATTCCAATGTGTTGACCTATATACCAAAAATACACATGTACTGATTGAGCCTAGAACTAGTGAACGATGTACAATTGGAGAATGGTTTTTCATAGCCACCGGTCGTAATCGGTCAAGTTTGACCTAGTGAAATAGGGACCAAAGCCCTACAAAATGCCTTTGCTAAGCTAACCATGGATGAGATTTTACCAAACTAAAGGTTCTACGAAATTTTATACTAAAAATACTAGAGATTTGTGAAGGTGGATAAACATTTCATTGCTGAGGGTCCAAATGGTGAGTCAAAATGAAACCCAACTTTTCAGATTTAACAGCTCCCTAATAGTGCAAAATGGAGTAACATGGCTCCTATAGCAGTAGAGAAGAGAGCACAACAGGTCAAATGAGGTCGAGATAATGCTTGCTACCACTCTATGCATAACAACGAACACATACGACACTTGACATATCTTTTACGGGGCTCAGACTATTGTTTTGCAAGTCTCTGGAAATTACATTTTTCTAACTTTGCAAGGTAGACAGAAATGGTTGGTTTAGTTAACTCATCTAGCTCTTGCCAAAACCAATGGACACGAGCATCATGTTTTGAAACCCTAGGTTTAGCAATGCATGAGGTTGTGGTCATGACACAGTTGAGGTTCAAATTATATGTCATTCAAAAAATCATGAGGTGTTGTTTTATTGATTGCACTAGTCATCTGGTTAAAATATCCAATTGTCTGAGTATATAATAGATTAATAGTTTTATTTTATTGCAAATGAATAACCAAATCGTATGAAAATTATAAGAGATAAAGGTAAGGAGACCATTCCTAGAAGAAATGAGTTGGTCTAAGATGTTCTCTCCCTTCCAATCAATAGCTCCATGAAAGCCTTAAAGTTTCCACACCCACAAGGCTTTCCTTCCTTGAGTCATTACATAGAACTAAACACATGATTTTTAAAAGGGTCCCAATGAAATTTTTAAAATTCATTTCTCTTTGAAAAGTGTTCTGATACCCCCTCTAGTTTTGGCCTCAAGTATCTTCATATTGAGAGATAGATGTGAATATTTGTCAACTAAGGAAGATATTGTTGAAGATTAGAGTTGACTAGCTGACTGGCCATATATGTCATCCTTGATGCCTGTATCCTTCAGATTTTTATTAATATTTAATTATACACAATGAATTTCCCTATTTTGAAATTGCAAAGCAGCCTTAAGAAATCGGTAAAAATCATATGCCTTTCAAAAACTCAGGTACTTTTAACAAAGAACTTTCCAATGTATAATCCAACATAAGAAAAGTCTTTTCCATAATATTTTAACGACATCCATATATGTCCCAAACCTCTGTATTTACACAAATTGGTGCATATTTTTTGTGAACCTCATACTTTTTGCTAAACCAAATCTTTTTGTTGTGAATTTTCTTGTTTTGTACACCTAGAAAATAATATTTCCCCTTCATTATAAAGGGATTGGAGCCTATAATATAGTTTGACGTCCCGATTTTAACTAAAATTTTTATGTTGTTATGCTCAATAATCAGAAAGTGAATAATAAAAAATGTAAGCACATCCATTCTTACTTCCATAATGGTTATTTATCCTTTAATACTTAGTAATATTATGTAAACATATAAGAGTCAGAAATGAGATCTAATCAGAAGAAGACAACCATCCAATAAGGGGTGACAGTTTTCCTTTTTTATCAACAACCGCAAATGCACCTCTAACAGAGTTGTAAGATAAACAACTACCCATGCTATTTCTGTGGCCAATTCTTCCTCCCCCCTTTTGTATGTGTTGAATAATAGCTTAAGGAATTTCATTCAACTTTATCAACTATGTAGAAACCTTTGGTTTTGGTCCCTTAATGAGATTTGAAAAATCCCAAGCTGTCGTTCTTGATGTCGAATCCTTATTTGATAACATTAACTGTGCAAGAGGAAACACTGATCCTTGTGCTAATAAAAACCTCTCCTTCACCACCAACATTTTGTAGAGCACATGTGTACTATTTGGTGAAAGGTATTGAACTCTATTCTCTAAGGTGTGCAATGATCATAAAAAATACAAGAAAAAGAGTTCTTTTCTATGCTTCAACATTTTGCATACACGTCTACCAAGGCCATTGCAACAACATCTAAAAAAATTACTCTATATTTTTTTGCTTTCTTGTACGTCTAGACCTTGTTCCAGAGCTCACATTTTGGCATAGGGTGGGAGTGCACACACAAATGTAAATGATCAGGTTGGAAACTTGTTTGTCTCGTAGGTGAAACAATGTGGTTGTCTATGAGAAAAATGATGTCTTTTGTACACTCTGCAACTATCTATATTACTGCTAAATTAAAAAATGTTAACTTGGGTTTTAGGTGATGCTTCTGGATCTGAAATAAAGTGTTGAGTTATTATACTGCAAGGCGAAATGACAAGTCTGAATGTCATGTGGATGCCCATGCCTTTACAGATACCCCTTCCACATGGAACCACCTGACATGGCCCATTGTCCTCTACTAATCTATTTTAAAATTCACCTATTCCACCCTCCAAATTCAACACATTCTTTAATATATTATATTGCTATTATTTTTCATTTTTATTCATCGTATTTTCCATGTTTTGTTTTATTTATTTGTTATTTCATTTATTATATTTTATTATACGAGACCGGAAAGGGGAATTACATCTCCCTCCTCTTATAAAATCATCGTCCTCAACACGACACTAGCCAAGTTTAGAAGAGGAACCTATGAACAAGGAGAAAATAATCACGACCCATGTCATCAATGAATGATACCTATTGCAAAGGAGCGACCACAAGGAAAAATGGAAGTTTGACAAGTTATTAAGTTTTTGTGAAGATTGGAATTTTTCAATTTACATTATTACCTAATTAATATTTTTCCTTTACAGTATTTCTCAATCTAGAGATCTTAATATTTCATTGTTTTAAGATGTTATTTTGTTTATTTTTTTTGGTGCCCAACAAAAACTAAAATCACAATACAACATCAAGGCCAAACACAACACTAATGGTTCATAAGACATCATTATATGTACCTTCATGACTATATTACATCACAAGAACTCAAGTGAATCATGTAAATAACATACATAGCCCTCACAACATAGTAATTATGACACATACAGATGACATAAAAATAATTGTAACATAAGTAGACTACTACAACATGGAATTTCCAATAGGTACACATATAAAGGCTTTATACATCTTTAGACAATAACTGTAGTTACAAAGTGTCAAAAAGGGGATCAAATCATACCTTCAATGAGGGGCATCAATCATCAATGTCACAAAACATAACTAGACTCACATGAGTACACATAAATCATAACACCAACTCCAAATACATCACCAAAAAACTCCATGTACCTCCTGAAGCATCATAAAACAACTCCATATACCTCCTGAAGCATCACAAAACAAATCCATATACCTCCCAAAGCATCATGAAACAATTGCATATACCTCTCGAAGTAACAAAAAAAACCCATATACCTCCCAAAGCATCATAAAATAACTCCATGTACCTCCCAAG
Organism: Taxus chinensis; assembly: GCA_019776745.2. Taxonomy (NCBI): domain Eukaryota; kingdom Viridiplantae; phylum Streptophyta; class Pinopsida; order Cupressales; family Taxaceae; genus Taxus; species Taxus chinensis. The sequence goes on along the minus strand of CM034148.1, from coordinate 214,458,440 downwards.
CAATAAAATAAAGATAAATTTTCTTTTTCACTCCCCAAAAGAGGTCGGTCACCCTATGGCCCTGAGCACATAAGGTCCAAACACCCATAACCCAAGTGACATAATAACTCATGGTTCAACAACCTACTAGGTATTTGTAACTCATTGGCACGTACCTGTACGACGGAAAAGTGACATGTGAGCATGGGAATCTACAAGTGAATCTTCCTCGCACCCGACCTCCCGAGGTCGTGCCGAGACAACCGGTGGGTATGGAATATATGTGAGATGCAGACAAACTAGTTAGGTATTCTAATGTCTTCAATACGCACTAGCGGAATTTGCGAGTCTAAGGAAAAGAAGGCCCTCCTAACTTCAACTGGTGTGATAGATCAGTCAGCAAGGATGACTGCTCGAAGGCTCCAATCAATATCGAGCTCTGGCGTGATTCAATCTATAGGTTGTGGAATACGTGCAAAAGTGACCCGGGATAGTTTCGTGTATTTCTCCAGACAGGGTCATACAGTGGATGGTAAATATAGTCGACTCTATGGACAATTCTCTGGCCTAGCCTAGAACTCTCTAGCTCTGTTAGCTGTTGTGTCTAGCAAGGATAATTGTTTGATGATGATAGGTGGAAGTGGGGTAGACCGAAATACTAGTGTGTGTAGGCCAGTGTCTATGTCTAATTCTCCTATGGATTCGTGGGTCACAACCATAGATTCTTAGTTGTTGTGGGCCTGTTACGGTCATGCGTTAAATCAAGTCCTAATCCCTAGTATCCAGTAATCATATGCTTTCTCAGCTTCTATATTTAGGATCAATAACTGTGTGATTTTCTCATAATATCTTACAGGCGTTTGTGCAACCTGGATTCTTAGGCTGGTATCTATATCTAAAAGAGTGTCTCCTGCATCTAGCTGTGGACCAAAGGATCACAATCAAAGGTTTGTTCTCTTTCAAACCCTTCTACAGTCATATGAATGTTGCCTAAGGTAATCTGTAGTTCGGTTGATTCAACCAAAACATGTGTGCTTGGTCGTCTTCTATGTTTAGTCCGCTCAACTGGGAATTGATTTGTTGCAAGCTTACCATTGTTCGGAAGACTTGGATCCTAATATTTTGATCTATATCAGTTATCAGTATGATGAGATTGGCCTAAGGCATGATTGGCTCGAATACATATTCCCTGGGCTCTCTAGGTCCCATGATTGTCATACAAAAGAAACAATGTAAAATGAACTACAGTAAAATGAGATTTAACTATGTGAAGTGTATCTATAGCATCTATGATTTCTCTATTCTTTTGTGTTTTCTAATGAGATTTATGAATTTAAGAAAGCATCTATTTTAAAATATCTAGATATGATAGTTAATATAATAACTTAAAACAAACAAAATAACCGAGTGTAGCTATTTGTCTGTGCAATTTGTAGATCTATTCTAAACAATGAAATAACTTATCTAATCTATTTACAAGACTCTCAATCCTACCTCAGAAGTGAGGAGTGAATCATAGTTTCTCAGAAACTATCAATCCCCACAGCTTCCCTGGAAATATCGAGAGTAGAATTAACTGAAATAAAGCAATTAACTACTCTATTTGATATGACTCTAACTAGAACTTTGAAAGCTAGAACCTGGATTCTGCAGAACAGTGGCGAATCCGATGATGTGTGTGATCTTGTCCCCTCAGTGTGATCTCCTCGCTCCTTCATGTTCTCGTGGATCCAGAAAAGCATGTAATGCTAGCATCAACAGAAGTAGATATTGGGACAAAGGTAGCTCAAGACACAGACTGAATACAATGCGAGTAGGAGAGGGATAGCGCAAGAGTAGAGAGCTTGGCTTATGAAATTCCTAGCGAGATCTATTGCGAGTCATGCAACATAAAGCGTCCAGAACCTGAAACTATCCTGTTTGAAGAACAAAACCTGCAACTTTAATGGCTTCCTAAGCTATTCTACACCAAGGGATTGGATGAAATAACAGTAGTGCTTGCACAAGATGGATATGTGGCTTACTAAAAGTAAAATAATGCTAACCAAGCATGCAATGAAAGAAACTAAGCATTCTAAGCAAAAGGAAAACTAAATATATTGCAAAGATAAATTCAGAGGAAAATTTGAGGGGCCATTTTCTTGAGCACAAGCCAACTATTTATAGCATTTGCATTTACCCAAGCTAAAAGCCAAATAGAACTCTTAAACTATAAATAATGGCAAAACACTATTCTAAGGAACCAGAATCATAAATGCAAGCTTATGGCGGTGAAAGAAACATGGTAAAACATTGAAATTACATGAGTCGTGTTAAAAGAGATTTTTGGAAAATGCGTAAAGGACCACCACCCTGAGTAGGGCGGCGGTTACATGACCGCCTCCCTATTCAGGGTGGCGGTCACGAGATCGTCACCCAGTCAGGGTGGTGGTTTCGTCACTGAAGAGAAAAAGGCCAAGAAAAGAGGGGAAAAGGGAAAAACAAAGCACGTGGGGGCTAAGCGGGGCATTCGGAATGTTAACGCACACTTGGAGAGATTTTTTGGATCCTGAACACCTTGCGAGGAGACCTGTATCATCATTGGGGCACGTGTCACGTTGTTCCGGCAGTACAATACCTTATAATTTTGGGTATGTACATATTGCCCCCTCGGAGAAGCGTTTTAGCCATGGAGAGGCGTAAAACAGTGGGTCTGAGTATGGCGATCCTGAAATGGGAAGTTAGAACTTATACCTGATACATCCGTGTGTTGAAATGATACCGTCCAAGATTCCCGCTACCTGCAAAATGAAAAGAGAACTCAAGTGCAGATAGACACAATAGTTTGAAAAATAAACGCTCAAATAATAGGGAATGAGAACGTACCATTTGTGCGGGGATGGGAACTTACCTCCGTCGGCGCTCCAAACCTGTGAAAAATTCATTTAAAATGAATCTGGACGCTATATATATGAAAGTGGGCCCATTTTCCTATTCATTTGTGCAAGTCGATTTGATTGATTTTGAGCTCTGGGACCCACGGTGACAGTTTCTTGCATAAGTAGAGTCAAAACATCCGTGACAAGATAGCGATCATGCCTCCACTTGTGGAACATCGACCTGTGAGATCACAGGTTAGTTTTCTTCAGTTTATCCTTTTTACCCCCTTAAATTTGAAATGCTAAATACTTTGGCATGGGGGGGTAATTTTTGAAAATGTTAGTGTTAAAAGGTCCACCTAGGGGGGCGCCTACTGGGTAGGATTTGTTTTTAGGTGAAATGGTCATTTTTTGCACCTTTTAGGCTTTTTAAATTTAAAATCCCATGTGGGTTTTTGGACCACGACCGCCGCCCTTAAGGCGGCGGTTACAAAACTGCCTCTCTGCTCAGGGCGGCGGTTTTGCACACAATGCAAAAGGATCATCTGTTTGAAATTGTTCTTTCTTTTCTAGCATTTCTACGTGTTTTTGTGATTTTTCCAGTGTTACTCGGAAGCTAACTTGCTCTGTTTTGTGTGTTTTTGGGTGTATGCAGGTGAGAGAGGAGTATATCGAGTGGAGTAGAGAGAGGGAGTGTGATTGGCTCCCAAGGGTACTAGATGCCCTCTCATAGGATGAGGAGGACACTCTTCAGTGGGTTGGGATACTACGCATTTCACGTGTGCCCCGTGTTACGCCATCTAGCCACATTCTTTATGACTTGTTCTCATACTGGGATGTAGATCGGAACACCTTTCGATTGCCAGGGGTCCACAGTGAGTGGAATATTACATTGGAGGATGTCTATCGCATTTTGGGGGTCCCGATCATCGGGAGACGACTCACCCTAGAGACAACAAGTTCACAAGCACAGATTGCATAGTGGGCTACATATATGGGAGATACAGTTATCTCCACGGGGTCGAAGAAGGGGGTTAGAGTTTGATCCATTCCTACTTTTCCCATCCCCTTACTTCGTTAGGCCATCATGGGGATCCTTGCCTTGAGACTGATCAGGGACAAGGGAGGAGATACATTATTATACTGCTGGTCACCCATTATTGCATAGATAGAGGGGCACGGTTGGATATATTCCTGGGGAGCAGACATTCTTGGGACCACTTACCATGACTTATACAGTGTGGTCCGTTTACAGGGGTAGTACTTGAGCCACCCAACCCTGGTTATGAGTTTGGTCTATGAGCACTTCATCCCCTACAGAATAGGTGTAGAGGTGACAGACCCGGAGCTGTGAGGGCAGCCAGATGGACAGACATGTTGGTTCTTAGAGCACCTCATCAGCCAGTTGCCTCCCTGACTACTGCTGACATGGAGGCTACACCATACCAGACTATGGCAGGCATATGGGGTGAGGAGGCTCTTACCTTGATCTCCTGCTCCACCACATGGCAGCTTATTGATAGAGTGGGGCGAGTGGAGATGCACCCCTTTGGCCGTGTTCCTCAGCAGTTTGGCTTACCATACATGGGTATGCTTCCCCCAGTGGTGCCAGTATACAGATCAGTCTAAGAGGCCAGAGGGGGGCCTAAAGTCCGGGGTTGGACAGTGGTTACTGCTGGCGTTCCTATTATGGCCAGGAGGATAGTACATGCCAGAGGGAGAGCCAGTGTGCCTCAAGCACCTTTGCTTTAGATTTCCGCGGGTCCTGCCCATAGCAGCGATGACCCCATTGAGGTAGACTCCGAGTCTAAGAAGTTTACAGGGGGAGAGACAAAGGAGGAGACCGAGGACAGTGATCCTGAGTGGCACGACACCCAGGATATCATGCAGGTGGAGAGGGCCGAGCAGAGTGCAGAGAGGGTGACTCTAGTTTTAGAGGAGCCACTCTCCTAGGGCCATGGGGAGGATGAGTCTATTGTGGGGCGCTACATTTCTCCAGCCACAGGAGTAACCCCTCAGTCGGTAGTGGCATCCGTGGTGGGTGCTGATCCTATAGATCCATCTTGGAGGCCTGGTGATCTGAGTAAGTTACCCTCTCTCCCTTTTAATGTTCATTTCTTTGTTAGGATCCCCTTAGTTTCTATCTTGTATCTTTTAATTTCTTGTTTGGTTTCTAATTTGTTTTCTCCTTTGTTTGCAGAGACCACCGATGAGTGGTGAGATTTGATTCGCAGGGTATGCACTGATACCCTGATGATCCCCATGGAGAGGACCCACGCAGAGCTGTCCGTGGATGCTGAGGAGCCTTCAGTAGTTGGTAGAAATACTGATGTCTTCGCCCCAGTCTGCATGTGGCCAGGATGGTATTGACTCTCCGCACAGAGTTAGCGAGGTATAGGATGACCGAGCGCCTGATGAGGAGTCATTCTCATGGTGAGACTGCGGCTACCCCTCAGGATCCAGAGCCCTCTATGCACTCAGAGCGCTGGCATAGCTGAAGTCCTAGGCATGGGCGTGCACCTTCAGAGGGGTCTCGTAGGGATTGAGAAGCCACTTGGCTCTCGTAATTTTTTTGTATGATACATTCTTTTGTATATCTCGGGCTCTTTGAGTGTTTTGACCATGCTTAGTGCATGATGGCATTGTACATAAACGTTGATCATTTATATATATGTATATTTGTTCTGGATCAAACTCTTGGCATTCATGGCTCACTTTCTATTTCCAGTTTCCTTATGTATACTATGATGTATGTTTATATGCTTTTTAGAATGTATGCAATGGTGAACAAATGATGCAAGTGTTTGAATTTCATTTTTTATATTTCATGATGCTGACATATGATGATGTAGACATAATGTGATTTTGAATCTTAGTTTTTGTAAGAAATTTGGATAATTCATATTTGTTTTGGCAAAGTGATGAAAATAAACCGGTACGATGAACAGATAAACCTGCCCCTACCCCCAACTCCGTGCAACTAGTAAGATGCGAGGGATTATCACCAAGGGTTGGGAAGGGCACAAGTTATGAGGTGTAGTGAAATGATAGTGATGGAAGACAAAAAGCTTTGGCGGAACCAAATTAGGACACCACAAGTCCACTCCACTCGAGTGACTTCATAGTTTTGGATGTAACTTGCTTTGCGATTTATCCAGACTTAGACCCGTAGATGGCCACATAGTAGACAAAATCTGGGTTTTTAGGATTTTAACTCTCTTGGGATTTTGAACATCTGATTCATTTGTTTTTGACTCAAAGTTTCAAGGTTTGAATTGTTTGTGTATGACCTTTTGCATTTATTTGTCAAGAGGACCCCCTACACTTTGTCCCATGCTACTAGTAAGAAGCGTGGGTTTATCACCGTGGGAAAAGCATAGGTGAGTAAGGGCATTTCCATCCTTTCCCAACCCTACTTCACTAGTAAGAGATGTAAGCTCATCACCAAAGGTTGGTGGGGCAAGGAAATGTGTAAAATTTAAAATTTTATGTTTGATCAATGTTTGAATTGTTTATTTGAGTAAAATGTCAGTATGTTTTTATTTCCAAAGAGATATACATATGGGATAGATGTGACACCATGAAACTTCTAGAACATACCATAGGCAAGACACCTACCCTAAGAAGAAACCAAAAGTGAGAATAAGCTTTGCAGATCTTGGTATGGTTACCGTTAAGACTTTGTCATGTCTAGCTTTATTTGATAAAATGATTCCAAGATAATTTAATGATAGCATGAAAATGGAGAGGTACGATTAGAAATTTTATGCCAACAACATCATGAGTTTGTAATGAATTGCTTTGAGAATAGATTCCTTGATCACAATTTGTGTATGAAACAAGCAGACAATATGATCCTAATCTATATGAAAATGCAATGTAGATATATATATATATGTATATATATATATATATAAGTAGTGCTTAGCTGCTTATGCGTAGAATCGCTTGAGGTGCAGGGAATTGAATGTTTCACCAAATTCCTAACCTTCTAACGTACATAAGAGGTATGCAACGTTTCCATAGTCCTTCATGACTCGGTATGGGCCCAACCATTTAGGCCGGAATTTCCTTCCTTCACCGGTCTTCTTGTCAATCTGGCTATCTAGCCTTAGAACTAGATCACCTTCATATATGTCGCATTCATAGACTTTCTTGTTATACTACCAGCACATCCGGTCAGCATAGACTCTGTACCACTGTTCAACATCTAACATAGCTTCATCTAGGCTTTCTAGTTGGGAAAGACGCACTTCTCTGTAAGCGTCTTCATCCAGAATCCCTTGTAATGAAATGCGGAGACTGGGTATTTCAACCTCGAGTGGGAGAACTGCCTCTGCCTCGAATACTATTGAGAAAGGAGTTACTCCTGTTGGTGTTCTTATTGAGGTTCGGTGGGCCCATAAGGCCGGATATAACTTTAAGTGCCAATCTCGTTTGTTTTCTTTCACCGTTTTAAGGAGAATGGCCTTTAGTGTTTTATTCGTCATTTCAGCCTGTCCGTTGGCTTGAGGGTAATACAGGGAAGCCATATGATGGCTTATTTTAAATTTATTACATAGCTCGCAAACCTCTTCATTCTTAATAGAAGTTCCATTATTAGAGATAATGATACCATACCTGTAAATGATTTGGTTCAAAATGAACTTGGCGATTACAGAACCAGGTACAGTAGTAAGAGGCATAGCCTCTACCCATTTGGTAAAATATTCGGTGGCCGTGATTATAAAATTATGGCTGTCTGTGGACGAGGGAGAGAATTTCCCTATTAAATCTAGGCCCCATGTAGAAAAGGGCCATAGAGTAGTGATTGGTTGTAGAGCTTTTGCCGGCATGTGGATCTCATGGGAGAATTCTTTGCACTTATGACACATGCATACGAACTCTACTGCGTCGTGTTCTAGAGTAGGCCATAAATAGCCTATTCGATGTATTTTACGAGCAGTGGCATGGCCACCGAAGTGGCCTCCACACATTCCACTGTGAGATTCATGGATAATCTTCTTCGATTCTTCTGTGTCGACACATCTTAGAAGCATTCCACTGAACGCTTTCCGATAGAGCACTTTCTCTATAATGATGTATTTAGCCACGATAATACGTAACTGTCTTCTGTGTTACAGTGTAGCCCCTTCTCGATACGTATGGTCCATGATATAATTAATGATATCAGTGTACCAGGGACACTCAGAGATAGAAGGTCGGGTTTTGATGTAGTAAATGCACTCATCTGGAAAATCTAGATCTACTAGATCGCCTCCGTCTAATGGGTTATCAGCTAACCAATCCGTGATGATTTGTCCCTTAACCGACTTCTGATTTACAAACGTTAATTCGAATTCCCCCATTAAGGTTATAAAACATCTAGCCTTCTTAAATAAGGACCCTTGTGTGAGAAACGTTCACAAATGGTCCATTTTTACCATGACCCTTGTTTCTTGATTTAGCATATAGTGTCTTAAGCGTTTGGTTGCAAAGACTATGGCAAGGCATTCTCATTCTGCTTGTGTATAATGTGTTTCATAGTTGAGCAACATTCAACTAATGAAATAAATCACGCATTCTCTCTTGTCACCGTCTTCTTGAGCCAGCATACAGGCTAGCGAGACACTGGTAGCTCGTGAATATAAAATCAATGGGTGGTCTAGTTTAGGTGGTATTAGCGTAGGTGGTGACAACAAGAAATGCTTAACTGCGTAGAAAGCTTCATTGCAATCTTCAGTCCAATCAATGCTATAGTCTTTCTTGAGTAAATTTTTGATTGGATGAATGGCGAAACTTAAGTCCAGGATGAATCTTCAAATTGCACCCACCTTTCTGAGAAATGACCTGATTCCAGATTCATCTGAAGGTGGAACCATTTCGAGGACAGCCCAAATTTTTGTTGGGTCAACATCTATCCCTCATGACGATATGATGTAACCTAGGAGCTTCCCTCCTATTACACCAAAGACACATTTTTCTGGATTTAGCATGACTCCGTATTCTATCAGACGTGAGAGGATGATGCGGAGTACTTTTGGGTGGTCACAATGCTTTTTGGCTTTAGCCAACAAGTCATCTAAGTAGGATTCCATGATTTTATGAATTAGATCGTGGAATATATATGTCATAGCTCGCTGATATGTAGCACCAGCATTCTTGAGACTGAATGGCATAACAACATAGCAATAGGTTCCCCAAGGAGTTATAAATGTGGTTTTAGCTTGATCTTGTTCAGATATCTCAATTTGATTGTATCCTGAGAATCCATCCATGAGAGAAAAAAGTTCAAACCCAGCTGTTGCATCAACAATGACATCAATGGATGGCAACGGGAAGTCGTCTTTAGGACACGCTTTATGATGTCTCGGAAATCTATGCAGATGTGTATCTTCCCATTCTTCTTGAGAACGGGAATGATATTAGATACCTATTGGGAGTAATTGACTGGCTTGATGAATCCTACTTGGAGGAGTTTTATTATCTCCTCTTTCACCATGAGAGCTACCTTGGGTTTCATGGGTCTTGATTTTTGTTTAATTGGTTTTGCATCTGATTTAGTGACGAGGTTGTGCACCGTAATGTAAAGTGCAACTCCTGTCATTTCCTTATAATTAAATGCAAACACCTTCTGATGTTCTTTGAGGATCTGAGTGTGTGTTTCTACTTCCTCTGGGGTTAAAGAGGATCCTAGTTTCAATATCCTTGGTTCATCCTCCATTCCAATGTTAATATCAATTGTTTCTTCAATCAAAGAGGCGTTACCCTCTTCAAACTCAGGTGGCACTGGAGGTAAATACAAATCATCCCCATTTTCTACTGTGCATATGCTAGGTTCCATTTCCAAGGGAATATCCATCATGGGATTTCCGAAGTAGGAAGATGAATGTGGGATTAAGGATAGATCTATCATATGATAGGAGAGGTGTAGTGCCACATAGGTGTTTAAGTAATCCAAAGTGGCCATATCACTATCAACATGGTCTAGGATAGTAGATTCATTTCCATTTAAAAGAGAATTCGTCATTGTTTTTATCAATGGTTCATCACGAAGGGATACCATGAAACGGGTATCCTCTAACTCATTGCTTGGGGTAAAACATGATGTTGAAGTTGCTATTGAATTGGTGAGAAGATTTTTCTCTCGCGGGATTGCTTCAATTGATATGAAGTCAAACTTCTTGCTTAAATCTAATACAGCTTGTTTGTAAAGCTGTAAGCGCTTGGCTTTGGTTTCATATATTTCAGATACTTGATTTGCTACTAATTGCAAGTCTCCTAAGACTCTGATGTTATCAACACTGATTCTCTTAGCTAAGATGAGGCCAAGGAGGAGGGCTTCATACTCAACGCCATTGTTTGTGCACTCGAAATTTAGTTTAAAGGAAAAAGGTAAGACTTTTCCTTCGGGGGAAGTAAAAATTATACCTACCCCCACTCTGTAACGGCATCTAGCTCCATCAAAATGGAGTGTCCAATATTTAGCTAGGAGTATAGATGTTGGGACATTTTCTATGTTTGTGCATTCTACTTCCACCATTCAAAGATCCTCTGCTGGAAGAGAACCAACACCTAGGGAATATCCTATGCCTACTGAATCGAATGGTAAGAATATTGGTAGATCATTTTGTAGCAATTCAAATATTTTTATAGTAGTTCCTAATGATACTGTTTCTACAATGTTAGCCTCATATTTGGGGGTTGGGGTTGCTTTGGATAGGTTCATAGTTTCAAGATCTGTCGTAGGTACCAACTTTTTGTTTGTTTTTGCGTCGGTAGGTTTATTAAGTTGATTTTTTGGGAGTTCAAACTCCGAGGGAATGCCTGGTCTTTTCTTTAAGTCAGCTAGGTGTACATCAAATGGTTTTGGATCACCTTTTTCCATGAATACCTTTCCTAAATGTAAAAACCTTACTTCTTGAAATAGTGTAGAAGGGATTGCCTTCATGCGGTGTATCCATGGTTGGCCGAGGATCATATTATAGTTAGTTTCCTGATCTATAATATAAAACTCAGTCAAGATGGTTCTGAGTCCTAAGGTGACCAGTAATATTATAGTTCCAACCGAGGTGGCTTTAAGGCTATCATAGCCCCTTAGTGTATTTCGAGTTGTGGAACAATTGGTTTCTCCATACCCTAGCTTTTGAAGGAAAGAGAAGGGGACTATGTCAACCGCTGCACCATCATCTATCATTGCACGCTTTACATAGTTTTTATAAACCCATACTTGCAAATGTAGGGCTAGATCACCTCGATGTGTGATCTCAGCATCTGTCGGCATTTTTTTTATCTCGAATATGAATTTGACGTCCCTATCTGCCTGCCCCGGAGGATGAACATCAAAGTCCACATTATTTACCTGTGTTTCAGGAGGTGGAGTGATGTTAATTAAATGACCTAAACCTAATGCTTCTAAAAGAGCAGCCCTATGGGCAGGAGAGTTATTTAGTAAGTCTAAGAATGAAATGTACGAGAAGGTTTTTGTTAGGTCGTTAATCAAATCATAGGCACCCACAGGTTTTACTACGATTTGTTGGATGTCATCTGCCTCTTGTAGGTGGCTTGGACTTGGCTGAGAAAAATACTCTCGCATCCTTGTTATAGCTTCAATGGGTAGTTCAGCATCTAACTCCACTAAACCAACTACCTTAGGTCATGGCTGACTTCCTAGTTGTGGCGCAACTAATGGATTTAGCGAGGTTGAGGCTTCATGATCATTGTTTCCTGTCATTGCACCCTTGTTCATCCCAGTTAGATTTAGCCTGTTGTTATCGTGATTTGGGAGTGGATCATTAAAGATCTTCAGGGGTGCGTTTTGAGGGGAAACTGCCCCTGAAAAGGTATTTGATGTTGGTGATGTAGGATCTGCCAAGAACATATCCATGAAAAGTTGTTTTTGTTCATCTGGCAAGCGTTGCATGAATTTTTTGTAGTCATAACATGTTATAGTGTCATGGCCCTGAATTTTGTGGAAACCACAATATGAATTAGGATTGTAATTCCTAGTTTGTTTGTTTGATGTGTATTGTGGCCCAAAATTTTGATCAAACCGTTTTCTATTAAAATTTTGCGTTTGTTGTTTTTGGTTTGAATTCTAGTTTTGGTATCTAGTTGAATTTTGGCTTGGACCCTGTATGGGATTTCACCATTGTTGTTGTTGTTGTGGATGGTTAAAATCCACTGTATTGATTGTCGGGGTAAATTTGTTATTTCATTGGTTGTTTATTTGTGATGGAGTATTGACAACATTTACCTTTTTAGGCTGGTCGGTTACTCCATCTGTTGTTACACCCCAATTTTTGTTAAGGATTTTAGGTCCTTGATTGACGTTCGTGGTAGTAGGATAAGTTGTAGTGTTCTAGTTGGGGGCGATTAACCTCCCGTTTGCTCCATATGTTTTGCGACCATTATCAATTACTGCTTGATCTATTCGAAGAGCACTCTCCAGTACTTCATCGTAAGTTCTTAATGGGAAATTCTGGACTTCTTTCTTCACTTCTCTGCTAAGCGAATGAAGGAATAAATCACATAGCTCCATTTGATCCATGTTTGGAGCACTTTCCGAAGAATAAAGAACTGTACACCACCTTTGGATGAAATGGGTGACAGATTCGTTGTGTTCTTGTTTGATGTGTAAGAACTCCCTGATTCCTGTTCTTAACAATTTGTTCATGTCAAAGGCGTTGATGAACTCTGACACGAGTTGTTTGAATGAATGTATGGAATCCTCAGGTATTCTATAATACCAATCGAGAGCAATGCCTTCTAATGTTTTTGGGAATATTTTAGTAACAACCCCATCCCATGGGAGTAGTTCTCAAATGGCCGTAGCTTAAGCTTTGATATGTGCATTTGGATCTCCCTCTCCTTTATATTTGGGCAAATCGGGAAGAGGTCTTGGAAGCATGACGCTTCGTATGGTGAAATCCAAGGGCTCTTTCAAATATTCTAAGTAAGTCCCTATCGCATATGTTTTGACCATTGATGGTGCCTATTTAGGCAGCAGCAGTGGGATGGGTTGTTGATATGGTGCAGCATATGCATTGGTAGGGGCATAAGGGAAAACCTGTGTTTGAGCAAACATGCCGGTAGAGGAGAACATATCCCCTTGTGGTGATTTGGAGTACATGTTTAAGTATGATGGGGTACTGTCCATGAATGGATTTTTTTGTACTAGACCGGGAGGAACAGTGTTAGAGATGGTGGGTCTAGTTGGCATTTGTTGCGAGTACTGAGGAGTCATGCCTAACATGCCTACTCCTGTGAGGAGATATACTTGGCTAGGATGGTGTGGAGGATTGGAACTTCCTGCTTGCATGAATTGTGAATTTTTACTTGCTTGGGCAAGTTCTAACCCTCTAACCTTTTCTATTAGAGTTGAAATGACTTCATTCGGTGAAGTCACGGTGTTTTTCCATAGTGGCGTTTGTTGTATACCATGGTTTTGTATAGGCATGTGATATCCTGCTATGAACTGATCGCTATCTTGTCAAGTTTCTCCGAGGGTATTTCCTATATGTAGTGGCATAGAGGTATTTTCTTGAAAAGAGACCTCGGGTTGTGTTTGTAAACCTCTTACAGGTGGATACATACTTCGAGAACGTTGGTCATTCATGGCATAACGTACCAAATATTCATCATCTAAACCTCGGTATGAGTCTGATTTTCTACCAATTTGTGTTCTAAGCAGCATCTGAGGAGATGAACCAGATTCTCCAGTGAATTTCATGTTATTCAAACCTGAAGGCTCTGTTTTTTGCATTTGAGTGAGCTGATCTAACTCCTCAGTTTGAAATGATGAGCTATATCTGATTCGTGGAGTTTGTGTTGACAACTAGTTAATTGAGTAGTTGTCACCCCATACTGAGAGTGAGGGTGATGATTGTCTATTTTTCTAGGCGTAGTATGCCTCAAGACCCAAGAGGGGTCTGCCATATGCATCGAATCCCGACATATTCAGGCGGTATATGAATACCCACAGAATAATGGGAAGGAGCTAAGGTGATGGTGAAAGCCAATGAGGTAGAAAAGATGAAAAGTATACTAACTTGGAAGAACACGTAATAATATGACTCCAAAATAGAAAGTAGTAAGTTTCATGTTGGGTTCACCAATTTTGTAGGTGAAGCCGATGTGAAGGCTAATGAGGTACAGAAGGTTAAACCGTTGTTTGTTCACGTTGGGTTCACCAATTTTATACGACAGAAAAGTGACATGCGAGCATGGGAATCTACAAGTGACTCTTCCTTGCACCCAATCTCTCGAGGTCGTGTCGAGATAGCCGGTGGGTATGGAATATATGTGAGATGTAGACAAACTAGTTAGGAAATCTAATGTCTTCAATACATACTAGTGGAATTTGTGAGTCTAAGGCAAAGAAGGCCCCCCTAACTTGAACTGGTGTGATAGATCAGTCAGCAAGGATGACTACTCAAAGGCTCCAATAATTATCGATCTCTGGCGTGATTCGATCTATAGGTTGTGGAATACATGGAAAGTGACCCGGGATAGTTTCATGTATTTCTCTGGATAGGGTGATACGGTGGATGGTAAATATAGTCGACTCTATGGACGATTCTCTGGCCTAGCCCAGAACTCTCTAGCTCTATTAACTGCTGTGTCTAGCAAGGATGATTATTTGATGATGATAGGTGGAAGTGGGGTAGACCGGAATACTAGTGTGTGTAGGCCAGTGTCTATGTCTAATTATCCTATGGATTCGTTGGGCTGTGGGATTTGTGGGTCACAACCGTAGATTCTTAGTTGTTGTGGACCTGTTACGGTCATGCGTTAAATCAATTCCTAATCCCTAGTATCCAGTAATCATATAATTTCTCAGCTTCTATATTTAGGATCAATAACTATGTGATTTTCTCATAATATCTTACAGGCATTTGTGTAACCTGGATTCTTAGGCTGGTATCTATATCTAGAAGAGTGTCTCCTGCATCTGGTTGTGGGACCAAAGGATCACAACCAAAGGTTTGTTCTCTTTCAAACCCTTCTATAGTCATATGAATGTTGCCTAGGGTAATATGTAGTTTGGTTGATTCGACCAAAACGTGTGTGCTTGGTCGTCTTCTATGTTTAGTCCGCTCAACTAGGAATTGATTTGTTGCAAGCTTACCGTTGTTCGGAAGACTTGGATCCTAAGATTTTGATCTATATCAGTTATCGCTGTGATGAGATTGGGTTGAGGCAAGATTGGATTGAATACATATTCCCTGGGCTCTCTAGGTCCCATGATTGTCATACAAAAGCAACAATGTAAAACAAACTACAGTAAAATGAGATTTAACTATGTGAAGTGTATCTATAGCATATATGATTTCTCTATTTTTTTGTGTTTTCTGATGAGCTTTATGAATTTAAGAAAGCAGCTATTTTAAAATATCTAGAATTGACAGTTAATATAATAACTTAAAAAAAACAAAATAACCGAGTGTAGCTATTTGTCTGTGTAATTTGTAGATCTATTCTAAATAATGAAATAAATTATCTAATCTATTTGCAAGACTCTCGATCCTACCTCAGAAGTGAGGAGTGAATCATAGTTTCTCAGAAACTATCAATTCCCACAGCTTCCCTGGCAATATCGAGAGTAGAATTAACTGAAATAAAGTAATTAACTACTCTATTTGATATGATTCTAACTAGAACTTTGAAAGCTAGAACCTGGATTCTGCAGAATAGTGGCAAATCCAATGATGTGTGTGATCTCCTCATTCCTTCATGTTCTCGTGGATCCAGAAAAGCATGTAATGCTAGCATCAACAAAAGTAGATATTGGGACAAAGGTATCTCAAGACACAGACTGAATACAATGCGAGTATGAGAGGGATAGCGCAAGAGTACAGAGCTTGGCTTATGCAATTCCTAGCGGGATCTACTACGATTCATGCAACATAAAGCCTCCAGAACCTGAAACTATCCTGTTTGAAGAACAAAAATTGCAACTTTAATGGCTTCCTAAGCTATTCTACTCCAATGGATTGGATGAAATAACAGCAGTGCTTGCATAAGATGGATATGTGGCTTACTAACAGTAAAATAATGCTAACTAAGCATGTAATGAAAGAAACTAAGCATTCTAAGCAAAAGGAAAACTAAATCTATTGCAAAGAGAAATTCAGAGGTAAATTTGAGGGGCCATTTTCTTGAGCACAAGCCAACTATTTATAGCATTTGTATTTACCCAAGGTAAACGCCAAATAGAACTCTTAAACTATAAACAATGGCAAAACACTATTCCAGGGAACCAGAATCATAAATGCAAGTTTATGGCGAAGAAAGCAAGCTGGTAAAACATTGAAATTACATGAGTCGTGTTAAAAGATCTTTCTAGAAAATGCGTAAAGGACCGTTTCCCTGAGCAGGGTGGTGGTTACAGGACCGCCGCCCTGTTCAGGGCGCAGTCACGAAACCGCCACCCAGTCAGGGCGGCATTTTCATCACTGAAGAGAAAAAGGCCAAGAAAAGAGGGGAAAAGGAAAAAAAAAAGCACGCGGGGGCTAAGCGGGGCATGTGGGATGTTAACGCACACTTGGAGAGCTTTTCCAGATCCCGAACACCTTGCGAGGAGACCTGTATCATCATTGGGGCACGTGTCACATTGTTCTAACAGTATAATACCTTACAATTTTGGGTACATACAGTACCCCCATACAACGAATTGGGTCCATAGGTTCAACCACTCCATGGTGAATCCCATGACCCTATTCTAACACATTATGGAATTAGATCCAACATAACAATCTTCTTCAAATACCAAGTGCAAAAATCTAAAGCCTTGGGCTAAATCAATAAAAAAATTAAACTTTAAACACAAATTTTAAACTAAGCAAAAAAAATGGCTAAATAGCCATAGTTAGTGCAAAAATTTGTATGTTAGTGCAACAACCAAATAAAATTCCCAAAATATAAGAACACATAAATCAAGAAAACTATTGGTTTCAACAAGAAAAGAGGTAATGATCAATTTATGAATAAACTATGTATAGAGAAATAACACATTACATTCACTATGTGGCCTCATATGGCCACCAAAGGGGTACTCATTGAGTTGTTGGAATATAAAACATTGATTCTCATCTTGTAAAATAACATATCAAATAATACAACTTTTATAATTTCTACCTGAATCATCCCTCCATACTCCCATAATGCTCAACATAGTAAAAATCACATAGGATTGTTCAATGAACAACCCATATAGGAAAGAGCAAGGGACGCTAGTTTTTATAAGTTGAGCCTAAGGTGGTGCACATCCACAATATACTTAGCAATATCGAAGTGTATTAAACAGATAGAAGTGGGTTTTCAATCCATATGAGACTCCACTTCCTAAATCGTAATTGGATCAAGATTATGAAAACCTAGTACACGCCTCGTCTCTCCACACATAAACTATTAACAATTTCACCACTTAGGGTCTTCTAGTGTATGGTTCATAACATAACACATAACTAAATCACTAATAGAATGGATATTCATGCACATTAACCATAGCATATTACACATGGTATATATACATGGTATAACACAATCATTACTTTCATGGGTTACAATACATCACATTTCCACATAATGCACCCCAATTGTAAGTACTGCACAATAGGGGTCATACAATCACCATATACCCCTAATTCACAACATGAACCATCATATGTGACACAAGTTATACGTATGATGAACATAGTGAATAAAATTACCACAAAAAATCAATTGCAATACAACACGAAGACACACAAAATTAATCACAACATGGTGGTGACATAATGATACAATCCAATTCACCATACACCAATCTTTGTCATATCACACATTAGAACACCTACATATCACAGAATAAGAAGAAACTCCAATACTCCGTAATCCGCAATAAAATTGTTTTCACACAAAAAATGGTGGCACATCACACGTGAACTTCTCATTGAACCTATGAAAAGGAGAGTGAGTACTCTTATCACAAGCACATCAACATGATAACAAGTATGCACTAAGTGAAATGCACAACATGTTTGTTTATAATATCACAATTACAATGTTGGACACATCAAAACATATACCACATTGCTCTTCCATCTTCACCACCACCATGTAGAATCATCACAACTCCAATCCATTTGAGAGGTTCAAAATCATGAACCTCCAATCTGATACCAAATGTAATTACCACATTTTACACACAAATACAACACTGAAAAATACCCAAATAATGTTTTTGATTTACATTGCAATACACATGACACTACAAGAGATCACTTAGGAAAACACATAACACATGATATTTTAACACAAATATTAACCCATATAGATAAAATGAAACCATGTGACGCCCATAAAATAGACCCTTTTTTTCAAATGATAGGTCACAACATAATGACTCAATTATGTTCTAAACATACAGATAAGGTCTTCCCATGACATGATATTTTGAGGATTACACATTTATTACAATGTTTCAATATTTAAATTAAGTTCTAAAAGGGATCATAATATGTGAATCATACATTTCTTTTTCTTTTTGCTAGGTTTCCTTTATACAGTTTAACATTTAACTTATATTGTGTCTCATTAAATAAGGATCATCTACATTACTTCAATTACTTGTTTAATTCATTCGTTCATCAATAGGGTATTTATTTACACACAAGGATATAAGGTATTACCCCTATGATTCACATCTAATTACATGCATCTTGATCTTATATCATACCTCCTTTACACAATAAAACCAAGTGTACATCCAAAGGATGTGAAGTTCTTTATATTTGTTTACAGATTTAGGGTTGAGTTTCTTTCACTCATTTATAAAATGATAATTGATTTATTACACATTAAGTAATATATACGAAATAGGTTTTTTATCCATAGCAAGAGTATCTAATCACATTTCAAGGAAGATCATGTTTCACTTTCCTGTGGAATAACATCCCACAATTACAGTTCCTAAGGTCAAGCGTCAATTATAATTTTACTATAGTTATGTTCCAACAGTTAGTTTTAGGGATTTGAATAATTTTAACATAGCAATACACTTGATTATTTTTGTTTCTAGATTAGGTTTCCTGAGTATCGTTTTATGTCTGACTTAATAGGTTTTCCTTAACTAGGTTCATATTCTTTTTTTAATGAATTGTGCTACCTATTTTCTAATAGGGGAATTTGTATCCTCATGAGGCTACTAATCCTTCTCTTAAGGGATTTATCACTAGGAACATGATCACATAGTTCCATTTCATACATCTATTATATAATAGGACAAATAGGAGAGAAAGATGGAGTTTTCCATTGTTAAAAATGTTAAGGTTCACATTATAGTTTACACAATGTGCGTATTGTTTCTCGCCACAAGATGGTTTAAACAAGATTAGAGAATGACTTCAATTTCACATTTCTCTAAGAACATCATCTTATGGTTATGTTTTCAAAATATTATCATATGATAAAATTTTGTTAAGTTTTAGGATTAACTATTAGTATTCCACCATTAAACCCAAATGATAAATGAGATTGTGTATCGAGTTCATTTATGATCTAAAATCTTAAAAGTGACTTCGAAGGTTAGCTAGCAATCTTCACCACTCAACATGTATGTCAGTCCAAGAGGATTTTACTCAATACTTAGTGTTGGTTTCCCATGGAGTACTACCTCAAGTGAACACATTCTCCTTACCACACAAACGACTACTAATCCGAGAAGGGAATCAAATACTCTAGATAATGTTTTACAATATCATTCTTAATTGTTAGATTTTCAATGACGTCGTTAAGCATACATGCTATGACGACAACCCCAAACTTGGGATCTTAGTTACTTAAGCTAAAGGGTGTTATCAATTGTAAAGATTTAAGTTCACTCTAAGGTTTTCATTTTTCTATACTACAAAGAATCACACAGGAAAGATTAGGTAAGAAGTTTATAATAGGGTGGACTATTTCATTTAGACCACTTTATTACATTTTTGAGGTAATAAACCAAACATGTAATGGCCATAATTTCAAAATTCTAAAACCACGTTAATCCTTAAATAATTATCTGGGAAGCTGTGGAAATTTTGTTTTTAAACAGGTTGGAAGGTGTAAAACCCTATAAATGTTCAATAAATTTCCACTAGAAATTTCTACCTTACAAAGGATGGATTAGGTCTAGATTACGAATTAAATATTCTTACTAGGATAAGTGTCCATTAATTTCTCTTACTAGGGCAATTAGTTTCCCTCTTGGTAATTAACATTCAATCCGCATTTAATAAACCCTTATCCTTAGTTACCTTAGTTCTCTTAAATTATTTTATTCAATGTCCATTGAGTCATTCACTAAAACCTACTAGAAGGTTTACATTTTTAACTTAAGACATTACAGCCCTAAGGGACCCCATTCACTCAAATTACACATACATGTGATTTATTTGAAATTTACAACCATGATATGTATATTCTCACCTAACAATTTTAGCGTTGATTCTTAACCATTAGATCTAATCAATAAAGACCACAAGATTAGATATACCCTAAAGAAACCCTAATCATCCTTAAGGGAGTATTCTAATGCATTCCTTACCCTAAGATGATTCCTTTATTTCTCTTTGGTGTGTAGGTTGAAGGATTGAATACCGTGGATCAAGTGAAAACCATGGAGGATTCTTCTTAGATCCAATGTGCAAGAAGAAGGGGATTCCATCCAAATGGATCCTTCTTTAGAATAGTTTAATATTATATTTAATCATGCATTCCTAGTCATTTATTACAATACAAGCATCTATCCTAGATCTAGTTTGAGATCCATTGTTGATTAGTTCTCTATTTTTTTGTTTTCATTGATGGGGAAGAAACCCATTTTGTAGATCAAGAGTCTAATGTATTTAAATATCTTTATGCGGGTTGGAATATGGGTCCAAACAAGCATACATGACCCACATAGGCTGGATCTAAATTTAAGCTAAGTTTAAATCCATAAGAGCCAATGGCTTGGATAGAAACATGTTCTTTCAAAAAAATTCCACACACAGGTGACCAACAGTGGTGTCTTGACCAACCACAGTAACCTTTGTGCTACTAACATCAGTTCCACTACCAACACTAGTTTTTGAGGCATTTGGATATTTTATATAATTATTTCAAATGTAAAGGATATTGGATTTATACCAAGAGTAACCTATTATTCAATCATGATAACATAACTGTCTCAAAGGAATCTGATTCAAATAAAAGCACCATAAATGTTTTTCAAGTTTGGAAAATTACAATTTATGTAGTATAAAGTGACCGACGTTGGTCACAAGAATGCCAATGGTGATTTAATCACCGATGTCGGTTACTATTAGAGAGTCTATTTTTATAAATTTTAGCATTTTTTTTACATTTTGTGATCTACACTTTTCTAAATGATATTTCAAAAAATCATACATTAAATTTTGGCTATCTGAGTAAGTCATAATTTTATTTAAGTTGAATTCTAAGATAGAAGTTAAAATTTCAAAACTGTAAACATGAAACAGTGACCAATGTCGGTACTGAGTACATTGACATCGGTTTAGAATGACTGGTGCCGGTCACTGTGTAGGCTAGAGAGCTCTAAAAATGAATTTTTAAAGGAATATAAATATCAAGAGATAACTTTAACTTTAAATATATCAAAACCAGAGAGTGTTTAACTGTTTCAAACTAGAATAAAGCTATGAAAACTTCCCAATTCACTTTGTGATCAAATATTAATATTTGTAACTCACTTTTATTTTTACTTACAAGTAAAATTTTAAACATGATATCCATTCTACTTCATTCCTTTACACAAAACAATTTCAAGAGAAAGGAAAATACACATTCTTTAATGAACTTCCTTCAAATATAATAATACAACTTGGTAAATGAAACTTACAATGCAACTTTTCCTTTAAAATACAAGTCTACTAGCCTTCCACCTTAAGTGGTAATTACAAGAAGATTTATATAATAAAGGATTGCTTTGACTTCAACAAATGCTCCAAATCCCAAATCTCCAACAAAATATCCACCATATCTTTACTTTAATCACAACAACCAAAAATGCGGGAGAGCAACACTCTCCACCAATCCAATACTCCAATGAGGAGAAGAAGCTATCCTCCTCATTGGCCCCCGAGCCCCAACCAAAATCCAATAAAGGATGGATCTAACTCATGGAAATTATCACAAAGCTTCCACATCACAATACAAAATTTCACAACTATTTCGAAACATATTCAACACAAGATACACTCACAAACATGAAACTATCAAAATACACAAGGCTTGAAAAGGTAAAGCGAATGAAGAAAGGATCTATGGGGAGATCACTTATGCATCCCAATGGGATTATGCTCCCACCTTAAAACCATCCAATAAACATCTTAAAACCCCTACACAAATCTTATTCCTTTGTCGAGATCTTCTTATTCCTCCCACATTCTCTTATTCCTCCCTACATTCTCTTATATCTCCCTCAAAAAAACCAAGTAAGAAATGCAAGCATTTTATTATCCAAGGTGGGGCACTCAACCCAAACTCCCTCCCAAAACTTGAAGTAAAATATTATTCGTCCATACATATAATATCCCTATAGTCTTATCCTATACTATACTTATGCATTCTACCCAAGAACCCAACAAGCATACAAAACATTCACATACATCCAATACACACAAATAAAGAAAACAATTAAGAAGAGTGTAGCTCCTACCCTTTGATAGTAAGAACTTGTCAAGGAATCACACTCCAAGATCCTTTAATCTTAATCCAACTCCAAAAATCTCCAAGAATTCAACAAGCACCCAAAAAATCTCTAACTCCAAAGATACAAGAGCACAAATCCAATGAAGTAACCCTAAAAAAATAAAATAAACTTGCATAAATAGAAAAAGGGAAGATGAGGGTGAGGTGGATCTATGTAGGATGCCACATAACTTATCTTCAACTCCACCTCACAAGTAAAACTTCAACCCCAATTCACAATAAATTGGTGGTTGAGAGGAATGACAAGCCTCTTACACACACAATCCAAACCAACACCGCCTAAGGAAATAATTTAAAACCCATTTAAAAAAAGTGCAATAAATGTAACTTTTTGTCTTACAAAACACATAATAGGGTCTATTTTTGACCCCCCAATCCATAGGTAGGTTTTTTATATGAAATTCTAAGGTAAGGTAGAGTGTACAACACTCAATCAAAATCATACAGACCAAAAGGCCAACAACTCCGATAAATGAATCCATTTTCACATCCCCAAATAACTTAATAAACATTATTAATTACCTTAATTAAGGCACATCAATAAAAAATGAACAAATAAATTACATCACAAATAAATCACATACTTTACAACAAATAAAATACAAGGGAAAGAATTACACACAAGCCCATGGTCACAATTGGAGGTCATCCCCCCATGGATACCCCCTAACAAAATAAAAAAAACATAACACGTTACGCGATTTTCCATGATGACCATCATTGTATCCATCTAGTATTCCATTGTGGTTGGTCTCCAATCCCCCTTTTGATTATTGTGATGTAATTACCTACAAAATCAAACAATAACTTCTTCAACCTCGTGGGCGCACCAAAAACATCCAAGATAAAATATACAAACATAAATCAATAACCATCCTCATATATGGAAATCATCATCTCGACTAAAAAATGCTATCATTTGTTCAAAATTTCAATAACATTTCAATTCTATCTTTTATCAATATCAAGAAGATTACAAGATTAGTTCAAAAGCTATAGAATAGTCAACTTGACAAGAATCATGAATGTCTGTAATATGTATGCTAAAAAAACATAATCATCATCAATATTAGAGTAAAATCTATCTCTATATCTCTAAGAATCCACACAAATCATACTTTGAATCACAATCCATCTATAGTCAGAATATCTCTAACATTTAACATCATTCTAAGCCAAAATGATACAGTAATATCCATGTCTATAGTCGATAGTAGTCAAAATCAAAATAAAATAAGCATCAAAGAGGAGTGGGCACTTCGTCCCCCTCCCCTTAGACTCAACTTCCTCCTAGAAATCATTGAAATAGGTGCGGAAATTGAACTCATAGCAACATAGCATCCTCCCATGTATCAACAGTCGCATCATACTTGTTCCACTAGACTCGCAATTGATCAATCTCTCAGCCTCGAAGGCCCAAGATCCTATGCTCTAAAATATACATGGGATCCACCATCATTTTCCCCTTCTTTTGCACCTGCAATGCGGTCCTATCCAATACATGAGATGGATCTGGTATATATCTCCTAACAACAGATACATGAAACACATCATACACGTGAGACAAGCTAGGTGACAAGGCTAGATGGTAATCTAAGGTACCGATCCACTCCAGGATCTCGAATAGACCCATAAATACATGAGACAACTTAGAGAATTTTCCATAATAGATAGGAAAATTATGAGGTCTAACACAAAGAAATACCTTCATGCCTACCTCAGAACTATGGTAAACTCTCCTCTGATCTGCATACTTCTTATTTCTGTCATGTGCCTCTTACAACCTATTTCAGACCAAAAAAACCTACTGCTCCATGTCCTATAACAAAGCTGGTCAAAGAGATACTCTATCCTCCAATCTGTCCCACTTCAATGGTTTCCTACACTCCCTACCATAAAGTTTCTGAAAAGGTGGCATGCCAATCGAACTCTGAAAACTGTTGTTTTATGAAAACTCACTCACATAAAAGTATTCTTCCCACCTGGACAAATGATCTATGACATACATTTGAAGCATTTCCTCTAAAATATGATTCACCCACTCCATTTGACCATCTGTCTCTTGATGATAGGCTATGCTGAAGTTGATACTAATCCCAAGGGCCTATTGAATAGTTGTGATGTGTATAAGGGATTGCAGTCATAGATGATCTTTTGAAAATTCGTGGATAGTCTAATAATCTCATCTAGGTATATTCTCACTACTGCACTACCTGTATAGGTGGTCTTCATTAGAGAAAAATGAGCCACTTTCAGCAATTGATCTTCCTTTACCATGATGACATCATGGTGGTATCTCAATGTCAGTAGCCCTACTATGACATCCATGGAAATGGTATCCCATTTCCACTCCGGTATAGCATGTGGGTAAAGAAGGCCAGTTGGATGCTAATGCTCGGCCTTCACCCTCTAAAACTATAAACAACATGACACAAACTGAGATACATCTCTCTGAAGACCTCTCTAATGATATAGTTGTCTCAAGGTGGCATGCATCTTGTTCACCCCTAGATAGGCTGAATAAGGTACACGACGAGTCTCTACCAACATATCCTGTCTCAAACCTCCATCCCTTGGTACTTAGATATGGCCTCTGTGTCGGATAATTCCATCTAACTCTAATGCAAATTGATGAAAATTCCCATCAAGGGGTCTCTGAGCCTCAATATTTGATCTAGCTGCATGGTAGAAATTGTCATGAGGAAGTTATTACAAAATCCTGCTCCAAAAATCTGTACCCACTGAAGTAGTCAAATCCAAATGTCTCCGTCTACTCAGAGCATAGGTAAAAACATTCTCTTTCCCCTTTACATGCTCTATCTCCATGTTGTACTCTCATAACAACTGCATCTAATGCCACTGAAGAGTATTGACACTGGGTTACGTGAAAGGTGATGTAAGCTCACATGGTCTATCCTGAGGATAAATCTCCTGCCCAAAAGGAAATGTATCCATGAAATATAGGCATGAAAAAATGTTGCAAGCTCAAGGTCATGAGTCAGATAATTGATCTCATGATCTTTGAGTTTGTGAGACTCAAAGGAAAACACACAGCCCTCTTACATCAATAACCCACCTAATCCTGCCAAGGAAGAATCTGTACACACGAAGAACTCTCCATGCTGATCTGGAACTATAAGAATCAGTTCCAAAGTAAGCTATCCCTTCAGTTTATTGAAGGCCTTCTCCGATCCATTGGACCAAATAAAATTATTCCCTTTATGTTGAAGGGAAGTGATGGGGTGCATAATCCGAGAAAAGTCTTGTAAGAATATCCTGTTGTAACCTGCCAATCCCATGAAACTATGCACATTGGTCATACTAGTTGGCACGATTAAATCAATAATAGCTATGATCTTTGAAGGATTGAAGATGATACCTTCCCCAAAAATGATGTGACCCAAGTACTGCACCTCCGACTGAAAGAATTCACACTTCTCTAGGTTCCCATAAAGTTGTTTCTCATGAAGACACTACAGAACCTCTTGAAGTTAGTCCTTTCGCTCCTGACATGTATATAAGTGTAGTCATTTTTATACCCTTAGAATAAAAGTATAATCCCATGTGTGTTAGCCTATCACACAGCGTGCGATGGGTGCTCACTCGAGGCATTCACGGGAACTAAGTTCTTCCTTTATGTGAGTCTTGTGAGAATGCATCATCTTATGACAAATATTCAAGTGTAAAACTGTTGGTTCGAAAATCTGTCGTGAGAGCATATCTATGGACAGATGAGCCAATAGTGTGCAGGGCATAGCCCCTCTTTGAGTCAGCAAAGCGAAACTAGTTTATTGTTATTCTACCAGCAGGAACCTATGTAATTATTACAATATTCTGCCTTCAAGGGGTTTGGGATCTCATCCCAGTAGAGGTAGTTCCGGAGAAGAACAAAAAGGAATGAAGGAAAGAAAGGAAGAAAGATGGATCTGAAGGGAGAAAAGAAATAAATTCCAAAGTAGAAAGGTCAGAGGGTCTATGTTTTTGGCTGGTATTAAACAGAGCTGAACCTACTTGCATAGATGAAAAAAGCAATACTGATGAACAAATGACAAAAAAGTAGAGATAGATCTGATAGAATAAATGCATAGATCTAACATAAGAAAGATCAGATGCCCATAACACACATATTCAACACAAAGTCTTAATATTTGTATTAATGTTTCTTCTGTTACAAAAATTACAAAGCCTTTTCTTCTCACTTCTATTTTTTATCTAAAAAGTGTCCACAACTGAATACTACAAGTATTCCAGTATTTATAGAAGAAGGAGAAGAGAGAAGGAAAAAAGAAACCAACAACTAATTACAAAATATCTACAAAATATCTAAAAGTCAATGTTGACTTTGGACAACTTGGTGGATGAAAACATCCCATGGTGCAACATGGATGATGTCATTATTTGTGCCAACATAATCTTAGATATTTACAAAAAGGAAGCCAAGAGGAAGAATGCTATTCATCATCATCTAGCGGATAAAAGGGGGTATCTTGCTTTTGTTGCTTGTTCGGGAGAGGTGATGTGGAACTGTGGTCTAATATTCCATGAATTTATTGACCATCGGCTGAAGTTGATCATGGGTAGGACCCTTTGTATGATCACCGATGACATCACAAGTCTCTCGCTCATCTCCGAGTTTTTCAGGGAGCTTGAAATATTCATTACCTGCCTCCATCAGGTACCCCACAAAATCACAGAAACCAAGAAGATTATTGATGCATTCAGTGTCAAAATTGGCTTTTGGCCCTAGCCCTTGAGAGACAATCTCCTTGAAGATCCGGATAGTTTTGTTTTCCTTCCTTAAGGGAAAAGAGGGAATCAGCAAGCCCGGAGACATTCTTAGAACAATTTGCTCCATTTGATGCATTGCATCTAGGGCTTCCTCCTTGACCTTGTCAATCTTCTCTAGGGACGAATTCCATCTGATCGACCCGGTAGTCCAATGGAGCAAGGATTTTGCTGGGTACCCTGGGGTGATCGAAAATGCCGAACTTTACCAAATCATCGACTGAGCAGTCAAGCATTTTCTGGAACGTCTCGTGTTGCAACCTAGCATGGTCCAACTCTTCGGAGATAGGTCCCGCAATCACCTGGAGATCTTTGTTCACCTGACTAATGTTCTGATACAATTCGGTGAACTTGACAATTACCTCCTCGTTGTCTTTGAGGATCTGATCTCTCCAGGTGGAAACTGCCATACCTTGTTCGCCAATTTTGGCGTATTCATTTATCTTATCCTGGCTTAGGACCTCAGGAGTTTCGGCGGCAGTTGTAGGAGGTGCACTGCCCATTTTCTGCAGGGCGTGGAGAAGATGTTTGTTCTACTCTTTTAATAGCCTCTTCTCTTCCTTTGCTTCTTGGAGCTTCTTGCAAAGGGCATCCACCGCAGATAGGGCCTCCCCTTGAAAAATTTCAGAAGATGTTCCCATTGTGACCTGCGTCACTGTATAATCTGTAGGAGACAGATCCTTTTTTATCCTTTAAAGGATCGGGATACGTAATCTCTATCACTCTTTCTCCCGATGCACTCTGAGAGAAGCGAGTTATAGGATTTTGCTTCTTAGCCCCTTTTGTTGGGATAACGGAAAAGTCCATTGGTGCAATGGGGACTTTCCTCTTCTGTTGGCTCAGATGCTGGGAGATCCATGCTAGAATAAGGGAGCGGGACCAGAGGTGGAAGAGGGGAGCAGCTGTAGTGGATGAGGGGAAATGGGTAGAGACACTCGGTGGTGGCATCGAGAGGGAGGCCGAGAAAGTGCTCACGGGAGGAAGGGATACTGCAGGGGAGGTAGTCGTGGGAATGGAAGGGAGCTGAGAGATGAGAGAAGAAATAGTGGGGGACAGCTCCGTGAGAGAAGAGAAGATGGAGGAAGAGGAAGGGGGAACAATAGAAGATGGGGGAGAGGATACGACCAAAGGGATGGTCGCTTGAGTCACACGAGGAGGGGAAGGAGGAGAGGGAGAAGGAATAGAAGGGACCTCAGTAATTGTAGCTGTGGCAACACCCTGAGTGGATGTGCCCGTCGGAACACCTTCTGCCGCTTCTTTCTCTGGGGATACCAGACTCACAACCTGTTCTTGTGCGGCAGAAGGAGGGCTTTCAGGAGCTTCTTCTTGAGCAGAGCTTGATTCTCCCTCTTTATCCTTGCCTTTTCCCTTTGGCAGATGCTTCAGCCTAACAGGTGCATTGCCCAAAGGAGACGTGGTGAAATCTACTCCGAGGTAGATAAGGCCATTCATTCTGCACCAGTGTTCTGTCCGCCGCAATGTTTCCTTGACCCTTTCTTCGATGGTCTGGGGTGCCTTTGTTCTGTCAATTGCAGCAAACAGCTAGATGTCCCCATCCGTGTCTAGATACACTTGATCAACTTCTTGATCAAGTTGTTTGATAACCTTTTGGAACAATGGCCACGCCATATTGAATAATCTCTACCAGGGCCAGGTGAGAGTGATCCTTCCTTCTAAGTTCGACCTCATGATACAGGTCGATATAGATGTCCTCGATCTGTGGAATGTGGATTGGATCGAGTTTTGCCTTGGGAAGGAAATTTCTTGGATCGAAGGTGGGCCTTGCCAGGAAATTGTGCTTTAGATTGAGCAGTTCTAACTCTGTAAACATCTCCCAGGCCTTGGTGTGAGAAGTGCAGGTATACCTACCCACTGTGAGGGGGAAAGGGGTTCCACCCTTCTTTCTCTTCAAACACTTCTCATGGTAGGTTATGAGCTGTCTGGATAGCTCCAACAGGATCAACTTAGGGCCAGCATACCTTGGCAATTTAGTGGGCTCCCCCAAGAAGTTAGCTGCTCTGAGATAGGTGAAGGTGGGGAATTGGGGTAAATAGTGCTCCCCACTTCTCAGTCACTGTGACTATGCTCTTGGTCATCCGACCATGAGTCATATTTGGCCTCAAAAGGTAGATGATGCCATAGAAGAAAGCATCATTGATCTTGGTAAACTGGGAGATGTTGTTCTCTAGCTTTAGCTCTGGGTAGTATTCATATATCTTTACCTGAGGCCAAACCCCACATCGGCTCAGTGCTGGATAATCCCTCTCTGAGGCTGCAGCGTAGACTACGTAGGAGTTCATGTAGAACCTCCCTGTTGTGGTGAGTTGTTGGAGCTGCTCAGATATGGTGCTACTTATTATCTCTACCCATTCAAAGCGCTTATCAGGCACATTCTTATTCATGGTTTCTAGATACTTGAGCATCCATTTGTGAAAGTAATGGGCATCAGAAAGCCCAAAAACTCTACTTAGGAACGTGATGGTGTCACTCAATTCCTCGGAGAAGTCCTTGCGGTGAATAACATGTGGCCATCTGGTTATCACCTTCTTATTTTTTAAGTACACTTCGTTCATCAGCTGCATGCACTTGTCTTCATTATCCTCCCATGCCTTGGTGCAGTCCTCTTGGCTTACAGCCACAAAATGTCGGTGGTGAGGAATGCCTAGCATGATTTCGAAGTGTCGGGCAGTGAGGTTGATTATGACCTCGCCCTTTTCATTTTTGACACACCTTGTGTCTTTATTGTAACAACGGGCCACCACCATCATAAATTCATTGTTTACTGCACTGACGGGGATCCCCCTAGCAAAATGCAGGCCACTGCCCACCAGTTTGTCCATCCAAGGACTTCCTGTGACTCTCCTGGTTCTGGCCCAGAAATCTTCCATGTCAATGTGACCGAGTTCGGAGTCTCTAATGTCCAGGTCACATTCTGCCTAGGACTCGGGCATTCTGACCCTCTGGTATTTGTATTTCATCTCTTCCTCTGTAAGCTTAGCCTTACCCTTTGACTTGGTTGGCCTTTTGCTTGATGTAGACATATATGGATCTGAGTTTAGTTGCTGATCTACAAGAAGAAGGAGCGAAGTCCAACGCAAAAGAGCCATATTAGCTGTCAGATCTTCCATTAAAGCTTTACAAAATGAGGAGTTAGCAATTTTAAGGCTTCTGGGTGTAGGGCGCAGGGACACTGCAGGCTGCAGAGTTAAAAGAATGGCACACTGAAATGGAGTGTTACAAGGAATAAATCAGCGCCAAAGGGCGCAGGGCGCAAGGATTTTGCATATAACATATTTGTTGTTGTAAACAGGAGTGCGCCTGTGCCATTATATGTGGTTTTATACTGGGCACAAATAAGTTTAGTGTTGCATGGGATCAGGATGTGCCAATGGCGCATGTAATTTGCATGTAACATGGAATGTTGGTGCGCCGAAGGGCGCAAGATTAATGCATGTAGCACTAGCTTTATGTGTGCAAAAGGGGACTTTGGCGCGGTGCAGGGAAAGCTTGCATGGCACTTTGTTGTTGTAAGCAGGGATGCGCCTGTGCCAGGTTTAGGATTTACTTGGTTTACGCATGGCGCAGGTATCTTGTATGTTGCAATCAAGGGCAGTGCGCCTTCTTGGTGAAACTGTGTTTCCTGTAACAAGGGTGGCGATTGCGCCCAGAGGAAAATGCAGCCCAAAACCAACTTTCAGGTTTTCTTTCTTTTCTAATGGGTTTGTGATCTTTCAGGCCTCCTTCCTCATGGTTTTAAGCAGCGAGGGGGTATAACAAAAGGATCTGGGTTCATTTTTGGGGCAGAGCCCTCTTGGCCAACAGATCTGGAAAGAGGATGAAAACGGTTTGGGAGAGAAAAATTGCAAGAATGGCAGGAGGGGTTTATGGTTTCTCATATCTATACACCAACCTCACAAACAACCAACAAAAACAAAAACACAAGAGAAACAAGGACCACTTACCCAGAATATATAGAATGTGAGAGACGAAGCGGGGTCCACGAACGGGACATTAGGATGACGGGCGTGCTGACAGGTGCAGAGGAATAAAGTTTATCACGTGTTTTCAATTGTGAAAGTGACAGGGCGGATGCGCCTATACATAGGCAAAGGTGTAATAAATGTGCCAACCACTTTTTAAAGGGGCGCACCAAAACATGTGTCGACACGTAAAACTTTGCGCCCTTTGGCGCGAATATGGTTTTGTCAACATGAAATTATTTGCGCCTTTGGCACAAATTTAGTACTGTCAACACTTCATTTTGAGCGCCTTGGCGCATCAAAACACGTTGCAACATCTTTGTTGTTGACAGGAAGGCACATGCGCCTTGGCGCAGGCAAGAAAGGCGCATCACGGGAAGGTGCAACAATTGATGTGTCAACACTTCAAAGGGTGCACCAAAGGAAATAAAGTGGGCACATGTTTGGTCTATGTTGCACAGATAAAAGGTGTGCCCTACCAAAAAAGGACAAAAATGACCAAGTTCGGAAAACTAGATTTCCCGGAAAGGGATTTTACAACATTCTGAACGCTGAGGGACCTCTACGAGGAACCAGAACAAAATTTTGGTATGGTTACCTGTAAAATTTCCCTTGTCAATTTTACAGGATAACAGCTGGCTCTTTCTGGGGACTATCTTTGAGCAAAGCTCAAGGGTAGAGAACCCCAGATCAACATGTGCCTATCCATTGGGTTACAGAGTCAAAAACAAGGGCGACGACGAAAGAAAACACACGACGAAATAAAACACACAACATAAAGCAAACTATACAAAGAAGAGAGCAAGCTCTACTTCCTGAATATTTTGAGATGTTACCTGCTATACGGAAGCAGGAGATCAGTTTCGTCTAGATACGAGAGATAGAAGCTATTCTCTCCATTGAGCTGCTTGATCTTGAAAGGCCCTCTCTATAGAGAATCAAATTTCCCATGCATGCCCTTTGGCTCTCTTCATTTGTCCCACAAAAGGATGAGATCTCCCACTTGGAAGTCTCTTTGCTTGGCTTTTTTATCGAACAATCTCTTAACTTGATTCTGATGTTCGGTGATCCTGTCGACCACTCTTACTCTTTTTTCTTTGAGCTCTGATAGATACATGATCCTCTTTTCAAGACAATTTTGGAAAGTCTCATCTTCAACTGCTCGTGCCAAGCGCAGAGTAGGAAGTTTTGCAGAAATGGGAAGCTCGACGTCGATTCCATATAACACTTGAAAAGGCGACATACCGAGAGACCTTTTGGGAGTAATGCGGTCTGCCCACAAAGCGTCATACAATGACTTGTGCCACGTTCGCTGACTCTCATCAACTAGCTTCCATATGATGGTCACTAAGTTTTTATTACTGGATTCTGCCTGACCATTTCCTTCGGGGTAATAATCCGAGGCGTGGGCCAAGATTACCCCGTGTTCATAGCAAAAAACCAACAACTTCTCATGAGGAGAAGTTGGAAGCATTATCAGCAACGATTTTGTGTGGAATGTTGAATCTTACAATGATATTCTCTTTGATGAAATTACAAACAACTTCAGAGGTGGCATTCTTGACAGGAATGGCCTCCACCCATTTGGTGAAGTAATCTGTTGCTGTTAGGACATAACTATGTCCGACACTCGATTGGGGATGGAGTGCTCCGATAAAGTCAATTCCCACTGCCTGAATGGTTCATCAATAATGACCGGCCTGAGGGGAAAAGCATCCAATTTTGGTTTGCCGACAAATTGTTGGCAGAGCTCACATTTTGCTACCCAGGTGGCTGTATCTTGAAACAACGTTGGCCAATAGTACCTAGCCCAGATGATCTTGTGTGCCGTCACGGAGGAGGAGAAGTGACCACCACAGGCTGAATCATGAAAAATCTTGAGTAATTTTATCTGTTGTGGCTTGTCAACACATCGAAAGAAGATGCCATCTATTCCACGTTTGTATAAACAGTCATCCCAGATGACATATCTGGCTGCTCTGAGCTTTATAGCACACTTCTCCTTTGAAGTTAGATGAGCTGGGCACTCACCGTAAGTGAGAAAGAAAGCAATATCAGAATACCATTCATCGCTGGTAGCGATAAATAGAACCATGGGTAGAGAATCAGCTTTCTCCAGCTGGCTTTGTGCTCCATCGGTGTAATCATCCTTTTCCTCAGGGTCTTCTGAATCTCAGTTTTCAGCCATGAGCTGACATAGGCCCTTGCCTCTTACCAGCTTGGTTGGTTTTATATCTAGATCGTACTCTTGAACCTTTGCAATCCAATTTTCTCACAAACTTCCTAACTCCTGTTGAATTAAAATTGACTTGACTGCCGTGTCAGGGACCAACACCACTATGTGAGAATTTAGAATATAATACCTGAAGTTCTTGACGGCTTTGACAATGGCGAAGGCATGCTTTTCCAACTGAGACATTTTTAATTCATGAGGCTTAAGAGGAGAGCTCATGAACGCAATTGGGGATTCAACATCTCATCAGAGTTCTTTTGCATTAGGATGGCCGATACGGTATGTTCAGATGCATAGCTATACATGATAAAATCCTTGGAGAAGTCGGGACATACCAGAACTGGTGCACGAGCGACGGAGGCTTTTATATCCTTGAATGACACCTTTCCTTCTTCGCTCCACTGGAAAGTTGGTGACCCTTTCATCATGTTTGATATGTGGCGAGTCTTTTCAGCAAAGTCGGGAACAAAGCGCCTGAGAAAGTTCACTTTTCCGAAGAAAGAGTGAACGCCTGTCTTGCTTGTAGGTAAAGTAAGGCTCTGAATAGCCCTAACCCTTTCGGCATCTATCTTTGTCCCTTCTTTGCTAACAACATGCCCCAGCAATTTCCCTTCTGTGACCCCGAAAACAGAACTTTTTTGGATTTAGGGAGATCCCGTGTTCTTGGCATCTATTCAATACTTGCTCCAAATGATCACAATGATCATCTCATCGTTTAGAGAACACAGTTAAGTCATCCAAATAAACTACGATGACCTTCCCCATCATACCTTTGAATGCGAAGTCCATCGCCCGCTGAAAAGTAGCACCAACATTGGTCAGACCAAAAGGCATCCTGCTATAGGCAAATGTGCCCCAGGGGGTAGTAAATGTTGTTTTGAATTGGTCTCAAGGCGAGACTTTGATCTGATTATAGCCCAAAAAACCATAGCATGGACAACATTTACTGAACCAGTCACTACCTGCAAAACCTGATCCATTATGGGAAGTGGGTAGTTATCCTTCAAGGACGCTTGATTCAAGTTACGAAAATCTATGCATATGCGTATCTCACCATTTTTCTTGCATACTGGCACAATGTTTGTGACCCAGGTACTGTGATGGATAGGAAAAATGATCCTTGCATCCAGCATCTTCTGTATTTCAGCCTGGATAGTACATGAGATCTTAGGATTATAGTGCCTCTGTTTCTGGCGAAAGGGTTTGACATCCTCTTTCAATGGAATGTCATGCTGGACGTCCTTTGGCTTGAAAGACTTTAGATCGGTATAGGACCATGCCAATACATCCATGTATTTCTTCAGCAATTTTACAAACTTCCACTGTTCTTCGGGTGTGCAACATTTTCCGATGTTCACAAACTGAGGATGTTCTACCGAACCTAAATTGACCGGTTCAGTTTCTGGGGAGGATTTAGGATCATCTTGCCTTTTCTTCCTAACAAAATGATCATGTCTGTCGAACAAACGTTCCAGAGAAACCAAACCTTTTGGAATTTTATTTCCTTTGAGCTGACATATGCCATTACTTCCATGTATTCCTTCATCTTGATCAGTAACAGATTCACGGCATGCGGAAGTGGATCCTTCAAAATGAAGCTCACTAAAATTTTCTACCTTTTCCAGAAAGGCAATAAGTTGATTGTCATCGTTGAATACCTGCCAGTGCTGAGAATTGTCTGGCATGCTTGGGCGGAAAACCACCTCAATGGTATATGTGTCTATTTTCAAACCTGGGTGAGGGAGCATGAGGGATGCTGAGATGGATAATGAGTCGGCCATGTCGTTCTGAGCTCTCGGGATGACTTTTATTGAAAAAGTGTCAAACTCTTCAATATTGTCCCATACCGTGTTGCGGTAATGTCTGAGCCTTTCATTTTTCACTTGGTATATCCTTTTAACTTGATTTACAACCAGTTCTGCATCACCCTGTACTTTCAGGTTCTTGATTCCCCTCTCCTTTGCGGCTTGCATGCCAAGTAGCAAAGATTCGTACTCAACAGTATTATTCGTGTTGAAGAACTACAACTTGAAAGAGAGGAATAATCTCCTCTTCAGGACATATTAACACGGCTCCAGCACCGCACCCACTAGTCGCACAACTGCCATCAAACTACAAAGTACAGATCTTGTTAAGATCCTCTTCTCAGACGGGAACATCCATTTTGTCAGACCCAGTAGACAAGAAATAGTTCCCCATCCCTGATGATTCGAATAGAATTTGGGCCTTGGGGTCGTCAGAATTGGTAACCAAGTATTTCTTTTGAGATTCTGGCTCCAACATTTGCATTATGCCTTTGACGGGGATTCTAGCCTTAGACCAGTCCATATGAATCTCTCCACCAACTTCGCTGCAAAAGCTCCTTCCTAATAGAATTCCATATGCTGCCGGAATATCGGCAACGAGGACAGTCATCTTTACTCTTTTCTTTGGGAACGCCGCAAATGCAAACTGTGCGTCTTTGATTTGACCGATCAACAGAACCTACTTAGTTTCCAAGGAATAACATTTGCCAAAAGTCTTGGTAAGGGTGAGGCCCAGGGCATGGGTGACCTTTGCCAACATAACGTTATCGGAAGCCCCATAATCAATTATGTAGTTGCTCAGTTTGTGACCATTGATTAGGAGGGAGAGATAGAAAGGTTCTATTTTTCCTGATGCAGAATTTGAGGCAACATTTATGCGAGATGCAGGAGGAGTAGAAATGATTACTTTTGGGGAAACCTGAGTAGTTATGACAGCTTGGCTTTGGATGTATTCATCAACCTTACAAGCTACTCAGGATTGGACTGAAGATACTCAGCTTCAGACATTTGGATCTTGGTCTTTTTAGCATGATCAATTATGTCAAATGCAGCCAAGGGTTGCGTTGATGAAGGAATGAGTCCCTCATTTTGTGATGGTAAGGTAGGATTACTGGTCTTGATAGGAATATGAGAGGGCTGATTCGGAGGGGAGATAGGGGAAAAAGATTTCTTCAAAAAAGACTTAATAACAGGTTGAG
This sequence comes from Taxus chinensis, assembly GCA_019776745.2. Classification (NCBI taxonomy): domain Eukaryota; kingdom Viridiplantae; phylum Streptophyta; class Pinopsida; order Cupressales; family Taxaceae; genus Taxus; species Taxus chinensis. The sequence continues at coordinate 214,421,864 of CM034148.1, read as the reverse complement.
CAGGAAGGGGACTACCTCTTTTAGCGATGGTTGGAGGCGTGTTTGACACAGCCTTCTCCTTTTGCATCCTGGCAACAACTTCTTGCTTCTTTTCCTTGCGAGCGGGTGAAAACAGCATATGACTGCCCTCTTGCATACCCTTGGGTACCCTCTTCTTTGTCAGATTCCTCCTCATTAAATTCTATATACCCAATAGTAGAGTCGCCAGTCAATTCACCGACATCTTGATCATCTCCTCCTGGAGATGAAGGTTCTTCATAATTTTGCTCTTCTTCTTCGATTTTGGCTAAAGCATTGACCGGAGGGGCCTCAAGTACCAACCGTGGAGCAGCTGCAGGTAGGTGCGGCCTTTGTGAGACGTTATTGGAAGTGAAATTTCTTCGTGGGATATCCCGGTATGAAGTGCTAGGAGAATCCTGAGCTAGCTGCTTCTTTAACGTGAGCAAGTCATTCACCATCTTTTGAAATGCCAGATCAGATGAAGTGGCGGGAGAAGGGATCGAATCTTTAGGCTTGGACGGTTCTCTTTTTAATTCGCCAGATATTAGCAAGTTATCTTCAATTCGTATGGCAATAGCTTGGGAGAGAACCAAAGTAGTGACCTGTTCTTGCAAGAGTAAGAAACTTACTTTTGAGCTCATGGTGTTCACGAAGAAACACTTCTAATTTTCTGGCATTGGCAGCATGGCAGGTGAAACTCGGTTGATTACTGAATTGAAATGGGTGATGAAATCACGCATGGTTTTATTGACCTCCTTCTTTAGGTGAGTGATCTTGGATAGTAACGCGAACGCGTCCTCTGAAGGCTTGTACCTTTCTTCAAATGCAGTCCGTAAGGTGGCCCAACTAGTAATAGATCCAGCCGGAAAATGCTGAAACCATTCCGCTGCGGGTCCTTGCAAGGTCTCTAGAAAGAGGCGAACTGACACATCTTCATGGGTCACATCTAGGATACTGCATGACATGATGAATGTGGATATGTGTGAATCTGTGCTTTGGTTTCCGCTCCCATCAAATTTGGGAAAATTCTTCCAGTTTCCGTGAGGGAGCGCATGAACAGGATGTGGCAAAGCGAGTGGGCCCATAGCATTTCCCCATGGTACTGCCATTTGAACGGCTGGAAAAAGGACGCGAGCTGGAAGCACAGTTCCACTGAGTAGCAAAGCACTGCAAAGAGATGAGGATGTTCCTTGTGAGAGATGTTTCCTTCGTGGAGGTGAGACACTTCTGGATGACCGGCCAGCTGAACTTAGCGATGGGAAGCGTGCCAGTGTAACACTGAAGTTGTGCCTTTGAAGTAGATCAAAAGTAGGATCGATTACTCCACGAGCTCTTCTGCTATGAGTAAATGGTTCACCCGCCAGTGTACCCTCCAGATCTGCAATATTTTGGAGCAAATTTTAAAAACTCTTTTTGGTTGTACTTGCTGATTTTCTGACAAAAATCAGCAGCATGTACTTTTCTAAATATTTAATTTTATCCCTCTTTTGAAAACCGATTGCAGTTTAATGACAAATGTTAACGAGGATAAAATAATGGCCAACTTAGTAGGCTGATTTTCGGATCTTAGAGTTGACTTTTGGTAAGGGTTTGAAATTTTGAAAAACAGTCAAAACTCAGATCTACAGAAAAATACAGGTTTTTGTAAAAACTCAACGAACTAAAGATCTCTAACTAGTCCCGATCTATGGATCCCTGAAGAAAATTTTCAGTTTGAATCACTTTTGTAAAAAATTTAGATTTTGAACAAAAGTTAAAATTTGCAAACAGGTAGTGGTTTTTTTATTTTTTTTACTGATTTTCTAACATACCACTACCATAGATCTGTTAGATCTGTTCAATCCCCAGTAGAGTCGCCAAAAACTGTTGGTCCGAAAATCTGTCGCTTGGGCAGATCTATGGATAGACGAGCCAACAGTGTGCAGGGAAAAGCCCCTCTTTGAGTCAGCAAATCGAAACTGGTTTATTGCTATTCTACCAGCAGGAATCTTGTGTTCTCACAATATTCTGCCTTCGAGGGGTTTGGGATCTCATCCCAGTTGGGGTATTTCCGACTGTGAAAAGAAGGGAAAGAAGCGAGGTGAGGAGATAGGATAGATCCGAAGGGAGAAAAGAAATGAATTCCAAAGCAGAAAGGTCAGAGGGTCTATGTTTTGGGCTGGTAGTAAACAGAGCCGAACCTACTTGCATAGACGAACAAAGCAATACTGATGAATAAATGACAAAAAAGTAGAGATAGATCCAACAGAATAAACACATAGATCTGACATAAGAAATATTAAATGCTCATAACACACATATTCAGCACAAAGTCTTAATATTTGTATTAATGTTTTCTCCTGTTACAAAAAGTACAAAGCCTTTTCTTTTCACTTCTATTTTTTCATCTAAAAAGTATCCACCACTGAATACAACAAGTATCCAAGTATATATAGAAGAAGGAGAAGAGAGAAGGCAAAAAGAAACCAACAACTAATTACAAAATATCTACAAAATATCTAAAAGTCAATGTTGACTTTGGACAACTTGGTGGATGACAACATCCCATGGTGCAACATGGATGATGTCATCGTTTGTGCCAACATACTCTTAGATATTTACAAAAAGGAAACCAAGAGGAATAAAGTTATTCATCGTCGTCTCGCGGCTGAAAGGGGGTATCTTGCTTTTGCTATTGTTCGGGAGAGGTAATATGGAACTGGGTCTGATATTCCATGAACTTACTGACCATCGGCTGAAGTTGATCCTGGGCAGGACCCTTTGTATGATTGCCGATGACCTCACAAGTCTCCCGCTCATCTCTGAGTTTTTCAGGGAGCTTGAAATATTCATTACCTGCCTCCATCAGGTACCCCACAAAATCACGGCAAGCCAGAAGATTATTGATGCATTCAGTGTCAAAAGTGGCTTCTGGCCCTAGCCCTTGAGAGACGATCTCCTTGAAGATCCGGATAGTTTCGTCTGCCTTCCTTAAGGTGAAAGAAGGAGTAAGCAAGCCCGAAGACATTCTTAGAACAATTTGCTCCATTTGATGCATTGCATCTAGGGCTTCCTCCTTGACCTTGTCAATCTTCTCCAGGATGAATTCCATCTGATCGACTCGGTAGTCCAATGCAGCAAGGATTTTGTTGGGTACCCTGGGGTGATCGAAAATGCCGAACTTTACCAAATCATCAACTGAGCAGTCGAGCATTTTCTGGAACATCTCGTGTTGCAACCTAGCATGGTCTAACTCTTCGGAGATAGGTCCCGCAATCACCTGGAGATCTTTGTTCACCCGACTAATGTTCTGATACAATTCGGTGAACTTGACAATTACCTCCTCATCGTCTTTGAGGATCTGATCTCTCCAGGCGGAAACTGTGATACCTTGTTCGCCAATTTTGGCGTATTCATTTATCTTATCCTGGCTTAGGACCTCAGGAGTTTCGGCGGCAGTTGTAGGAGGTGCACTGCCCATTTTCTGCAGGGCGTGGAGAAGATGTTTGTTCTGCTCTTTTAATAGCCTCTTCTCTTCCTTTGCTTCTTGGAGCTTCTTGCAAAGGGCATCCACTGCAGATAGGGCCTCCCCTTGAAGACTTTCAGAAGATGTTCCCATTGTGACCTGCGTCACTGTATAATCTGTAGGAGACAGATCCTTTTTATCCTTTGAAGGATCGGGATACGCAATCTCCATCACTCTTTCTCCCGATGCACTCTGAGAGAAGTGAGTTATAGGATTTTTCTTCTTAGCCCCTTTTGCTGGGATAACGGAAAAGTCCATTGGTGTAATGGGGACTTTCCTCTTCTGCTGGCTCAGATGTTGGGAGATCCATGCTGGACTTAAGGGAGAAGGACCAGAGGTGGAAGAGGGAGCAGTTGCAGTGGATGAGGGGAAATGGGTAGAGACACTCGGTGGTGGCATCGAGAGGGAGGCCGAGAAAGTGCTCACGGGAGGAAGGGATACTGCAGGGGAGGTAGTCGTGGGAATGGAAGGGAGCTGAGAGATGAGAGAAGAAATAGTGGGGGACAGCTCCGAGAGAAGAGAAGATGGAGGAAGAGGAAGGGGGAACAGTAGAAGATGGGGAGAGGATACGACCAAAGGGATGGTCGCTTGAGTCACATGAGGAGGGGAAGGAGGAGAGGGAGAAGGAATAGAAGGGACCTCAGTAATTGTAGCTGTGGCAACACCCTGAGTGGATGTGCTCATCGGAACACCTTCTGCCGCTTCTTTCTCTGGGGATACCAGACTCACAACCTGTTCTTGTGCGGCGGAAGGAGGGCTTTCAGGAGCTTCTTCTTGAGTGGAGCTTGATTCTCCCTCTTTATCCTTGCCTTTTCCCTTTGGTAGATGCTTCGGCCTGACAGGTGCGTTGCCCAAAGGAGACGTGGTGAAATCTACTCCGAGGTAGATAAGGCCATTCATTCTGCACCAGTGTTTTGTCCACCACAATGTTTCCTTGACCCTTTCTTCGATGGTCTGGAGTGCCTTTGTTCTGTCAATTGCAGCAAATGGCCAGTTGTCCCCATCCATGTCTAGATACACTTGATCAACTTCTTGATCAGTTGTTTGATAACCCTTTGGAACAATGGCCATGCCATATTGAATAATCTCTGCCAGGGCCAGGTGAGAGTGATCTTTTCTTCTGAATTCGACCTCGTGATACAGGTCGATATAGATGTCCTCGATCTGTGGAATGTGGATTGGATCGAGTTTTTCCTTGGGAAGGAAATTTCTTGGATCGAAGGTGGGCCTTGCAGGGAAATTGTGCTTTAGATTGAGCAGTTCTAACTCTGCAAACATCTCTCGGGCCTTGGTGTGAGAAGTGCAGGTATACCTGCCCACTGTGAGGGGGAAAGGGGTTCCACCCTTCTTTCTCTTCAAACACTTCTCATGGTAGGTTATGAGCTGTCTGGACAGCTCCAACAGGATCAGCTTAGGGCCAGCATACCTTGGCAATTTAGTGGGCTCCCCCAAGAAGTTAGCTGCTCTGAGATAGGTGAAGGTGGGGAATTGGGTAAATAGTGCTCCCCACTTCTCAGTCACTGTGACTATGCTCTTGGTTGTCCGACCATGAGTCATATTTGGCCTCAAAAGGCAGACAATGCCGTAGAAGAAAGCATCATTGATCTTGGTAAACTATGAGATGTTGTTCTCCAGCCTCAGCTCTAGGTAGCATTCGTATATTTTTACCTGAGGCCAAACCCCACATCGGCTCAGTGCTGGATAATCCCTCTCCGAGGTTGCAGCATAGACTACGTAGGAGTTCATGTAGAACCTCCCCATTGTGGTGAGTTGTTGGAGCTGCTCAGATATGGTGCTGCTTATTATCTCTGCCCACTCAAAGCGCTGATTAGGCACATTCTTGTTCATGGTTTCTAGGTACCTGAGCATCCATTTGTGAAAGTAATGGGCATCAGAAAGCCCAAAAACTCTACTTAGGAACGTGATGGTATCACTCAGTTCCTTGGAGAAGTCGCTACGGTGAATAACCTGTGGCCATCTGGTTATCACCTTCTTGTTTTTTAAGTACACTTCGTTCATCAGCTGCATGCACTTGTCTTCATTATCCTCCCATGCCTTAGTGCAGTCTTCTTGGCTTATAGCCACAAAATGTCGGTGGTGAGGAATGCCTAGCATGATTTCGAAGTGTCGGGCAGTGAGGTTGATTATGACCTCGCCCTTTTCATTTTCGACACACCTTGTGTCTTTATTGTAACAGCGGGCCACCACCATCATAAACTCATTGTTTACTGCACTGACGGGGATCCCCCCAGCAAAATGCAGGCCACTGCCCACCAGTTTTTCCATCCAAGGACTTCCTGTGACTCTCCTGGTTTTGGCCCAGAAATCTTCCATGTCGATGTGACCGAGTTCGGAGTCTCTAATGTCCAGGTCACATTCTGCCTGGGACTTGGGCATTCTGACCCTCTGGTATTTGTATTTCATCTCTTCCTCTGTAAGCTTAGCCTTACCCTTTGACTTGGTTGGCCTTTTGCTTGATGTAGACATATATGGATCTGAGTTCAGTTGCTGATCTACAAGAAGAAGGAGCGAAGTCCAACGCAAAAGAGCCATATTAGCTGTCAGATCTTCCATTAAAGCATCACAGAATGGGGAGTTAGCAATTTTAAGGCTTCTGGGCGCAGGGCGCAGGTACACTGCAGGCTACAGAGTTAAAAGAATGGCACACTGAAACAGAGTGTTACAAGGAATAAATCAGCGCCAAAGGGCGCAGGGCGCAAGGATTTTGCATATAACATCTTTGTTGTTGTAAACAGGGATGCGCTTGCGCCATTATATGTGGTTTTATACTGGGCACAAATAAGTTTAGTGTTGCATGGGATCAGGATGCGCCAATGGCACATGTAATTTGCATGTAACATGGAATGTTGGTGCGCCGAAGGGCACATGATTAATGCATGTAGCACTAGCTTTATGTGCGCAAAAGGGGACTTTGGCGCGGCGCAGGGAAAGCTTGCATGGCACTTTGTTGTTGTGAACAGGAATTTGACTGCACCAGGTTTAGGATTTACTTGGTTTACGCATGGCGCAGGTATCTTGTATGTTGTAATCAAGGGCAGTGCACCTTCTTGGTGCGACTGTGTTTCCTGTAACAAGGGTGGAAATTGCACCCAGAGGAAAATGCAGCCCAGAAACCAACTTTCAGGTTTTCTTTCTTTTCTGATGGGTTTGTGATCTTTCAGGCCTCCTTCCTCATGGTTTTAAGTGGTGAAAGGGGGGCACAACAAAAGGATCTGGGTTCATTTTCGGGGCAGAGCCCTCTTGGCCAGCAGATCTGGAAAGAGGATGAAAATGGTTTGGGAGAGAAAAATTGCAAGAACGGCAGGAGGGGTTTATGGTTTCTCATATCTATACACCAACCTCACAAACAACCAACAAAAACAAAAACACAAGAGAAACAAGGACCACTTACCTGGAATATATAGAATGTGAGAGACGAAGCGGGGTCCACGAACGCGACACGAGGATGACGGGTGTGCTGACAGGTGCAGAGGAATAAAGTTTATCACGTGTTTTTGATTGTGAAAGTGACAGGGCGGATGCACCTATATATAGGCAAAGGTGTAATAAATGCGCCAACCACTTTTTAAAGGGGTGCACCAAAACATGTGTCGACACGTAAAACTTTGCGCCCTTTGGCGCGAATATGGTTTTGTCAACATGAAATTATTTGTGCCTTTGGCGCAAATTTAGTACTATCAACACTTCATTTTGAGCGCCTTGGCACACCAAAACACGGCGCAACATCTTTGTTGTTGACAGGAAGGCGCATGCACCTTGGCGCAGGCAAGAAAGGCACATCATGGGAAGGCACAACAATTGATGTGTCAACACTTCAAAGGGTGCGCCAAAGGAAATAAAGTGGGCACATGTTTGGTCTATGTTGCATAGATAAAAGGTGTGCCCTACCAAAAAAGGACAAAAATGACCAAGTTCAGAAAACTAGATTTCCCAGAAAGGGATTTTACATCATTTTGAACGCTGAGGGACCTCTACGAGGAAATTTTGGTATGGTTACCTGTAAAATTGTCCTCATCAATTTTACAGGATAACAAAATTTTTATAAAATAACCATGCATCATTATGAGAAAATAAGATGAATTATTATCTCATTGCATCCATAAAATAGAAATAACAACATATAGAACTGATTCATACAAAGGAAATTCATTAAACTTATGCTCATGAACACATATATGTTTAGAACAGAACCTTCCATTCATATGTTCAGTAACCACATTACATTCCTTGAAATCAAAATAGACCCGTCTAACAATGCAGATCAAGGTCATGCATCAAAATTAAACTATGGCCTTCACATTACAAGGGTAAACACATAACCATGTAATGAAATTACTTGTATAATTCATATTAAGAGCAACAATAGAACACCAAATAACACAATATTTCAGAATAATGATTTCAATATGCAATTAGAATAACTTCGTCACTTCGAGGGGGAAACCTCCAAACCATATAATAAGACTCAAATGCTCAAACGATAATGAAATAATACCTATAATCCCCTATATATACTATTCATATGCTATGGCCATCACCAAGGCCGACCTATTAAGCAGGAGAAAGTATAAATGATATAATAAAATGATATGGTAAGCCACAAGTCGGCTACTCATATCCTAATAAAAGCAATAGGTTAAGGGCATAACACGCCCTTCCCCTTCAAACCAATGTTGTCCTCAACATTGAATAATCTTGGATGTTGCTGCAGAAAACCTTCATCCTCCCAGGTGGTGTCTTCTATGATTAGATTCTTCCACTTGATCAGATATTCCTTAATGTCTCTAGTTCTCAGCCTCTTAGTACGTGTTTGCAGAATCTTATATGGCTCCAAAATGATTCTTCCTTCGTCATCAAGTTTTGGTAACTCTATTTGGGCTTCAAATTTATGTCCAATAACCTTCTTCAGGTATGAAACATGGAATACTGGGTGTATGTGTGAAGATGGAGGCGACTCTAGTTTATAAGCAACACTACCAATTTTCTGTAGAACCTGATAAGGGCCATAATATATAGGAGCAAGTTTGTTTTCCTTTTTATAGTGCTTTAGGGACATCTATTTGTAAGGCTGGAGATGTGCTAAAGCCTAGTCACCAATTTCAAAATGTCTTTCACTACGGTGTTGATCTGCTTGTTGTTTCATCCTATTTTGTGCTAATGCTAAATTCTCCTTCAAACTAGCCAAAACCTATTGTTGATGTTGAATGTTTTCCTCAACATCTCTTACCTTAGTTTGCAACCTCAAGGAGGAAGTGATAGAAGGTGTATGGTAACCATATAATGCTAAAAATGGGGTCATTTGAGAAGAGGTATGAAAAGATGTGTTATACCACCATTCTGCCAGTGGTAGCCATTTAATCCACCTTTCTTACTTATCTGATACAAAACAACATAAATACCCCTCTAAGCATTTGTTGACCACTTTTGTTTACCCATCAGTTTGAGGATGATAAGATGAACTGTGAGCTAGCTGAGTACCCAAACATGAAAATAATTCCATCCAAAAATTACTTGTGAAAATAGGATCACGATCACTTACAATTATCTTTGGGGTTCCATGTAGCCTTTGAACTGTCTCTAAAAAATAGTTGCGACTGTACTGGCTGCAAATGGATGTGATAGGGCACAAAAATGGGCATATTTTGTGAGCCTATCCACAATCACAAAAATAACATTCTTACCCTCTGAATAAGGCAATCCGGTGATGAAATCCATGGAGACCTCCTCCCATCTCTGGCTAGGAATTGGTAAGGGTTGCAACAAACTTGGTGTCTTAATTGTTTCCCCTTTGTTCTGTTGGCACACTAAACACTTTGATACAAAATTTTGTACATCCCCCTTGAGTCCTTCACAAAATAATTCTCTTTTTATTCTATGATATGTCCTCAAAAACCCAAAGTGTCCTCTAACAGGTGAGGCATGTAGCTCTGCAAGAATCTTATGCTTCAACTCAGAATCTTTACTCAAGTATAGCCTATCCTTGTACCATAGGGCATTACCTTTCCACTTAAATTTGTTAGATGTCATAGATCCTTGCTTGATATTCTATATTATATTTTGTGTATCCTTATCTTGATTCCATTCCAATCTTACTTCATCCACCCAATTGGCCGTCAACATGGACATTCCACATAGTAAGGCATCTACATATGTATCCCTTCTAGATAGCACATCATCTACTACATTTTCTTTACCCTTTTTGTATATGATTTCAAAATCATAACCCAACATTTTTGTTACCCACTTTTGTTGTTCCTCAGATGATAACATTTGAGACTATCATGATCAGTTTTTACCTTGAAGTGTCTACCCATGAGATAGGGCCTCCATTACTTAACCACATGAAGAATAGCCATCATTTATTTTTCATAGATAGGTTTGAGCAGATCTTTTCCTTTGAATTGGTGACTCTCAAATGCAATTGTTCTTCCTTCCTGCATTAGAACTACTCCCAATCCTGATCCTGAAGTGTCACATTCAACAATGAAGGTTTTTGAGAAGTTGAGAGTAGCCAAAACTGGGGTACTGCACATGGCTTCCTTCAGCTACTCAAAGGATTTAGTGGCTACGTCTATCCAATGGAAGGAATCCTTCTTTAGCAATGCAGTGATTGGGGTTGCTATCCTACCATATCCCCGCATAAATATTCTATAGTACCCTGTTAGTCCTAGGAACCCAAGAAGATTTTTGATATTTTTGGGCCTTGGCCATTCCACCATAGCTTTGATCTTCTGAGGATATACTTTGACACCTTCATGGGATACAATATGACCCAATTACTCTACCTCTTGTACACCAAAAGAACATTGGATGGATTTGCATACAGATTATGTTTCTCCAAAACTTCCAACATGTTATTTACATGTTGTAAGTGTCCTTCCCATGTCTTACTGTAAATCAATATGTCATCAAAGAAAACTAATACAAATTTCCTTTAAAAGGGCCTAAAAATAGTGTTCATTAAGCTTTGAAAGGTTGAGGTTGCATTTGTAAGACCAAAAGGCATTACTAAAAACTCATAATGGCTCTCATGACTCCTAAAAGCTGTTTTATGAACATCTTCCTCTTTTATCCTAATTTGATGGTACTCCAAACGAAGATCTAATTTTGTGAAATAAACAACACCATGCAATTCATCAAGTAAATCATCAATTACTGGAATAGGAAACTTATATTTGATGGTGTACTTGTTGAGTTATCGGTAATCTAGACACATCCTCCATGTTTCATCCTTCTTACGTACCATGACCACTGGTGAAGAATATACACTCTGGCTATGCCTGATGATACCTGCCTTCAACATTTCCTCCAACATTTTCTCGATCTCACTTTTCTTGGAGTATGGGTATCTGTATGGTCTAATGTTAGGTGTTTGGCTCCCTGGAATCAATTGAATGGCATGATCATGATCCCTAACTGGTGGTAGTCCCTTTGGAATTACATCAAAAATAGATGAGTGAGCATCCACAATCTTCTGAAGATCGGGTGGCATTGAAGACTCTGTATTTTGTACTTCTATGGAAAATAGATTTGCTATAAATCCATCCACTCATTTTCTGAGAACCTTCTGCATCTGATGAGAGCTAATAATCTGTGGATACTTAGCTACCATCCCATTCAATTGTATTGTCCTTCCATCTGAATTAAATTGCATGAACAATTCTTGGAAATTCATCTCAATAGTACCTAAGGTTGTGAGCCATTGGACCCCCAAAACAATATCTGCCCCTCCCATAGAAATAACAAACATAGGTGAGTCTAACATGTAGTCTCCCATGGAAAGCTTGATACTATGGCACCTTCCTATGCACGTGACTGTCCCACCATCCACAATCATAACTTGCATTTCTGGAGCTGGGTAAATAAAAAAATTGAGGCGGGTAGCTAACTTACTATTTATGAAGTTATGAGTACTCCCCGAGTCAATCAACACAGTCACCTTCTATTTTCTGAGATAGCCAATAACCTTGAGTGTTTGAGGAGTAATAATACCTAGCAATGCATGGCAAGAAATTGTAGGTTAGTGATCCTCTACTTCATCTTCTACCGTTTCCTTAGCCTCTCCTATAATTTCAGCTTCCTCATCATCCTCATTACCTCCATCAATATAGAACAACTTCTTCTCAGCACATTTATGTCCCGGTCCATATTTTCTATCACAATTAAAACATAATCCTTTTTCTCTCTTTTCTTCCATTTGTTGTGTTGTCAATCTAATTGGCCTAGCAAATGAAGGGAAAGAGATACTAGGATCTCTGGTGTTAATGAAACGTGGCCTCCTACTACAAAGAATTTTTTCCTTTGCACGACCTGCCATGATAATAGAATCAGAAAGCTTGATTGGATTAAACATTCGTACCTCATGCTCGATGTGGTCCTTAAGACCCCCAAGAAACAAGTCATTCAGATTCTCTTCTGGAATATTCTCCACCCTTAAGGATAGGTTTTGGAATTGATGCACATAATATTTGACTGATCTTGTTTTCTGTAACTTTTCTAATTAACTAAAGTAGTTCTCTAAAACACTGGAACTATAGTGAAATTGCAAATCCTCGGTAAAAAATGTCCAAGTGATACCTAGACCATTCTTCTGCCTCTGAGCACATAACCAACGATACCAAACAAATTGGTTGGGTTCAAGATATAGGGATGTCAATGTCACCTTTTCTCCTGATGGTGTTTGATGTAACTCAAAGAAGTTATCCATTTGATTTATCCAATTTAGGGGATCCTTACCATCAAATTTTTGCATATCCACTTTCAGCATCATGTTCCGTGGTTACAAATATGTTTGATTCTAATGGGACTGGAAAAGTGATCCAATATGGTTAGTTTGTCCATGATTTTGAACTGAAGGTCCTCCTCGGTTGATATGGGATGGATTTGGACCATACATGTTACCCTTTACATGTTGCATGATATCATCCAACCGATGATTGATTTGGGCTATGTCTTCTTTAGAGGCCATCTCAGATTGTACATTTCACAACTCATACTCAAGTTGGCTCACCTTATGATCAATTGAGGTAAACCCTAGTGCTGAGGAATTTGTATTTACCTCTTCTGACTCCATCTCTTCAATCACTACCCCCTCTTTATCTGGGGTTTTACCCGGGGTAACTGAATTCTTTTTTGCTCTTATGGAAGGCCCTGCCATGATGTCAAAGCTTAAGGTTTAGGGTTTTGATACTCTTTTAGTTGAAATTCTTCGCAACTCTGGTAAAAATATCTCCCACCAATTCACTCCGGTTTTTAATATGTGGCAGAAACAAAAAGTTAGGGTTTTTGCCCTAATTTCGGCCCAGATCATAGCTCTGATACCACTTGTAATGAAATTACTTGTATAATTCAGATTAAGAGCAACAATAGAACACCAAATAACACAATATTTCAGAATAATGATCTCAATATTAAATTAGAATAGCTTTGCCACTTCGAGGGGGCAACCTCCAAACCATATAATAAGACTCAAATGCTCAAATGATAATGAAATACTACCTATAATCCCCTATATATACTATTCATATGCTATGGCCATCACCAAGGCCAACCTATTAAGCATGAGAAAGTATAAATGATATGGTAAGCCACAAGTCGGCTACTCATATCCTAATACAAGCAATAGGTTAAGGGCGTAGCAAACCATCCCTTTAAATATGTCATCACTCCAACATTTTCTCTTATCCGAACCCATAGAATCCTCCATGATATTTTTGCAGAGCTTCACCTCTTTTCCACCACTTCTGGTCTCTCATGATGATCCTATGTATATTTTTCTCTCATCTCTTCTCTACTATCCGTGCACCTCAATATATAGCTTTTTTCCATCACTGCCATGCCTTATGAGGTAACAGATCGACTTTTAAATGTCCAGTGGTCCTCCAATGGAGCATGCCTCCTTTTATCCAAGATCTCCACTATGTACAATTATGTTCTTTTGGAACCTTCTATTGCATGCATAGAATATTCCCTTTTATATCCTACAGCCTCCATGATGGCACCTTATCCATTTTGCATGCTAGATGGGTCACACTTTTCTCGTGTGTTTTCTGGAACGCCAAATATAGCTAAATCCCAAAACCTTTCTTACCTTGCGCATGCACCATATGTTTTGTAAAAAATTGATAGAACCTTTCCCTGTGCACCTTCCACTCCATGCTCCCTTCTTTTAATAGGTCCCGTGCACCCACGCGCCTTATTGTACTTAGCCAATATTATGGGGCCCAAAATCAGCCCACACTATGTATGTTCTCCATCCTAAAAAACACTCTTGAATAAAATAAATAATGGAAGGATCCTAAAATGGATGGAAAGAAAGAATAAAGGAATGAAGAATTGGGAGAAAGAATGAAAGAATGGGGGACTTGTTTATTATTGGAGGAGGAGAGGGAAATCCTTCCCTATTTCTACCTCTAACTTCTCCCAGACGTCGACCTCATTCTCAACTTGCTGACAGAGATCACCCACCAGGGTGCTCACCTCCTCAAAACTCAGCTCCTACCATTTGGCACTCATGGTCTCAAAAATACTTTCCCAAGTCCACAAACACATCCATCTTGCAGGTGATCTAGGGGTATAATTCCTTTAGCCATCTTTTGATTGAGCCTCCTAAGGTCTCGATTACTTCTGACTTCTTCTCCACCTCGGCTAGGATCTTATCTCTTTCCACTCTATTCCCCTTATTTTTCTCTTGGAACTCCTTGAGTTATGTTTCATGGGTGGAAACCAAGATGCTTACCACTCTATCCCTAGTAGTTAAGTTTTCATAAGCAGCTTCAGTAACTTGTGTGGCGGAATTTACCTCTACAAGAATTTTAATGTATCGAACCAAAATGTCGACAACCTTCATATTTTCCTCTTTCTCTTGGCACGCATGCATCTCTTCTGTAGACTCTAAAGTGAGTGGTCACCTCTCCATTGTGATAATGTGAGTCATATCTTCAAGAAATTGCAAGGCTGATAAATACTTTTTCTCAAATGATGCTAAGTCAGGATGCTTCAAGATAATGGTATCTGTAATCATCTCCACCTTCTTGGACACTTTTTCAACCTTTTCCTTTTCTTCCTTCAGCTCATGATTCAACTGAGCACTAATCAGATCCTCTTGCTTTAGTTCCTTTCTATTTTCAATGAACTCATTTTTCTTCTCGAATTCCTCCTCCAAGAACCTCACTCTATCATTTCTCCCAAACAATCTAGCCTCAACTTCAACTGAAACCTTGTTAAGCGCATTGCAGTCCTATTCATCTGATACCTATATAACATTCACCAAGGGATTTATTTATTTTGTTTCTAACACCTTCATCAACACTATCTAATTTACTTTGAACATAGGTTCATGTACGAGAATCGAATGCCTGAGATAGCATCTTCCTTGTTTCCGGATATGTGCCTTCTTCATCAAAGGATGACATAACCAGTAGTTTCTTTGTTGGTATGGTGCTTTAGAATCACACCTGTAGCACCTTGCTAGGATCATTTATGTATCCAATTCCCTACTCTTCTGTCACCACTATGCCTTTGCCACCTGTTCGCATAGGTTTTGGGAAGCTTAGAACTAATTTGGGATCCCCACTCACACTGACATACTCCTTCCCAATGCTTTCTTCTTCCATCTCCTTCAAAATTTAATCCGTTCTCTACTCTAAATCCTATTCCACCAACTCCTTCATGATTTCTACCACTTCTCTCTCTCTATGACTTTATCCACTTGCTCCTTGGTGAGGCTAGGGGTTCCTTTGTTTTTGGTGCTCACATCTTTACTCACCCCGTTGCCTTGATCCTCTACTTCATCCTCATATTTCTTCTCCTCTTCTCCCTCCTCCTCATAATCATGTATATGATAAAATGGATGGTCATCTCCTCCCTCAGGCTCATCATCATCCTTTTCGCCAATGTACACATCTAAAATATATGTCTCCTCTGAGTCCACCTTTTCTGTCACCTTTTGCTTCTTCCTAACTAGTGATTCTAGTATAAGATATTCTTCCTTTTGCTTCTCCCTAATAGGAAACCTCTTCGTTGGTGATTATTCATGGGTGAGGGGCTCTTCATCCTCTGGTGCATCTTCTTCAAGGGTACCTTCCTTGACTAGGAATTTATTTCATCATGTGTAAGTGCTAGGATTCACGACTGCTTCCGGTGCGCCCACCGATTGTGTTATCTACACACTTAGTGTATTTTTCTCTTGCACTCCTTATCTTTCCATTTTCTTTAGTATGGCCTTTGTTTGACTTGTGGGGTCTTCTGGAATGGAGACATCACTCTCCAGATAGTCACCTTTTTAAAACTTTGGCCTTATGCGTAGATATACCCTTGTTGCAGCCCTTTCGGTGATTGGCAGCGTTATGGGCTTCATCATTTGAACTTCGTGGGAAACATATTTCACCACATACACGCACTTCTTAGGGTAGACAATATTTTGGCATAGCTCGTGGTGGTCTTGGTCGACTTCAATAAGGTTGAACCTTAGTATTTTAGCCTCTTTGAACCTATTTGCCCCTGCCTAGAAGTATTACGCGGTGAAGGAGAAGGGAAGCTTGCACCATGGGCTCTTAGTAACATTTGTCAAAGTGAACCTACCAATGCAGAAGCATTGGTAAACTATAAACTCCGCGTCTCCATCCATGAGCGAGGGAAATTTCTCTGGGATCATCCACTTGTCCCTAAATGTGTCACACATTTGTTTATACAACTTCTCTAGGTGCGCCTTGTGAGCGGCCATCATGGTTTCACAAGTGTAATTTTCAAACATTTTTTTTAGGCAAGGATTTTTCTTCTGGATACTCCCAAAAAAATTTCTCTGGCCCATCTGGTACTCCAATCTCTAAAAATATAATGGTGAGGAGGATGTTATCGAATAGTATCTTCTCTCCTTCTTGTACACTGTGTATAATTTCATCCATAGTGAAATCGAAGAAGTTATAGATGGTTCCCTCTAATATCCTCCGGCATACATTTAGTCATACCTTGTTCACTTGCGTCCATCATTTGTGATCATTAAGCTTGGTCACCAAGCACGTAGTCATCCTCATGAAAGGGTCTAGAATTTCTCTAATGTCAAAGTATCGCGAACCCTTCTTGTAGTCATAAAATAATATTGTTTCCTTGATATCATCCTTATCGCTCAGATTGTCATCTATCGATTCCCCTTCACAATTCAAGCTAGTGAACCTAGATATCAACTATGGTTTTATGCACATTTTACACCCTAAAAAGTAGAAATGGTCTTCATGCACATGTGACATCAACCATTGATAAATGCACTCGTGCTTAATAAAGTAAGGTAACTCATACAATTGCAATAACCCTACTTGATCCAATTTGACTTTCACCTTGTCATTGTATATAGCAATCCCATCTGGTGTCCTTTTCCTAGTTATACGGACCAACTCTAATGTCATTTACTTCTCAGTTGTGCTTGTGTGATGGTTATAATCACTCACGGAAATTTTTCTTAAGTGCGACACCCACTCGTTTCCCTAGAAATACTCCATCTGGGTATTGCATTTATGTGTACCATTCCTTATTGGATCTTATGACGGTAGTGATTTGTTTTCCTTTTCCATTTCCCTTTTGTTTCTGTGGTGAAACAATTGACTTATTTAGTGTCATTATTTTTGTCGGTTTAAAATTTAAATCTCCTTGCTCTGTTCTACTACTCTGATTAACTCCAAACTCAACTCCAAGTCTCAACTCCTTGAATAAATCCTTCTATCTCCATGCCCTAGTGCCAAACCCTAACTAGAAAAACCTTGCACAAGATGGCACACTTCAAAAAACCTTTTCTCACACTTGTGTACTCCTTTCTTTTGGTATGTAGATCCACTCTAATCAGACACTTAGATTTCTAGGTTTCTTATTCCTTAGCAAAAATTTCTCTAGATGCCCTAGTTCACAAAAACGCTTCAACTTCGTAATAGAAAGGTAGAATAATGACTTTCCTGACCTCATATTTAGAGTTTTTTATTTCCTCCAGAAATAAATGCTATACCAACTACTAATGTACTTAACATTAAATGCATCTTTTTCCTTTAAGCCAACCTTAAGCACCCTTACCAATGTGCCCAATCATGTGTGCAAAAATCTAATCTGACCAAAGACTCTTACACGCGCATCAATAACGCAAAAGGGACTTTTTCTGTCCTTTACCTAATTTTTTCCCTCACCTACCTCATGTTGTTCCTTTGCTTCTGCATCTCTTGTACATGGTCTTTGTTATAGCCTTCTTGACACCATAATTCATTATCCACTAGTTCCCCATTTGCTTTCTCAACCTTATGCGCTTCCTTCTACTGAGCCGCTCAACTTCTATTACTGGCCTATACTTTGTTTTGCATTATTCCACCCCACACTAAAAAAAATGCACAGTCCTTTGCACATACAAAACTTTGGAGAATAATGTGGTTACCGATGCACAAGGTGCAAAATGAAACAAAAGAAAGGAAAAATTAATGAGAAAGGGAAACACAAGAAAATAAAAACCAAATAGAGGTAAATTCTAAGCTAACTGGAAATAATAACTTATTTAAAAACACCAAGAAGACTTATTTATAGTAGGGCTTCAACCTACTTCCATTGAAATGACCTGGTAATCATGTCCCATCTAGCACTTGTAACTAGAAAGTGCCTGAATCAAGGATGTACAAGATGATGTAAGGTCCCAAATAATGGAATTTTAACTTCCCAGGATGGCGTAGATACTCAAAATCATATAACAACACCATCTGTCCAACCTCAAACTACTTATTTTTTATATGGAGATCATTCCATGCCTTTTGGCTTTCTTTTTCTGTCTTCTGACTCCATCTAGAAATGATCACATTTTGTCTAACTGCATCAACTTATCAATCCTCTCTTCTATCACTTCTTCATCATCCAATCCTCCTAAGCATGCTATACACAATGATTTTAACATGAATTCAATTTGAAAAATAGCCTCCACCAAACACTAATTGAAACGGTGTTGCCTTGTTCAAACTGTTGTAGGTTTTCTTGTATGCCCATAGAATGGATGATACCTTGTCATCCCAATCTTGTCTTCTGATGTCACAAATCTTAGCTAACGTGTGACTTAGTATTTTAGTAAATGCCTTATTAGTTCCATTTTCTTAGGGATGATAATGGGTAGTCTTGTGATGGGCCACCACAAATTCTGCTAACAGAATCATGGTTGTTTCATTGAGAAAACGTGTACCTCTATCACTTGTTAAGCTCAAACAATAACCATACCTACTGATTATATTCTCTTATAAACATTTAGCAGTTGTTGTTGTGATGCAATCCTTCGTAGGTGTTGTCTCTATCCAACATTTCAACTAATCAGTGCAAGTAATGATATATCGTGAACCAGTCCTTCGTGTGGCTGGTGAAATTGGTCCTATAAAGTTGATTGCCCATTTTTAAAATGGTTCATCACTCGTTATTTTTCACAAGGGAATTTCATCCCTCTTCCCAGGTTTCACAAGGTGTTGCCAATGGTCACAAGCCTTGCAAAACTCAATACAATCTTGGTAGATGGTTTCCCACCAAATCCCTGCTAGTAAAATCTTCATCGCAGTAGCATTTCCTGTGTAGTGTCCCCATGCAATCCCACCATGTGCTTCCTCCATAATTACAACATGTTCATGTTCCAATATGCATTAGTGTAGAACCTCATCACGACATAACTTATACATATCTCCACTAATCAACATGTAGGGTGTGACGCGTATTGTTAACTTCTTTTTCTCTAGAGGCTTCATCCATTCTGGTGCCACACCTATTTTCAAGAACACTACAAAATATTCCAACTCTAAGGGCATACACCGTAACCTAAAGAGTTGTGTGTTTAACATGGTATCCTCAATTCTTTGTGCATCCTTGAGTTAATCCTTGACAAGCGGTCTGGTCCTAAATTACTCTTTCCTGGTTTTACAACCACTGTGAACTCAAACTCTTGGAATAATAGGACCCAACAACATATGCATCCTTGCAAAATGGGATTGTTCACCAAGTATTTTAATGCCATGTGTACCATGTAGAATATAAATAATTTTGCCAACAGATACTTCCTAAACTTATATAATGCGTAGATCATTGACAGCTCCTCGCTTGCTTGCAAAATGGGCTTGTTCACCAAGTATTTCAATGTCATGTGTTCCATGTAGTATATGAATGGTGTTTCTAACATATACTGCCTATACTTATATACAATGTGTAGATCATTTACATTTCCTCGTGCTCAGTGGTTGTGTAATTTTTCTCTGTTGGTGTCAAATTTCTAATGGAAAAACATAAGGGATGATCAACAATCCCTTCACTAGGTTTTGCTAGTATCGATCCCATAGTTATCCATGAGGCATCAACATGCACATGGAAAGGCTTATCCCAAGAAGGAAAACATAGTACGATCTCCGTGACAAGCCTATCGTTTACAGTGTCAAACACTTTCTGTTGCACCTCTCCCCAATGAAAGGAACTCTTGTTTTTTTAGCAATTCCTCCAAGGGCGTGCTGATCTTAGCATACCCCTTCATGAATTTCTTGTAGTACCCTATATGCCCAAGGAATCCATGCATTGATCTTTGACTAATAGGCTCCCCTAACCCCACAATAACTGCAACTTTGGCCGGATTCACTAGTAATCCTTCCTTACATTTAATATGTCCTAACATGGTTTTAAATGGAGTACCAAAGACACATTTCTCAATGTTGAGGGATATATTCAACTGCCAACATCTCTCAAACATCAGACTCAAATTGTCACCATGGTCTTTTACCAATCCATACACAGTCCATTCATCCATGTAAACTTGAAGAAAATAATGGATGAAGTCTTGACATGCTTGTACCATGATGCGCAAAAACATAGCTGGCACATTCTTAAATCCAAAAGGCATAACCATATAGGAAAAATTTACCCATTCAGTGGCGAAAATTTTCTTTTTCTTGTCTTCCTTTACAATCTTGACATGTTGATACCCTATGAACCCATCCATGAAAGAGTATATCTCACTCCCGGCTACTCCCTCCAAATATTATTTAGTAAAGGGGGTTGAAAAAGGATCGATCACACATACTACACTCAGATCCCTAAAGTCAACATAGATCCTTATCCTCCCATCCTTCTTTATATTGATGACCATTGGGCTTATCCATTCTGATTCTTCCACTACCTCAATGATACCAGATGATATCATCTTGTCTATTTCCTCCTTGAACCATACGCATAAATTCAGATTCATCCGATAAGGTCTCTTCTAAATTGGGCACGCATCTTCCTTCAAATTTATCTTCATCTCCCCCAAGGAATGGTAGACACGTTTGAGTTCATGGTACCCGTGAGGGAAAAAATCTTGGAACTCACGCAACAATTCAATCACCTTTGAAACTTCTTTTTCCAACCAATAGTCCCCAATGATGGCTTCCTTAGGTTCTATCTCTAACCCAATGTTAACCTTCTTTGTTTTTAAGGGCTCATGGTAGGTGTGTGCTCACTCATCAATGTTATCTATGACTTCGCTCGTACATTAAGAATGGTTAACATTCAAAGTTTCGATCTCTTCAACATCTACTACATAGACCATTTTTCCTTTCTCCTTTTCCATACACGTGCGCTCAAGTTGTACTTCCTCTGATTCTTCTTCATTGAGGTACGTGTCCAAATGAGGCTCACCCAGTAATTCCAGTAGCCTATCTTCTTCCATAGTACTATGTCCCATTGTAAGGCACTTGATTACTTGCAACGCCTTATCCACTGATGGCTTGGTACTCCTATATTTGAAATCTTGAATGAGACTAGCTTCCAACTCCTACCAATTACCTATTTGACGGTGCATATTCAAATGAATATACCATGCATGCACACAAAATTGTAAGGTGGAATACAACTTATGCACCCATAAGGAAGGTGGCAATGTTTCTATGCTTCCCATTCATGCCTTCTAACAAGATTGGACATGAAATGAGGCAGTTTATTTACAATGACAATCTTGTATGACAGTGGGCGCGTTATTCCAGGAGAACCTTATAGAAAATGTGATTCTTACCTTGTGCCATTCTATGAGGCTCTATTGATGTGTATCCTACCAGTGTGCTTTAGTTATGAGCAGGTTATAACTAAGAATTTACCTTCTCTCATCCTCATTTTTCCACTGAGCCTCCATTTCTCGCAAGAAAATTTTAGGGTATACTCCTCCAGAGTAACTTGGTAACTTCTTTCCTCCCAGGCATTTGACTTAGTGCACCTTCATTACCCTTATTACAGATCCTCTCAATTTTCACCCAATCAACTCATAAGTCCCATGTTCCTGATTGTCACATGCCATTCTAGTGGTATCACTCAAGAACCAAGCGTCTTCAAACTAGATAACTCCCTCTGTGGGATGAATTATCTCTAGACCTTTGATGGAGTGCACATAGATTATTTTAAGGAATTCTTCTCCTAAGGGCTCAATATAGGGTGTTGATTTCCCATCTATTAAAGGGATAATCACCCTTTCTTCCTTTTTCCCAAAGATGATATACCCCTTGTTAAACCACAAGTTGGCATTGTTCTTAAAGCACCATGGGCGACCAATTAATACTAGAAAAATTTTCTGCCTCGACGAGTGCCAAGAATTCAAAATATCTAGTGAACTTAGCCCCTTGAATGGTGATAATTGTATCCTTCAAGACTCCAATGGGCATTGCCTTTGTCTTGTTTTCCATATACGACACATTCGAAGATGGTTATAATAAGGGTCTTCCCATTTGATGCCAGGCATCCAAGGTAATAACATTGACCTCTGCTCTTGTGTCGATGAGGATATTACTTAGAATCCATCCATCAATAACTACATTCAATGTAATTTACTTATGATAGTCAAGGTTGTGAGGAGGAAGGTTTGCATGTAAGACCTACCTCTCGTGCTCTTCTCCAGTGTATGGTACCTTCTCCTTTAGCCCTTATCTTAGTAAGGGAATAATATTCTCTTACCTTAACATCCTACATACTTCCTTGACTTCATCCAGGTCATCCTTTGGAGCCTCAAAATTCTTCCTTTTCTCCAACTACTTTGATTTCTCCTTTCGACACTAGATCTCTCCTTGCAAACTCCGAATCACATCCATAGACTCTTAATACACCTCCTTCTAATGAGCATGGTCTAGATACTTTCCATGTACTACTTCCTCTATGGAAACCAATGTCCTTTGTCTTGGAATTTCTTTGGTGCGGGAGGCCTCTAATCGCATCATCACCGATACAATTTCTAGTCTTGAATCATGTGCCACTCTTGGCATCCACTGTGAATCATCCTTCTTGATAATTACCATCGTAATGCCTTTGTCCTTCCAGTGCTACTGGTTCATATGTTGAAAAAGCTCTGGGCACTCTTTGTACTTAGGTTTCTTCCCGCACCACGAGCATTACAATAGATCAAGAAACTCACGCTTCTAATTCTTTGTGAATTCACTTTGTCCTATTTCGTGGTTACTGTAACTATGAAATCCTCTGTGAAAACCTCTTCCACCCACCCCTCTATCTGCACACTCTTCATAGAGACGATCATCATCCTTGGAACAACTTTCAGGACTAGTTTAGAGTATACTAAGATAAATAGCATCACAGATCTGATCAATCGATATGCAATCCTTGGTATCATGGGTCATAGAGGTACAAATCTTGAAATAGCAAGACACATTCTTGTACATTGCACGCTGCCGTAGAGGGCACCTACATGCATCATGATCTCCATGGAAAATCTCAAATTATACTGCCATGACATGTACTAAATTTTGGGGGAAACTATCCTTTGCATTCCCTTCAACCTCACAGTCTATACACCAAAGCCCAATACAAAACTCACGTGCCGAGTTTTCAGACAACTTCTCCAACTGCTTAGCCATTACAGCAATTTGAGCCTCTATAGAAGCACTAACACCAGTATTAATGATCCCAACAAGCTTAGCATGTAGGGCAGCTTCCAATTTTTTGTGCGGGTCTATAAAAATCTTGTGTGACAGATCCCTTCTAAATGGTGTTATCAACCCTCCAATAAACCATTGAGCATCCTCATAGGGGTGAATGTCATATGATAGATTTTACAAGATATTTTTGAACCACGCATCATACTCCAACACACTCTCTGCAATTCCTTGTTGGATCTCCTTCAGAGCGCTGAAGCTCTTTTGTTCAAATTCTAGGATACAAAATTATTCTAGGAAGGAATTATTTAATGGAGTGTAGTCTACCACCATTTGATGAGGGTCATATTTATTATACCAACTATGCGTGTGCCTTTGCAAAATTTTTTCAAACTGACTTTCCTTCTGCTCTAGGGTAGTGATCCCTTTCATGCGCCATAGTAATGCACACTTGTGCACATGCTCTGCAGCATCCTCAATACCCTTGTAGTCTTGTAAGTGCAATGAGATCTCAAAAAATACTTGTGGAGGTGGTCAATGCCCTTGTCCTCCTAATACAGAGCCTTGGTTCCCTCCAATGCTTCCTTCTCCACCAAATCCACTAGATCCACCAAGTCCCATTCCTCCTGACCCACCAGATCCTCTAGATCCGCTAGGTCCACTAGGTCCTCCATCCCTTATACCACAAGATCCACCCCCTGTAGCCAACAAATGGCCTGAAGTGGTTGTGCCTAGTGTTCCCAACATCCCACTAAACTATGTGATAATGGTTTCTAATATTTTCCCACTGCTAGTTGTGTATCCCGCACCACTCCCAGACACAATAGCCAAACCTTGCTTACTTGTACCTTATCCAAACATTAATCCAAATACCAGAATGGTTTGCATAGACATTGATGTTCCAAACAAGAATTTATATCTCCTGGGAATAGAGCAGTTACTCCCATCAATACCAACTGGGTTAACAATACTTCTTCCTTGATCTGGAAAGCCAAGTGCCATCAGTTGGTTGCTAAGTGGGTTCAGATGCACGTAAATGAATCTCCTTTCCCCATGTGATGAACTCTCATCAGAATATGGAGGGGATTCTCTCCGACACTTTCCAAGATGGGCTAGCACAGAATGCTCAGGTTCCACGTCCTCCACATGAACCTCAACTCCTTCCCGCAACGTCTGCTTCAATATATCTATCACACTTCCAACCTTGTGTTTTATAGTCATCTCCATTTTATGAGCTTCGTTATACTTGAGTCATCTCTCCTCCCTTTCCTTCTCATCCACAATGTCCTCCATCTTCATCCACCCTAGCTTCCTCACCTAGTGCTTACAGAAGCTTAGCCAACCATGGGAAATGCCTCTCAACTTAGGTTAACGACCAACATATTCATAACCAAAGGAATAACATGCAAAAATGTTCCTTTGGGCTCCCTCACAAACTCAAACTCTACAACTTATGGGTAATAATATGTAGAAATGGTGTATTCTAGAGTAATACTAGTCAACACTCCTTTCCACTAGTGATCAACAACACGTGTCTAAGTCAAATCTATGTCTTGCGGCCTCTGATAATCATCTTGGGTCCATATGCACGATCTGTAGTACCAACTCAATCTAGATGCATATTCTGAAAGCCATTCATATAGTTCTACTGGAAAACAATAGAATAATTTCTTGTACAATGCATGGTACATATTCTCTACTACCCATCTATGTGCATCAAGCTTAGGTCTAGTGCTGAATCTTTGAAAAATTTAATCTTTCATGCTCTTGAACCATGTTTCAACACTTTCCAAGGTCAGATGTTCCATCATCACACATCACAAGGACAAATATGTATGTCATTTCTCACAACTTTAAAAAGAGGTCCCATAAATAGAACCAAGATTTGGTCTTTTTATACCCTTAGAACAACAGTCTAATCCCATGCACGCCGGCCTATTACCCAGCGGGTGCTGGGGGCTCACCTGAGGCACTCGCGAGTGCCAAGTCTCTCCTTTATGTGATTCTTTTGAGAATGCATCATCTTATGATAGATATTCAAGTGCAAAAGAATAAAAAAGAAATGTGCATCATTATGAGAACCTAGGATGATTTATTATCTCATTGCATCCATAAAAGAGAAACAACAACATCATATAGATTTGATTCATATAAAGGAAATGCATTAAACTTATGCTCATGGCCACATATATGTTTAGAACAAAACCTTCCATTTAGATGTTCAGTAGCCTTATTACATTCCTTGAGGCCATAATAGACTTGTATAATAATGCAGAGAAAGGTCATGCATCAAAACTAAACTATGGCCTTTACATTACAAGGGTAAATAGAGATCCATCCCTCAGTATATGTCATCACTCCTATATTTTCTCTAATCCCAGCCCATAGAATCCTCCATGATATTTTTGCAGAGCTTCACCTCTTTTCCACCACCTCTGCTCTCTCATGATGATCCTATGTATATTTGTCTCTCATCTCTTCTCTACTATCCGTGCACCTCAATATATAGCTTTTTTCCTTCACCGCCATGCCTTATGAGGTAACAGATCGACTGCCAAGTTTCCAGTGGTCCTCTAGTAGAGCATGCCTCCTTATATCTGAGCTCTCCACTCTATACAATTATGTTCTTTTAGAACCTTCCATTGCATGCATGGAATATTCCCTTTTATATCCTACATCCTCCAAGATGGCACCTTATCCATTTTTCATGCTAGACGGGTCACACTTTTCTCATGTGTTTCCTAGAACACTGAATATGGCTAATCCCCAAAATATGTCTTTCCTTACATGCACGTTGTGTGTTCTATAAAACCTTGCTATAACCCTTCCCTGTGTGCCTTCAACCCAATGCGTCGTTCTTAACATAGGTCCTGTGTGCCCACACACCTTCATGTACTTAGCCAATATTCTAGGGCCCAAAAATGAGTAAATCAAAATGTCATCAAGAAAAATGAGCATGAAGAGATCTAAAAATGTCTGAAATACCCCATTCATCAAACTCATGAATACTGCGGGGGCATTTGTTAGACCAAAAGGCACTACTGTGAACTCATAGTTGTCATATCTCGTGCGAAAGGTTGTCTTATGAATATCTACCTCCGTGATCCTCAGATGATGGTATCTATACTTAAGATATATCTTTGAAAATATTTTGGTCCCTTTCATATGATCAACCAAATCATTGATATGTGGAATGGGGTAAAAAAAATTTATCGTTATTTTGTTCATCTGATGATAATCGATGCACAATCTCAAAGATATATCCTTCTTCTGTACAAAAATAACCGATGCACACCAAGGGGATATACTAGGACGGATTAGGCATTTCTTTAGAAGGCCCTATAGCTACATCTTGAGCTCACAGAGCTCAGGGGTAGTCATCCTATAAGGCATTCAAGAGATAGGCTCTTCTCCTAGAACCAAATCAATGTGAAAATATAAATCACATTGGGGAGGTAACCCTGACAGATCCCTTAGAAATACATCGAAGAACTCCCTCAAGATATGATGATTCTCAAGTGATGGCCTACTAGACTCATCCTCAAATCTGTCACTAACCGTGACAACAAACAACTGGCAATCTTGTCACGCACACCGCTTAATTTGCATAGTGGATATGGTGTGAATAGAGGTGGTCTCTTGACCCCAACTATCACCAAGTCCACTCCTAAATCATCTACACATGTTATTACCTTATTGTAACAATCAACCCTAGCCCTATGTGTAGATAACCAATCCATTCCCAAAATAATCCCATAGAAACCCAATGGAAAAATACAAAGATCCAAGGTCATGGAAAAGGGTCCTAGGTCAACTACACACTCCTTGACTAAGGATTCCACTGTGAGCTTGGCTCTAGAAGACATCTCCTTATGCCAACGATGGATCTGCCTAACTACCACTAGCCTACATCGCTCTACTAAAAATGGGGAAATAAAATAATCTAAGGAGCCTGAATAAAATAAAACAGAAATAGAATATCCATCAATACTACCTATCATCTCAATCACCATGCTCTAGTGCTCTACCTGACATCTCTTCACCGCTGCATAAATCCTATGGCTCCTAGCCATGTCACCTATAGTAGGCTCTGAAACTAGTTCCTTACCCTTATTATTAGGGTTCTAAAGGCACTCTCTCTAATGATTGCCAACTATTCCACACTGATAGTAACTACCAGGTCCCCTACAATGAGAAGTGGATCCTACAGGTACTCTAGTGGTGTATGCCGAGGATCCTTATGATCATGTTACAGAATGTTGAGGTCGCTGCTAAAGAACTCATTCTGACTGAGCTTTAGATGGTGCATGAGTCCTGACTGGTCCCCTAGGAGGATGTCTCATACTGTGTCCCCTTTTAGCATTAAATATCTATGGCTACCTAAATAGAGGGTGAGTCTACTACTACTGTTATTGAGGTGGTTGTTGCAGTGGCTTGAATGAAGAATATGCAGAACCATGTCCACCATGAGGAGGAGGAGCTGATCCCCTTGACCTACTATCATGAATCTGTTGGATACGATTCCATTCTCTATCTCTAGCCTGTTGCGTCTTCCCTCTTGTCTTTTCCACAATTTAGGCCTTCTCAATGGCCTCTACTAGATTCTATAGGAAATGAATGCATACGACCCCTCAAATGTCTAGGTTCATGCCCCTAATAAACCTAAGGATCCTCACTTGTTCCTCTTGCATGTATTCTACATACTGAAGTAGGTCCAGGAAGTGACTCTCATACTTTATCACTGTCATGGATGCCTGATGTAGCTTGTAGAACTCATCTATCATTTTCTGAATGAACCTCCTAGACATGTATCTACTCCTTAAACACTCCTCAAAGAGATCCTGATTGACTATTTTAGAATCCACATGGAGCTTCTACTCCTTGGTCCTCCACTAAATCCTAGATCCATCTCTTAGAATGTGGATGACAACACGATCCTTGGTCTTGCTGGTGCACAGACATAGCTTGAAGCATCCGCTCAAGCTGACTAACCATGCCTCTACCTAGAATCCTCTAGTTTCCCTAGAGAACTGAGATAGATGGATTTTGAGGATCTCTCTAATGTGATCTATTGTTGTAGACTATCTGCCTCTAGGTCTCTCAACATAATCATCATGTTGCCTAGGGATCCTATATCTATCCCTATGTCCTGTAGCCCTGTGGCTATGACCTCCTTGTAGTGAATCTCATTTGATGGATTCCACATGGGATTTTTCAGCCCTATGCTAATCATCATGTCAGGAATTTACACGAGCTTCTACTGATTTTTTTGTCCTGTCTATTGTGTCTCCCTTCCAGGGATCCTCTACGTATAATGACATTAACATCATGTAATGTCTAAGGTATCTGAGGAAATATGGTTGTTATTGTCTGATCTGGGGGTGGTAAGCCTAGGTCAACATGCAAGAACCCCTCTTCTAGTTTGTAACTCCTATATTGAATACGGTAAGAGTTAGTTTATTACTCTAGATTTTTTTTAGTTTTCTAGATTTTCTACATTTTAAAATAACAAGCAAGTTGTGTGATCTAGGTTTAAAGTTACGCTAAGTTAGCTTGTTATGCCTAGGGTCCTGTCATCTCTCAAAAGTGCACCCTGTTGAGAGATGACTGCAGGTTTTCTAAGCTTGCTTTGTATCTCTCACTTTCAAGGATACAATGGAAACACCTTGGATCTATGGGTATACCTACTGTTGAGGTGAGTCTCAGGTATCAAGGCCGATTCCTTTTCTATGTATCCTAAACTAATTTTTAGGGGTTTTGAGGGTAAAAAGATGACTGTAACTGAATCACAAATGGGGTGATACACCAATTTTTTTGAGGGATTTAACTGAGTACATGCACAATCATTTTGAGAATGAATTTTTCATGCACAAACCAATAGTTTTCAGCAAAATATTAAGGCAGAAAACTTGGTGTATTAATGGAATGAGTCAAAACAATACAGTAAGATAAACATGCACACTAATATTATGTAGAAATTACTAAATTTGTAACAAGGTAAGATGATTAATCAGTGAATTTGAAATTCACAAGAATTAATGAGATATATACACCACTAAAAATAATTGGAAAGGAAGAAATTAGTTCTCATTCAAGGGGAGACACTAGCGTAAATTTCTTCAACACTCCTATGTCCCAAATTCGTCATATGTGCCTTGCAATTACACACAATATATAACAAGATTATTCACCCACCACATCCTAAAAATATACTATATTTTGTACTCACCCATGCATGTTAAATTTAGCCCTTTATCATGAATAAATAAAGGAATAAAAATAGACCATGTTGTTTGCAATGAGGCATTAACAGCCTTTATTTACAAACAAGAACACCTCAGTTAAAGTGCAGTTCACTGATCTTATTTTTAATACAATTAATAAACTTAGATGAATACTATTGGATCTAATATTATCTCCAATGTGCATCCAACTTGTGTATTTCTTATCCAATGTGCATGCTATATAATTATACTTCTTATTCTCTGATATGGCACTTGCATATTGATTCACTTCTAAATGGTATTTCTTAGCATTCTTATCAGTTTTGCCCCTTTAGTGATGTACATGCAAAAGTTAATACTCATCCTATGCAAGAAAAATAAATAATGCATTTTCCTCTTCAATACTACACAAAAACATTCACCCTCCGATGTCGGAACCACCTGTACGTGCATGTGCAAGAAAAATAATACCAGTATTGAGTATATGCTTAAAAAGCAAGGTAATTAGGCATCCAAATGTTCTCTAATGTGGTATGATCCGTGTGTGGGGAATGCATTATCCTCATTTATCTACAAATGTCGTCAGGTGACATGCATATAAATATTGAGCTAGATAGCACCATTCTGTCCACTTAGCATATCCACTCCCTACCTTCACATTGGCATGATTCCTTAGTCTATAATCTTGTGATGTGATATCTGACTTTTCAGGTAATTTGATATGGCATACTTCATTAGCACATACTAATTGGATTCCTAGTAGTTGACTATGGGAAAAAAAATTCAGAGAAGCATGAAGATTTTTTCAAGGACCTTCTAAGATATGTTAGAAATTTTAATCATAAGGAGTCTATTGGCACCATTAGAACCGATATTAAGGTTTGAATCTTAAGGGTATATTGATCATTTTTCCTTATGTTTGATCATTTTAGCTCCTCCTATTTGACCTAGGCAAGGGTTTTTACCAATACTATAAGTTCATCCAAGGCCTAATGATTACATGGGAGCGTTCCCCATCTCCATGTTGCCATACCCTTTGGAATGTCAGTGGTGTTTTTTGTTGACATATCATGAATTAAGATTAGGGTTCTTGGAGTTACAAGGGAGTTGATTCCACATATTGAACTTCCAAACCCTAGGTGGGTTTGAATCATTTGGCTTATGGCTTTGTTTTGAGGTAGTAAAGATCTAACAAATTCTCACAAGGAGGGAATTGTTTTCATGATCTCATGAGCTCTTATGGAAGCTAATTTGTATATTCTGTAAAGATTCGAGAACCACCATTATAGTTTGAGCATCATAGCTTGAGTCGTAAAGATTATTATGGTACACTGAAGTGGCCACCATTCTTGTTATGAAATTGCTCCATTATGACTAGGGTAAGTGGTCTTCTTCTGCAGAAGACCTTGTTCTGGACATTGAATGTGGTAGTTATTTTTTGTCAGCTTCTGAGCTTTGGCTCACCATTACAAAGTTGAAGATGAGCTAGTATGTGATTTTCATTTATCCCTTCAGATTTCTCCTCTGCACTTTGTCTTAGATATTGAAGGTAACCTTAGATATTGTTGGCTTGGTTTCATGTTATGTATGAGTTTACTATGGGTTTTCCTTATATTTTCATGTATTTTGCTATCCTCTAATACTACAATGTGGAGCTCTATATGTTCTGTCTCTAGAGCTCATTGATTATCTCATTAATATTTATTCTATTTTTCAACTTTCTGAGCCTAGTAAATTTGAGGAAAATTTGTATATTCTATTGCTCTTACTACTTGATGTATTTGCACTTTGGCTGTGTATCAAACATGAAAATATCCTCTGACCCATTGGCTATGTATTTCTTGTTTTTATAGTCAAGCTACTGTTTATATGGCTTTGTTACATCATCCTTTGCCTCTGATATGGAGGTTCCATACTTAGGTGATCAGTTGGCCAGAAGGGTTTCATCCTCTCGTTCTTGGTATGCATTCTGCTACAACTTCCTACAAATTTGGTCATTATGGTAAAATCAATCTTCTTTGCAAGGTGAGTATCTTACATTGGGCTACATTACTTTCCGTTTTGTGCTTCAAGTATTTCCTAGATCTTCTTTGTAACGAGCTAAATCCTGTTGGGTAAATTGGGCTGGACTTTTATTTTTGCATCTTCTCTGAGTCTACGATAGGATTGCCATAAGCTGTAAAAAACCTGATATTCCCTCTTTGAATTATGTCGACTTACCATTTGAAGAAGGGTAAGAATATAGTGGTATGAACTCTATAGCCAGGTGATATTTGGCTTTTGGCTACATTTGTCTTGAATATTCTAAAAACCATATGTGTTTGAAAGTTTGCAAATTTCATGTACCAGGTAGAGTCTCCATCTCTAAAAGGTTTCCAGTAGCTCCTGGGCATCCTTTTGAAGTTTCTAGACTATCCAACATGATTGGATAATTTCATTGCTTCCTTGTATTGTGATACTATTGTAGCTTGTGCTCTCAAGACCCTAATTACTATTCAGCTTCTTGATAGCTTGATATTTTGAGTTGTCCATACAGTTTCTGCCTTTCTTTGTAGTATAATCTAGTGTTCAGATGCAAGATATTCAAATCTGTATATCCTCAATATAA
Organism: Taxus chinensis; assembly: GCA_019776745.2. Lineage (NCBI taxonomy): Eukaryota > Viridiplantae > Streptophyta > Pinopsida > Cupressales > Taxaceae > Taxus > Taxus chinensis. Next base: position 214,389,620 of record CM034148.1, on the reverse strand, counting down.
GAGCTTGATCCATGCTAGAAACAATTCATCTAGGTATTATTTTATTATCTATAATTAGAGCCTTGCACCTGTTAGATCTGGGCATCTTAAGTTGAAGGGTACGTATTTCTAAATGAAAACATCATAGTTCTATGATCTCTAATGCTTCTCAGTTGCATTTTCATGTAAGTTTCGAAACTTAGTTAATTCTTCCATTCTGGAATCTCTATGAGATGCTGTAATCGAGCATTGAAAATGTTAATACTGCACATCTTTTATTTAGAATCGTGGAATATTCGACTTCATTTGTAGCATATTGTCATGGAAGCTAAGTGTTCTTCTCGTTCACTATTTTGGCTATTTAGATCATTCCTGCTGATGGTTATTATAAGATACGTTCATGAGTCTTGAGTGAACTTGGATAGTCTCCACTCCATGACCAAGGGCATACTGACATCATCTTTACTTAGAATAATCTATCTTCATTAGTCCAATATGCATAACACTATGAAGTTAACTCTACCTATCTATATGTAAGATTTATGTCACTTAGAGCTATGCAAAAATGTATAGTAAGGTAAACCTAGCTGTTATATGATAAATGGCATTACGGGAAGCTGCACCTATCTGTTTGTTTCATAAAGCAGGGGTGTTTGCATTCCTTGAATGTTGTGATGAAAACTCATCTTGCTTAAAGTTTACTATATTCATTGTTCTTATAAAATTTTACATTGTTACTCCTTTTGTTGATTGCATTTTGGATGTAACACTACTCTTCCAATGATTCAAATGATTGTTGTTAAAAGTATTTTGTTGTTAATGAGAACTATAAAACACTCCATCTATCTTGGTGTTGTCATCATACCATTACAATGTTCACTATTTGTTATTTTCATCTTGATGTGAAAGTTGTGATATTCCTCATCATACCTATTGTTATGGGTTTGACACTTAATTTACACTTTCAACTATGTTGTATTAACATCGATGTTCAATGATTTCTCAAAATGGGGTTTCAATTCATATCTTAAATTCTTTCTTGTGTGATTTTGAGATTTTCAGCATGAAATATTGATAGGTTGCTGGTAACCCTTCTTAAAGACAGTACTTGCAATTAATACAAATCTATAACTTCCACTCCTCTACACAACGACTTTGAAAATATATTTTTAACATTGTCACTTTTTATGGAATTTGACCTTGTATAATGGTTTAGAAGTAAATAATGTACTTTGACCTAAGATGACTCTCATTTCCTTATGGAGATTCTTGACAATGAGGAATCCTCAAAATGATTTATCATTCAAGTTGAGCTCACAGGATAACTGATGCTTCACACAATTATTCAGTGTGTCAACTTCTTGATACAGCTGCAATGACTCCTTGTCTAAAAAACTGTGATACTATAAGTTTGATAATTGGAAACTCTTAAATTATTGCATTTCTTACAGTGATGTAAAGCCTCACAGATGCACTATAGAACACATCCTTCAAACAATTGAACTATAATGTCTTACACTTGGTACTACTCCCAAGAGTAAGATGATAAATATTTTACTCATGTGGATTAATTCATAATTTCTGTAGCCATGCATGGTTGTCAACTTCTCTATTTAAAAATTATGCATATGAATTATAGTTCATGTACTAGATACAGATTCTAAAATAAATTTTATTGAGATGTACCTTTTATGTTTTTTATGTGTTCATTTATTAACACTGTACCATTTCCCTCATAATTGCAAATGAGTTCTTTAGAACTTTCATGAGCTATAATGTTGCGTATTATGAATTCCTCTATGTAACTTCTGTAGCACTTCATGAGATGTATTTATCTTGAACTTGATGCTCTTGTATATTGTCTTCAAATTTCTTAGAGATGTACTTGCAAATTTCTTATTATATGCTACATGATTATACTAATTCTGTATGCATGTTTTTCTAAAGTTGAAAGTACAATGATTTGAATCAAATCCTAGAGCTCAATATTGACATCAATTTGTCACTCCACTATTCCCTAAAGATGTACACTGATGAAGTTTGCGGAGGAATGGGTGGAACAACAATTCAGAAATGAAAAGAAAATCTCTTCAAGCCAATGACGGTGTTTCTTTTACCTCATTACTACTTTAAATTTAATAAGAACATATGCCTTCCTTTTCATTAAAGTAAACAAAATTCACATCCCACTGCTTGCGTGTGTTCACTATATGCACAATTATTCCTCTATGAATAAATGGAACTATGTTCTTGTGAATGAGATGTATGTCTTTCCTTTATGTAATTTTATTCTTTTATTTCAATAATAAATGATTTTGTACAATTAAAATACACTTCAATAATTTACTTAATCATCGGAACTAAATTAAATTCAATATGTACCTTATTCGATGTTCTTTTTGAAATGTAAAACTATTTATAAAGTTGTACCTTGTTGCATGCATCGAACCTGCAAACTAAGATTTGCTAGCTTTCAGAAGTAAAGCATCATGCTTGATACATGCATTCCCTTCCTACCTTCCTCATGGCCTTGCAATGGTCCTTGTAGTAGTTGTTACCTAGGCTATATGATGATTGTCTTCCTAAAGTTGAAACATGGACTGAAGTGGTATGGGGAATTACATTCTAGAAATTCTCGGACAACACTTTCAGATACTAATTACAATGTATGACATCCTAATTATGTCTAAAACCTGCAACAACAATTAATTTGTAATCCTTTTTAAAGATGGTTCTTTCCTAACATAGACTATCTTCTGACCCCTCGAATATGAGAAAATTAAAATTTTTGAGTTGACCTTTCACACGTGGTGAAAAAAATGTCATCATTTCTAGAAATATTGCTGGGGAAATGCTTCATGATAACTTATAATATAAGTTCCTCGCTCTTATTACATTTGGTCATGGAGTCAAAGCATATAAGTAAAATATTGGCTTTTCTGAAAAAATAACCCTTCTAAAAAATGAACTAAAGATGGAAAAGGATCTATTAAACTATATCACGTGAATTAATGCAATTATTTAAATTCAAAAACATAGATAATATACATGAATTACACTTATTGAATTCAAAGGGAAATCCTAATCTACCCTATTCTAACCAGATGCAAATCAAGGCTAAATGAAACCTAAAATATGCAGTGAAAAATAAATTCCTTTTCTTCAGATTTGAGGTAATGAATTTAGCTTGCAAAACAAGTAACATTACATAATTGAAAATGAGATATGTACCTTGAATTTGTTCCAAAACTCAGCCCAAAACATGAAGAATCCTTCTAACTGATCTACAAACTGTTTTGAAGGGATTTGGAAATGATTCTTGAGGATATGACACTCATTTTAGGCTCTAATACAAGCATGAACTCTTGTATTGTTGTATCCTATTGTGAACTAGCAAGATACTGAATAGGACATGGCCTCCAAATAGGTAAAAAGATAATTTTCTTATTTTGTAGTGAAACATGAACATCCTTTTTGATCAGGGTTTTTTCCTCAAGTTGTTTTGAAGGTTTTTCTATAGGTTTTTTGGCCCCTATAAACTATCATATATTCTCTTTGACATTCTGAAAATTATTTGGGAAGTATTCAACCTCTTCAAGCTGTTGTAACTCATCAATCATGAGATTGTGAAGATGATAAGATGGTTGTTCTACTTCTTTAAACTGTTTGAAAATATTTTCAAAATCTTCAAATTGTTGTTTATCTTCTTCAATTTTCTAATCCATTACTACCATGACTGATATTTAAGAAATACTTTTAATTTCTTCCATTCTATCCATTTTTACCATGCTCTCTGAACATTTAGTTTCTTCATAAATGAAATATTGTTTCCCGTGAATACTTGCAGTTGTTATCCCAATTTTTCCCCTGGGTAAAATTGGTCAAACACGACCCCACACAGAAGACAACCTAAAGCTCAGCTCTATCCTATGAGCTCACATTCAAATCCAAATATGAGGGACATGAAAGACTCTACAATGGAGGAGAAAGTTTGATAATGGAATCGAACATAGTCAAAGAAGGCCAGAGACTCACAAGAGAAAAACAGGGAAAGGATAAAAAATTTCAGACTTAGTGGCATACAAGTTGACTTGGGGCTGAACAACAAACTCGTGGAAGGTGCCATGTGTCAGCTCGGTGTAATTTCAAAAGGTGCATCAAAAATTTAGGTCCCAAATGTGTGTTGAGCATCCACGCATCTGAATGGTGCAACTTTAGAAGTGAGACCCAAGGGACAGTCCCTAAATTAGCATGAAGCTTCCACATGTCCTAAGTCTAAAAAGGAGAAAGTCAGAAGTTAAAAATTCTCAATGTAGCGGAAGCCTCCACGTGTCTCATCTGTACAACACCAAGGCTAGGTCCAAAGAGTGGGTTCCCAAATGGGCACGGGATTTCCACATGGTTAGAGTCAAAAAAGGAGGAAAAAGCTAGTCACTGAATCAACTAAGTATATAAAGGCCAGCAGAAAGAACCACGTGTCAGTTCAACGTAATTTTAAAAGTGAGAGCCTAAGGTGGAAACTTAAACTAGCGCCAACTCTCCATGTGTCTAGGGTGAAAAGGGTCTGACAGAAGTCAAATGGTAACTGGCCCTGAATCGACTAAGTATAAGAGAGTTAGTGGAATTATCCATGTGTCATCTCGTCACAACCTCAAAGGTAAAATCTAGAGGGAGAGTCCAAAACAAGCATTGAGCATCCACATGTCTCGGGTCAGACATATGGCCCCGCAAAAAAAAGGGACTTAGCCAAAACACAAAGAAATAGAGTAAAGCTCTAGAAGAAGCCACATATCTCTTTAGTGCAAGTTCAAAGGTAAATCCAAAAGTGGGTCTCAAAGGGAGCACACAACTTCCACGTGTCTATGGGTAGAAAGGGGAAAAAATCAACCATAAATCGGCTAACTATAGAAAAGACCACAGATGGTGCCATGTGCCTCATCGACAAAAATTCAAAAGAAAAATTTAGAGGTATTTTCCAAACAAGTACTGAGCCTCCACATGTCTAGGGTCAGACATATGCCCCCGCCAAACAAAAGGCATACATGGCCATGTTTCAAGCTAGAGCAGAAGGCTAGTCACCATAGGCAGTTTGAATTTTTTGGATTTTGTTTCAAAAAGGTATAAAGTATAAACCATCGATGCTTAGAGGAGCCACATGTCAAGCCTAAATTACATTCGGGTCGTCGGGCCTAGGGAAGACATTTCACCAAAGTGGAAAATGCAGTCCCAAAGATGAATTTTGGGAAATGTAAAGTTGCGGGGTCACGGGAGTTTTTTTCATCTTTTTCCACTTTCATAAAAGTGTAGTTTGCAAGTGCAGGCCCGCGAGCCCGAGGAGGTTTTTTTTCCGAATGTAAAAAGTTAAGGTGGCGGGCTTGCAGGGGATTTTGGGAAAAAGTGTATTTTTAAGCCTATGGAGATGCAGAAGGTTTTGTGATTTTTGCATCTTTTCATAAAAAGTGTAGTTTGTATTTTCATGCCCGCGGATCCACTTTGCAACTATTACATTTTTGCCATTTTTGCACACCCTCTATGTAGAATCTTCAGAAGGACATATATTTTGACTGGAAGCTCGGATTTGAGCAAGAGAAGAATTTTTGGAAATATCTCGACATCCTCTACGCCATGGAAGTATAATTTTTTTAGTAGGTTAGGTGGGTGAAAATTAGGAAAACATCTTTCATGCCATTAATATAGGATCTGATTTCTTTAACCACTCAGATTTGATTTTGATCCACCTTTCTTCCTTCTCCAACACACCAAACAGGCACGGGGAACCATAATTGATAGATTGTAAGTGGATTTATAGGGAATTAGTTGTTTTTGGTTGAGATTTAAGAGTAGAATCAAGTTTCTCTTCTTTTTATCTAATTTTCATCATCTATATATTGTAAACACTTCTCATTTGAAAAGGGAGAGACATTATGGGTTGTGGGGAAACTCTGTACAATTTGTTTCCCGACTCCATTTGAGTTGTAAGCCTTACCTTACACGTGACAAGCGTATTTGTGCCTATGAGCACCCATGTAATGGTCAGTGCACCTCATAGAGCAATAAAATCATGTTTTTGTGGTGTTCTTCAACCACTTCTCATGTTTTGTTGTTTCTCTGTACCTCTCCATTTCATGTTTGTTTCATGTGTATGTATTTCATGTTTATAGGAGTGGGATGTCGGATTTCGTGGAGTTTCGATGATGGATTTGGATCTGGCTCTGTGTCACTTCTATTTGACCTCCCTTATTTCCATTTCCCCCTGTTTCCAGCTCCCTCAGCCAGAGTATCTCGCCACTTCCTTTTTTGGTGTATCACACTTAGTGTAGGCTCTATTTCTCTCTCTCTCTCTTCTCTCG
>CM034148.1:214101560-214382792 GCA_019776745.2 Taxus chinensis | reverse complement strand
GGTCGGATCTATCCTATGAGCTCACATTCAAATCCAAATATGAGGGATAGGAAAGACTCTACAATGGAGGAGAAAGCTCGACAATGGAATCGAACAATGTTAAAGGAGGCTAGAGGCTCACAGGAGGAAAATGGGAAAAGGCTCAAAGTTTTCAAACTTAGCCGCATACGAGTCAACTCGGGGCTGAATAACACACTCATAGAAGGCACAATGTGTTAGCTTAGTGTAATTCCAAAAGGTGCATAAAAAAGGTAGGTCCCAAATGTGTATAAAGCCTCCACGCGTCCAAACAACACAACTTTAGAAGTGAGACCCAAGGGAGAATATCTAAATGATCATGAAGCTTCCACGTGTCGCAAGTCTAAAAAGGAGATAGTTGACAGTTGAAAAGTCTTAGGGCAGCAAAAGCCTCCATGTGTCTCATCGGCATAACACCAAGGCTGGGCCCAAAGATCGGGTTCCCAAATGAGCGCGGGCTCGCCAAATGGTCAAAGTAGAAAAAAAGAGGACAGAGCCGGCTGCTAAATCGGCTAAGTATAGAATGGCTAGTGGAAAGAACCACGTGTCAGTTCAATGTAATTTTAAAAGTGAGAGCCCAAGGTAGAAACTCAAACTAGTGCCAACTCTCCACGCGTCTAGGTTCCCACAGAAATCAAATGGCAACTAGCCTTGAATCAACTAAGTATAAGAGAGTTAGAAAAATTCTCCATGTGTCATCTCGGTGCAACTTCAAAGGTAAAATCTAGAGGGACATTATAAAACAAGCGTTGATCCGCCATGTGTCTCGGTTCAGATATATGGCCCCACCAAACAAAAGGGACTTAGCCAAAACAAAAAGCAACAGAGAAAAACCATGGAAGGAGCCACATGTCTCTTTGGCATTTCAAAGGTAAATCCAAAAGCGGGTCTCCAAGTGAGCACGTAGCTTCATCGTGTCTATAGCCGGAAAGGGGACATAGCAATCCCCAAATCAGCTAAGTATAGAAAAGACTATAGATGGCACCATGTGCCTCAATGATGTAAATTCAAAAGAAAAATTTGGAGGCAGTTTCGAAACAAGCATTGAACCTCCGTGAGTCTAGGGTCAGACATATGCCCCTGCCAAACAAAAGGATAAGTGGCCATGTTTCAAGTAAAAATGGGAAGGTGGGTCACCGGAGGCAGTTTGAATTTTTTGGCTTTTATTTCAAAAAGTCAAAAAGTATAAAAGTAAGCTGCACCTCCACCGATGCCCGAAGGAGCCATGTGTCAAGCCTAAGTTACATGTGGGCTGGTAGGCCTTGGGAAGACATTTCACCAAAGTAAAAAATGTGGGCCCGAAGATGACTTTTAGTAAATGTAAAGTTGCAGGGCTGCGGGAATTTTTTGCATCTTTTGACACTTTCATAAAAGCACAGTTTGCAAGTGCAGACCCATGAGCCTGAGGAGGTTTGTTCACCAAATGTAAAAAGTGAAGGTTGCGAGCTTGCGGGGGCTATTGGGAAAAAGTGTATTTTTAGGCTTGTGGAGCTATGGGAGGTTTTTTTATTTTTGAGTATTTTTGCAAAAAGTGTAGTTTGTATTTTCGAGCCTGTGGATCTGCTTTGCAAAGACTACATTTTCACCATTTTTGCACAGCGTCAATGGAAAATCTTCAGACGGCCATATCTTTTGATTGGAAGATCAGATTTGAGCAAGAGAAGACATTTTGGAAAGGTATCGACATCCTCTATGCCATGAAAGCATAAAAATATTATTTTTAGTAGGTTAGGTGGGTAAAAATAAAGAAAAAGTCTTTCAGGCCATTAATGTAGGATCCGATTGCTTCAACCACTCAAATTTGATTTTGATCCACCTTTCTTACTCATACAACACACCAAAAAGGCATGGGGAACTAGAATTGATAGATTTTAGTTGGATTTATAGGGCATTGATGGTTGGTGGCGGAGCTTTAGGAGAAGAATCGATTTTTTCTTCTTTTTGTTTGGTTTTCATCGTCTATATATTGTAAACACTTCTCATTTAAGAAGGGAGAGACATTATGGGATTTGGGGAAGCTCTATAAAATTTTTCTCCTAACTCCATTTGAGATATAAGCCTTATCCTATTCATGAAAAGCATATCTGTGCCTTTAAGCACCCATGTAATGGTCCATGCACCTTATAGAGCAATAAAATCATGTTTTTGTGGTGTTCTTCAACCCCTTCTCATGTTTTGTTTGTTATTTTTGCCTCTCCATTTCATGTTTGTTTCCTGTGCATGTATTTCACGTTTGAAGGTGTGGGATGTCATGTTTCATGGAGTTCTGATGGTGGATTTGGATTTGGGTCTGTGTCACTTCTGTTTGACCTCCCTCATCTCCTTTTTCCTCTGTTTCATCTTCCCTCAGGAGAGTATCTTCCCACTTCCTTTTCTGGTGTATCATCATTTAGTGTAGGCTCTCTTTCACTTTGTCTCTCTCTATGTCTCCTTGGAATGGTTAGATTAGGTTAGATAGGTTTTTCCTGCACTAGAGCCGCTTGTGGTAGGTATATTAGGAAGTAGGAACCATCCTTCTCTTGAGATCCATCTCAAGTTTTGTAAGTCCCATAGCTTGAGAGATGGTCCAATGTTGTGCAATCACACTGAATGCCCCACTCAGAAACTCAGGAAATTTAAGGGTGTTGTGATTTTGCACTAACAGTTTTGATACGCCCGGTGGGAGACTAAGGTTAGATTTTTATCCTCTTTCTGAGATGTCTCATTACAAACAAAAAATCTTAAGCCACTGTGCGACCATCAACCATTTTGGCATGCCCAGTGGGACAGATCTGAAGAACCTTATGACTTCATCTTAGCAAGTTGGTGTTTTCTTGGTAAGATTCAAACTTTTGAGGCACATGCAAAGCACATTTGGTGACTCCATCTGGTCAATGAACCATTCTTTGAGTTGTAGACCTTTTCCATCCATTTCTACCCATCTTCTTTCATCTTTCTTTCCACATCTTTCATATTCTACCATTCATGAAGTTGTGTAATAATGACTTCGTTTCCTTCTTGGAATTAACACTTGCAAAAATAGTAGTGCAGTCCACCTCCAATGTATTTCCAAACTCCTTTAGATAAATTTTTTTATTAGATCCAGGACCATTATGCTTACCCATATGAGCAGGGTCAAAATTAGTTTGGAAATGGATCTTATCAAGAACAAGGAGACACATACAATGGTAACAGCTACACAGAGGATGTTGATTTACAGGATAAGATTCAGCCTTTGAAGGTGTTGGTGCTCAAATTAGTCTCACCTCATTTTCCATTAAAACCCCTCAGTTTGTGGTGTCTGTCACATTTTTTATCTCCCCATGTTGATGCTTGAAGACTCTGTCCTCCATTCATTGCCATGATTAGTCCCTTCCTTGGTTGAAGATCATTGAAAAACCTAGAATTTTTTGATTCGTTCCTCTGTCCATTTGAAGGTGTCTGTCAATTGGGCATAAAACTCGGGTTGTTCCTTCCTTTCTATTTTCCACAGTCATGTGTTGTTGTCCCTACCATTTTTTATCCCAGGTACCTAAGGAAAAATGATTGAGTGTAGCTTGGAGGATCATGTTTGAACTTTACAACATTTTTGAATTATCTATCCTTGAGGAAAATTTCATTTCTGAGCTCAAAGAGTGGTTTCCCTACATTTTTACGGCTTGACGGGTGAGCTTTTCCCGTCAAATTTACATCTCTACATCAGTGGCAACATGGACATTTTTGGTTGGATGTGGCTTGGTGGGGCACTCTAAAAATTTACAGATCATTTCAACCCAAAATCTGTCCACATGGATGAACGACGCTTGTTTGAAGAATCACCTTTTGGTTTAGCCTTGGAGTTGTGCCGAGAGTACCTGTGGAGGATTCTGCTACTTTTCCCAGACTTAGAAATTGTTTTCATGCACATGATATAGTTTTGGCTAGCTGTTGAAACTTTTTGGGTTTGCGCTCATTTGAAGATCTGCCTTACGGTCCCACCTTAACAATTACGACAGCGGGATAGGTGGAGGCTTCCTCCGGCTCTGTTGGGTACTTAAATTTTTTAAAGAAATTTTCTAAAGCCTGGGACATGTGGTGAACCCACACTCATTCAGGGTCTCTACTCTTGGGGACCATCTTGAAGTTACGCAATAATGACATGTGGAGGTTTCTGCTGGGTCTTCCTTTACTTAAGAATTTTCAAGCAATTTCCTAAAGGGCTTAAGACACGTGGGGAAACCGCACATGTTTGGGGACTGGCATTTAAGTTTAAGAAGTTCCAAGAGGAAACTTGGAGGCTTCCACTCACTCTGCATTTTTTCTTGGAATTTTTAATGACTAAAGAAGACTATCTCAGACCTTAAACACATGGTGCCTTTCACTGAACTCTTAAACTTTTAACAGACTCTACCTGAATGAGACACGTGTTGAGCCCGCGCTTGTTTGGGGTTTCTTCTTTTCATGACAATCTCGAGATCCACCATTAAGACAAGTGGAATTTTAAAAAGTCAAAAGGTGGAGGCGTGGACTCTCAAGGAAAATTTTCATTTTTCAAAAAATAGGTAAAATAGTAGAATTGAGTTGCGGTTCCTCTGGGACTCACATTGGGACACGTGTCAAGCCCATTTTTCAAAGGTGGAGGGGTGGAGTAAATTGAGAAATTTTTCATTTTTATAAAATGTGTAAAAGGTATAAAAGAACCCCTAGGCCCATCTTAACTCAGATCTTCCACGTGGATGGTCCAAATACAAAAGGGAAATCGACAACAATTGTGCATTTGTATATGATTTTCTGCTATTTCTGCTCCAAATCTCCTGGGGATGCAAAATTTTATGGTTTTGTATCATTTCTTGGTGTCTCCTACACACCAAATGAAGAGTAACAATAATTTGATATCCTTGTTTTGTGGGAGAGGTCTGAAAAAATCTTTTACCATTAAAGATGTAATCTGGTGGTCTAATTTGATCTGATATTTCTTTCCTTAGCAGGAAAGAAACCAGTTGATATCTTGGTTTGGTGGGAAAAAATATGAAAATGTATTTTACCATTAAAGATGTAATCTGGCTATCAAATTAAATCCAATATTTATTTCCTTGGCATGGAAGAAACCAGTTGATATCTTGGTTTGGTGGGAAAAAATCTGAAAAAGGTCTTTTACCATTAAGATCTGATCTAACTATTAGGTTCGATATGATTTTCTAGTCTTTCCTTCCTTGGCACACAAAGAACTAGATTTGATAGATTAGAGGAGGAAGTATTTAACGCATGAGATGAAGAACGACTTCCTAGGTAAAGAATTAAATGCTGGAAATATTTGGAGAGATTTTCCCTCTGCACACCTGACAAAATTTTTACAAATCTGATTCTTAGAGTCATGATGAAATTCGTAACATGAAATGGTGCTTTGAATGTTTTTGGTTTTGGGGGGAAAACTCTATTGTGAGTGAAATGTTATAAATTACATGAATTTTTCATGCAAATAGTTGGAGTGTTAGTGGTCGGAAGCTAATTCCTGAGAGAAAAGTTTGACAGAGCCCATATTTCAGAGACTTTATCTAAGGAACCTATTTATTTCTTTTTGTGTTAAATTTTATCATGTCAAGGTGGTTGCGAATGTATAGCCATTGAGAAGCTCTAAGATTGTTCTAGAAAGTTTCCCCTACTGATGAATTTAATCAAATTTGAATTAATCTATGTTGAGTTTAAGAAAAGATGTGTCTGCTTCATCTCTGACTCTCTGTAAAGAGTTTATCTTATTCCCATTACAATCTTACATTAAAATCTTTGTGAATCACACATGATCTTAGCTTTTTGATAGTTTTTTGGCATTTAAAATTTCATTTATCAGAAGAGATTTCATTTGAAAGTGAAATAAACAAATTTAAAATCACTTTACTCCTAGCATGATGATTAAGATTGTTTGTTAGCATTTGAGGGTATCTTAGGCGTGATAAAACAAAGGTTGATAATGTTTAGTAAAGTTTTTCCAAATTAAGCCTTCATTTTCAATTCTTAAATTTTGTGTGAAAAAGTGTTGATATGGGCCTCCATTGAATCCCACCTTCTAGTTAAAGGAACATTCTAACTATTCTAAAGCATTTTTTTGGTCAAGCCTTCCATTTTTAAAAAATCCCTCAAATATCTAGCAAGTCAAAATCCACTCTGCATCACCTCCCACCAAAATTCATTTAAAAACAACCAATCCTACCCATACTACCCCTGTTTGACCTGTGTGTGTACAAATGCATAATCTCTGTTACCAAAACATACAGAAGTAATCAAGTTTTCATTGTCTTTAGTATCCTGAACCTTACTCAAAAAATATATCCATTATCTAGGGCGACAAATCGTGAGAATTATATTTTTGTTGTATTGATCATGTTTTCTTTAAGGTCTTCTTAATAACTTTGCAAAGAAGGACATCTTCATCTCCTCCAAAAACAACAGGCTACAAATGGGTCCTCTCACCCTGGTTGAAAGGCAAAACCATAAAGTAGTGATGATAGATCAAATCCTCTTAAGGGTTCTTACCTATTTCTCCACACCTCATTGACAAAGAGCAAGTTACATTTCTTCCCAGGCTACAAAATGACACATAATGTGATCTTCTTATCTCTAAGCTTCCTGTCAAAACTGTGATGCTACTCATCTTTTGACGGAGAATCAATTTGGGTACCAACACCATTTTGATGTCATTGTTGGGGACCTAATTTTCATTGTTGCGATTAGTTTGTTGATTTGTTTCTCGTTCGTATCCATTTGGCCCACCAACACCATTCTGACACCATGTCTATGGATATTGTGATTATATTTCATATTTCAGACCCTGCTAAACATTTCTTACATGCTCTAATTATTAGCACATTGTCTTCAACATCAGCCTTTGTTCGGGCCTGTAAGAAGTGTTCAAAGTTACAAGTGGTGTGTGCAATATTTCTAGTTTCTACAGTTATTGCACCAAGTTTCATTGATAAATCTTGGTAAAGGAAGATCAGATCCCTCCATTTCAAGTTTCTAGTCTTGACAAACATCTAACATATCATATTTTTAGTGCATTTGCAAAACTAAGGTGGAAATCCTTAGTGGAAAATCTATGTTGATTTGATTATTTGATAAATACTAGCGTCTTATCCTCTGTCAAGGGATATTTTTTACTAATCTTTGCAAAGTTGGAAGGAAGAAGATCTTTCTTCACTAGGGACCCTACTAGGACATTATTTCCAGAACTAGGAAAAAAAAAAGTCAAAAGGAAGAAGAGCCTTGGAGTAGTTTTTGGAGAGCAGACAATCAAGAAAGGAGACCTCCATTGATGAAAGTGATCATCCTGTCATTGAATATTTCCATTCAAGTTCCTTTGAATCAAGTAGTATTTTTGTGGAATTAAATTCTCCATCTAGAGAGGGGCATTTATTTGAATTTTGAAGAGTTTGCTTCTCATTCTACCCTTGTGTTTTCCATATTTGATAGGTATTTCTAGGAAATATATCCTTTAGGGAACATCCTTTTTGGAAGTTATACTCCCGTGTTTCAAAGTCCCCTTATCCCTTATCAATTTGATTCTTCTTCAATGTCACCTCCTCAAAACGACATGGCCCATCCCCGACCCAGACCTCCTTTTTTTGTAAATAATTTTGGTCCTATAACATTTTAGAGGGATGGTTGGTTTTCCAAATTCAGTTCCCCAATATGTAAGAAATAGAGCTACCAAATTTCAAAGGAAGCAATGCTATAATTGGTGATCAACACGTAAATGTCTTGATCAATATGATGGAAGACTTTGAGATTGAATTTGAGGATGTATATAACAATTTTTGTATCCACACTTTTGAGGAAGATGCAAGGGGCTGGTATAAAGATTTTCCAAATAATTCCATTGTTTCTTGAGACCGAAATGAAAAATGCATTCAGGTTGCAGTGTAGTGACAAGACATATCCTACGTTTCTTTTGTAAAAATTTGAGAATATTAAAAATAATCCCAATGAATCAATACATGACTACAACACTATATTTAATAATACATTGAGGATATTTCCTATAATTTTAAGGCCAATTGATGAATAATTTCTTATAAAGTAATTAGATTCATTTGATAAGAAAGCTGCTTACTACTTGAGGGAAAAAAACCCTACCAATTTGAGGTGGGACATTAACATGTCTTTGCAAATTGATAATAACATCAAAGTAAGTAGAAAACCTCCTAATAGGGAAGGTGTGAAACTAGCTAACCCAGAGAGACCTCAAGTAAGTAAGGCTACTGATTTGGAGGAGGTTGTGAAAACTTTGGTAGGAGCTATCAAAGAAATCTCATACAAATTAGCTCGAGTAGAGAAAAAAATTGGGCAGAGTTCACAACTCCAAAATAAGCAAAAAGGTCAAGAAATATTTTCCAACCATCCTCAGAAATGAGTAGAGATATAATGATAGAGGAAAGGGACCCATGGAATCTATAAATACACATTCCCAAGCAAGGGAAAATGGAATGGTGTCTTGACCCTTTGGCTGCTAGAGTAGTTGTTGTAGAAGAAACAAATGTAATTGATTTGTGTGATAGATGTTTCATTCCCTATGCTCCATGTGAAGTTGATCAATAAGTAGAAGAGGAAGCTGATGATTATAAAATTAATGATGATGTCATACATGATGGAGTGTTATATAAGCTTACAGTAGGGAGAAAATTCAAGTGAGGTAATAAGTGCTAAAACTGCTGCTGATTTTTGGGATTGCATTCACTAGGTACCTCTTTCTCCTCCCTCTAATACTTTAGAAATAGATACTTTACAAGATTTTGAATTTCCCAATAATGAACTTTTAATACTTGAGAGATTTAATGATAAAGAAGTATGATGGAGTAATCCCATCAGAGGAGGATATGCATGTTGTTGATTAACGTTTTTTTTGCTCAAGAGAAGGATTATAATACTAGGACTAGAGTTGTTAAAGGAGCAGGGGCCTCAAGCCAAACCTAAAGCTCCATTTATTTCAAATATTCCTAAAGAGGCTCCCAAGAGATATACAACTTCCAAATTCCTTGCTATCCCGAACAAGATACATAGTTCTGCCCATGCTCAAGACTGTCAAAACTCTTGTACCATCTTATGAATGTCTAAATCTCCCTTCTAATGTTGCCTTGACAAAAGTGTGTTACATATGACATTTCCCAAGTTTTGAGTCAAATCAAAGTTAGTGTTCCAATTGTTGAGCTGCTTAGGATCCCTGAGCACAAGAAGAAGGCATTTGAGTACTTGGGATTGGAAGGAAAGAAATGTAAACATTGTGGAGACTCCTCTAATCATTAAAGAGATAGAAACACCACCAACATTGGATGAACTTGGTGAACCACTTGAGGTTTATTTGGTAAAATCCTTGGTAGAGTCTCAACTAAATGTAGATCCATTCTTCACCAATCTGATCATTAAGGACAGATTGCTACACAACTGTATGCTTGATTCATGAGGGCATCACGTAATGTTATGCCTCTGCAAGTCATGAATGAATTAGATATCAAATTAATTTGAGCATATGGTAAGTGTAATACCATGGATTCCAGAGAAGTGCTAGTTGTGGGATATGTGAAATGTCTAGATGGTACAACTCCCAGCCTATCCGGGTAGAAACTTGAAACTTGATGTCGTTATTGTTGATTGCCCAACCAAGTGTGGTATGTTGTTGTCTAGAAAATGGGCTGTAAGTGTTGGTGGGAGCGTTCAAATGGATATGTCCTATGCCACCATCCCAATTGAGGGTAGCCTTGTCATGTTGTATGGATAAAAGAAGATGTTGCACCTTATTGAAGATCCCAACAATGCATCTTATGAAGTGTTGTACACAAGTGTTGATGCTGATAACTTTATTGGATTTGTTGATGGGAAAGAGAAATGAATGGATTAATGTAAGAGTCTTGAACAAGTAGGCTCTCCATGGACTTTGTTATTTTATGGATCTTGCTCAAAATTTGGAAATGGTGCCGGTGTAGTTTTGATTTCTCCAAGCTTGCAAGAGTTTATTTTTTCTTTCAAACTTAAATTTGAGTGTACTAAAAACATTGTTGAGTATGAAGCATTGTTGTTAGGCTTGAGAATTTCTTGGAAATACTATGTTAAAGACCTCATTGTTAAGGGATATTCAGAACTAATTGTTAAACAAATCAGAAAATTGTATGCTACTAAGAATCAGAGAATGAAACAGTACAAGCATGTAGTATGGGACTTGATTGAGATGTTTGATTCATTTAACATTGTGCATCATGATAGGAAGTTTAATGTTATGGTAGACAAGCTTGTAGTTTTGGGATCTCTGTTTGATAGTTGTGCAATGTCCCCATATTGTGAATATGATGTTGAAGTGTTAACAAGGCCATCTGTCCCTAACAACATTAAACATTGGAATTTATTTGATGATAATGATGCTCAGGTCAAAATATTTTTGCAAAACAAAGGGGAGTTTGCTGATCAGTGTATTGATTGGGAGCCAATGGTGTGTACGATAGAAGGTAAATAAATTTTTTTTGGCAAATCAATCATCCAACTGAAAACTAATAACATTCCTAGAGGACTGATTTCTCTTTAATTGAACATTGATAATGTTGATTACATTATCAACAGGCATATAACAGCCTCAAGGGATGTCGAGGAGCATGACCTGAGTACAAAGGAGAAACTAAGGAAGAACTAGTTGGGAAGAAATTTGAACAAGGAGGAAAAACAGTTCTATGTCTAATTGTTGAAGAAATATCAGGACTTCTTGGCTTGGTCTTATTCAGAGTTAAAAGCATACAGAGAGGATTTGTTTCAGCATGCCATTCAGGAAGAAACAAAGGCTGATCAATCCAAACCTATCTCTTAAAATGCAAGAAGAACTGAAGAAACTGGTGGATGGAGGGATCATTCAGCCAATAAGGTATTCTTCTTGGGTTACAAAATTAGTCCCAGTTAGAAAAAATAATGGTGATATCAGGCTGTGCTTGGATTTTAGAAATCTGAACAGAGCATCAATGAAGGATAATTATCCTTTACCAAACATGGATAACATGTTGCAATTGGTTATTGGCTTTGAGTTGTTATCTACTTTGGATGGTTTCTCTAGATATAACCAGGTAGTTGTGAATCAATAAGAGAGAATCAAAACTACTTTCACCACTCCATGGGGTACCTATGTGTATGTGAGGATGTCATTTGGCCTGATGAATACTGGAGCTACTTTTCAGAGAGTAATGGATGTATCATTCTCAAGATATATAAATGATTTAATTACTGTGTATCAAGATGATGTGACATTTTTCTCCAGGAGAAGAAGTGATCACCTACAACATTTAGAAAAGATGTTGATAAGATGCAGAGAGTATGTCATTTCACTCAATCCAAAGAAGTTCCATTTTGGAGTGCAAAAGGCTAAGTTTCTTGGTCACATTATATCAAACGATGGTGTCATGATTGATCCTAAGAGGGTAGAGGCCATCAAAAAGGTCCCAATTCCAAGAACCAAGAAAGGAATTTAGTCCTTCTTTGGGAAAATAAAATTTATCATAATATTTATATCAAAATTTGCTGATTTGACCATTCCAATTACTTGCATGCTAAAAAAGGACCAAGTTATTAAATGGGAAGAGGCTGCCATTCAAGATTTCAATGGGATTAAAAAAGCATTAAAGCATGCCCCTGTTTTAGCAGCTCCAAATTACAAGAAGCCTTTTTAGATGTTTTCTTTTGCTTTAGAGAACACTATTGCATCTGTCATGTTGTAGAAGGATGATGAAGGGGCTGAGAAGCCAATTGCCTGTTTCAGTAAGGCATTACAAGGGGCTGAATTGAAGTACACCATTATGGAGAAGTAAGCATTGACCCTAGTAAAATCAAAAAAGGTTTTTAGACCCTACATTTTGAGCTCTAAAGTTGTTGCTTATGTTCCCCACACCATGGTGAAATATGTCTTATCAGAGATGGAGGTCTCAAGCAAAAGATGTAGATGGGTGAACAAGCTGTAGGAGTATGACATGGATATCCAAACCATGAAATTGGTAAGAGGTTTGTGCTTAGCTAAAATTATGGGTGAGAGTAACCTAAAAACTATTGAGGTAAATGAAGTAGAAGAAGGAAGGGTGGATGTCCTTGAAAATTTGGTGACTTCTGAATGGTACAAAGATATAATTTTTTATCTTAGACATCTATACGGCCCTGAGTATTTGAGTAAAAATCATAAAAGAGCTCTTAAGTTGGCTTCCCTAAAATATGTCATTACTAATTTTGGGTTAGCTTGGAAGAACCCTAAGGGAGTCCTCTTAAGGTGCATTACTGAAGATGAATCCCCAAAGATAATTGCTGATCTCCATGGAGGATTTTGTGGGGGGAATTTTTCTGGAAAATTCATAGCACACAAGATCTTGATTGCTGGTTATTGGTGGCCAACTCTTTTCAAGGATACAACTTTGTTGGTTAGAAGATGTGAGAGTTGCCAACATTTTCTAGAAGAATGAAAGCAATGGGGAATGGATTTCATTGGTGAGATTTTAGACCCTTCAAGTGCTGGCCATAAGTGGATTCTTGTAGCCACTGATTACTTCACTAAGTGGGTGGATGAAATCCCCACCAAGAGAGTGACACACCAAATTGTCATGGACTTCATACTGAACCATATCATCTGTAGGTATAGAGTGATAGTAAAAATTGTTGTTGACAATGCCATGAGTTTCAGAACTAAACCTTTGGTGGCAATGTGTAAATAATATGGGATTAATTTGACATGTGCCTCCAGCTATAACCACCAAGGCAATGGAAAAGCAGAGTCCAGGAATAAAAATTTATTAAAAATCATTAAGAGAATGTTGGAGCTGAACAAAAGGAATTGGGGTGAGTAGTTGAAGTTTGTTGTTTGGGATGATAGAATTAATGTTAAAAGAGATACTAGAAAAATTCCATTTGCACTAGTGTATGGAACTCAAGATATTCTGCCCCTATAAATGCAATTATCCTCATATCAGTTCATTCAACAACTGGAAGATCAAGAAGTTGGTCCATATGATTCTCACATTAACCAAATTGTTGAACTTGATGAGGAAAGGAGGGAATCTCACAAAAGGAATGTAAAGTTCAGAGAAAAATTGAAGAAGTTATTTGACAAAAAGGTAACACCCAGATCTTTCAACATTGGAGATCTTGTGCTGTTATGGGATAACAGGCATGAAGACAAGGGAAACCATGGTAAATTTGATGCATTGTGGATAGGCCCTTATTCCATTGAAATTCAGATTGGTGAACATACCTTATTATTGAAAGACTTGCATGGGGAATTGCTTGAATTTCCTATTAATGGTAGGCACTTGAAACATTTCCTAGACTAATTTCCCAAATCAAGGTGAGCATCATTTATACAGTGTATAAGTTGTTGGTTTATTTCTATCTTCTTCTTTTTTCCCCGTTCTAGTCCTTGGTGACCTAGTTTTGCTAGTTCCTTGATTAATTTTTAGGAGATGGTTCTGGTTTTCTGCTCTGCAAACTGACTCCTTTGACAAATGAATATTTTTTGCACTTGGTCTAATATTTGGTTCTTGTGGAAATCACAAGGAGTGTCTATCCCCAAATCAGATCTGATGTTGGTGCTCGAATTAATATCACCCAGTTTTCCATTAAAATACCTCAGTTTGTGGCCTCTGTCACTTTTTTTGGTGCTTGAAGACTTTTTCCCCCATTTGGTTGCCATGATTAGTTCCTCCTTGGTTGAGGGTCACTTAAAACCTAGACTTTGTTGATCCATTCCTCTGTCCATATGAAGGCATCTGTCAATTGGGCATAAAACTCAAATTGTTCCTTTCTGTTTGTTTTCCACAGGCATGTGTTATTGTCCCTTCCATTTGTATCTAGATACCTGAGGAAATGTGATTGAATGTAGCTAGGATGATCATGTGTGAATCTTACAACATTTTTAAATTCTCTATCCTTGAAGAAGATTTCATCTCTGGGCTCAAACAATGGTTCCCCTACATTTTATAGCTTGACGGGTGTGTTTCTCTCATCAAATTTAAATCTCTGCATTAGTGGAAACGTGGTCCTTTTCGATTGGATTCGGCTCAGTGGGGCACTCTAAAATTTTATGGATCATTTTAACCCAAAACTTGTCCACGTGGAGGAATGTCGCTCATTTGAAGACTCACCTTTTTGTTTGGCCTTGGACTTGCACTGGGGAGACATGTGGAGGATTCCACTACTTTGTCTGGACTTAGAAAAAAATTTATGCACCTGGTACAATTTTTGTGGCATGTGGACATGTGGTGGGCTGGAACTCATTTGAAGATCTGCCTCAGGGTCCTACCTTGACAAATGCGACAGAGGGATAGGTGGAGGCTTCCGCTGGCTCTGCTGGGGAGTTAAAAATTTTAAACAAAATTTCTAAGGCCAGGAACATGTGGTGAGCCCTTGCTCATTTAGAGTATTCACTTTTGGGGACCATCTTGAAGCTATGCCATTAAGACACATGGAGGGACCACACATGTTTGGGGACCGACCTTTGAGTTTTGTTTTGAAGAAGTGCCGGGAGGACACTTGGAGGCTTCCGTTCACTCTAATTTTTTCTTGGTCTTTTCAACGTCTGAAGAATACTATCTCAAACCTTGGACACATGGCTCCTTCCGTTGAACTCTCAAGATTTATAATAGACTCTGCCAAACTGAGGACACATGTCAAGTGCACACTTGTTTGGGGTCATTACTTTTTGGGACCATCTCAAGATGTGCCATTGAGATGCATGGTGGTTTGAAAAGTCAAAAGGTGGAGGCATAGACTCTCGGGGGAAATTTGGAAAAAAATTCTTTTTCCAGAAATAGGTAAAATAGTGGAATTTAGCCACAGTTCCTCTGGGACCCACATGGGGACACATGTCAAGCCCATTTTTCAAAGGCGGAGGGGAGAAATTTGAGAAAATTTGCATTTTTCCCAAAAGGTGTAAAACGTAAAAAGGAACCCCCAAGCGCATCTTAAATTGGATCTCCCAAGTGGATGAGCCAAATTCAAAAGAGAGATCAATGACAATTGTGCATCAATATCTGATTTTCTGTCATTTCTACCTCAAAGCTCCCGGGATGTAATTTTTTATGGTGTTTTATCATTTCTTGGTGTCTCCTACATGCCAAATGAAGAGGAACATTAATTTGATATCCTGGTTTAGTGGGAAAGATCTGAAAATGTCTTTTACCATTAAGATGTAATCTGATTGTCGGATTGAATCTGATTTTTCTTAGCACGCAAGTAACTAGTTTACCATTCGATATCTTATTTTGGTGGGAAGGATCTGACAATGTCTTCCACCATTAAGATGTGATCTGATTATTGGATCTAATCTGATTTTCCAATATTTCCTTCCTTGGCACGTAAAGAACCAGATTTAACAGATTAGAGGAGGAATTAGTTGATATGTGAGATGAAGAACGACTTACTAGGTGAAGAATTGAATGTTGGAAATATTTGGAGAGATTTTCCCTCTACACACTTGATAACTTTTTTACAAATCTGATTGTGGGAGTCATGATCAAGGTCGTAACACGCAATGGTGCTTTGAATGTTTCTAGTTTTTGGGGGATTTTTTTTTTGTAAATGAAATGTTATAAATTGCATGAATTTGTCATGTAAATGGTTAGAGTGTTAGAGGTCGGAAGCTAATTTTAGAGAGAAAAGTTTGATAGAGCCCATCTTTTTGAGACATTATTTGAGGAACTTTTTTATTTATTTTTGTGTTAAATTTGATCATGTCAAGGTGGTTGCGAGTGTATAACCATTGACAAGCTCTGAAATTGTTCTAGAAACTTTCCCTTGCTGATGAATTTAATCAAATTTGAGTAATCTGTGTTAATTTTGAGCAAATTTGTGTTTGCTTCATCTCTTAATGTCTGTAAATATTTTTTGTTATTTCCATTGCAATCTTACATTGAAATATTTGTGAATCAAACAAAATCTTAGCTTTGTGATAGTTTGGTGGCATTTGTAATTTCATTTATTAGAAGAGCTTTCATTTGATAGTGAAATAAAAAAAATTAAAATCACTTTGCTCTTAGCATGATGATTAAGATTTTTTGTTAACCTTTGAGGGTATCTTAGGCATGATAAAACAAAGGTTGATAATGTTCAGTTAAGTTTTTTCCAATTTGAGCCTTCATTTTGGATTCTTAAAGTTTGTATGAAAATGTGTTGATCTGGGCCTCCATTGAAGCACACCTTTTGGTTAAAGGAAAATTCTAGTTGTTCTTAAGCATTCTGTTGGTGAAGCATTCCATTTTTGTAAAAGCTCTCAAATATCTAGCGAGTCAAAATCCACTCTGCCTCACCTCCCACCAAAATTCATTTAAAAACAACCAATCCTACCCATATTACCCCTATTTTTCCTATGTGTGTACAAATGCATAATCTATGTTATCAAAACATACAGAAAAAATTAATTTTTCATTGTCTTTAGTATCCTGAACCTTGCTCAGAAAATATCTCCTTTATCTAGGGTGACAATTCGTGATAGTTATATTTTTTTTTGTATTGATAATGTTTTCTTTAAGGTCTTCTTAATAACTTTGCAAATAAGAACATCTCCATCTCCTCCACAAACACCAGGCTACAAAAGGGTCCTCTCACCCTGGTTGAAAGGCACAACCATAAAGTAGTGAGGATAGATCAAATCCTCTTAAGGGTGCTACCCATTACTGCACATCTGAGTGATAAAGAGAAAGCTGCATCTCTTCCCTGGCTATAAAATGACACACAACATGATCTACTTGTCTCTAAGCTTCCTATCAAAACTGTGATGCTACTCAGCTTCTGAGGGAGAATCAATTTGGGTACCAAAAAGAGGCACGCATGGTAAAATCAAGGGCCATAACTCATATGAAAGCGTTTAGAATTAGCTATAGGACACTTTGTCCATGGGCCAGCCCTATGCCAAGACATTACAACCCTCAATAGAAGATTAACTTCATGGGTGAAATGTTTCCTCAGCTTGCTCTATGGATTGAGGATATTGAGGCATATGAGTAAAGTGTGAGAAAAACTTGTTAATGGGTAAGTCTGTCACCAGCTCCTTGTCGTTCATTTTCTCTTTCTCAAACTCTATCGTCATAGCAATGCCATGAGTCTAGCTTCCCATCTACTGTCCCTAGTGCAGAATTCCCTTCTCCATCCCCTAGCCTTATATATCACCTCAATTATTCTTCCCTTTTCCCTTCCATATTCAAGTCCCCTCTACCTAGTTGTACCATAAATGAAAAAATTCCTACCAATTCCCCTTCCCATGCCAATGTCATCATGTTTGATGATTGTAGGACAGTTGAAGAATGGTGTGACTCATGTGATTCTGACTTGGAAGAGGAAATCATACGAGTGCCTGTTCTAGTGAAAAATCAGTTAGCTCCAAAGGGCGCGGTTCTGGAGGAGAATGAGTTTATTATAAAGGTAAAACCATGCGTGCCATAACTTCACACGCCCTAACCTACAAGTTCTCACCTTAATAAGGAGAACCATACCGTTTCAAAGGCTCCAAATGTTGAGCAAGCCACAGAAGAAACTTCAGTTATTCCTCCCACTTCATCCCCTCTAAGCTCTAATGTTGAAGAAGAGCTTGAGATTTCAAGCTTCATGTTTGAGAAAGAGGGGAACCATGGTGAGAAAACAACAGACTCGAAGGATATCATGAAGGAGGTTGAGTGCATGCAGTAAAACAATGGGGAGGCATACTGTCTATTAGACTTGGAGGATTTATTTGATGGTAAGAATCTTGAGGATATCACATCATTTTATCCTCCATCACCCACCTTCCAATCACATGAGCCCATTTCCATGAGGGAGAGCATCCAATCGTAGTTGCCTGTGTCTCATAGCAACCCTATGGAACCAAGATTGGAGGACCATGATCTTCCATGTTCTTCATAAGAGAAGGAAGGGAAAGGGAAAGAGGATGTCATCATCTTTCTCACACCATCCATCCAGGAAAGTCCACAAGAAGACTCCATCATCAGATTCAAAATTTAGAACCATGGGTACATTCAAAGGACCAGACCTTGCCCAATTAGACACTTAGCTTCATTAGAGCCAAGGGAGAAGCCAAAACTGGTCATGCTTACTTCAGGGCATGAGGATGAATATCTAAGCACCAAGGGTCACCATCACCACCTCCAGGAGTCCAATGCTAATCAACTTGAGGAGGTATTTTTAAATGATGTTGATACCTTGATGATATGGGTGGAGGATCAACCTCATGTCAGTTTTTCATTCATTATAACAGACATGCTTAGTGTCAAATTAGATACATGTCTGCCTATTTTGAGAAAGGGAAGTTATTTCTCCCTGCATGTAGCAAGATTTGTTTATCTTCTCTTTGTTAGGATTAGTATAGGAGTAGGATTAGGTTTGTTTTCAACAAAACAAGTGCTTTTACACAATCTGCATGTCTTAATTAAGGCATGTTGATTTAATCTTTATACATAAGTTTTGTTCGTATGTCTCTGGAGGTGAAAATGTCAAGCCCTTTTATATTCATGATAGACAGACCCATAATTTCCTGTAACAATTGCTAATTTCAAATAAAACACAAATACCGAGCAACTAAAATTAGATTCAAGATAGTCGATTCTCAGGAATAGGTAAAGCCCCAACAGAGACAGTTCAGGGTCAGCAGGATGTAGGCAATCAGGGAGAAGTTTCAAAACAAAAAAATATCAGTATCTAGATATCATTCTTGACTCCATGCCCAATGGATGTTTCAAGGCCACTGATCATTTCATCTAGCAAGCATATGTCCTCGTAAGTTTCCAAACTATTATCCCAATTTTCCCCCCAGGTAAAATTGGTCAAATATGACCCCGCACAAAAGAAAACCTAAGGCTCGGCTCTGTCCTGCGAGATCACATTCAAATCCAAATCTAAGGGACATGCAAGAATCTACAATGGAGGAGAAAGCTCGAAAATGCAATCAAACAATGCAAAGGGAGGCCAGAGGCTCATAAAAGGAAAAAAGGGAAAGGCTCGAAGTTTTCATACTTAGCCACATACGACTCAACTCGGGGCTGAACAGTAGACTTGTGAAAGGCACCATGTGTCAGCTTGGCACAATTCCAAAAGGTGCATCAAAAAGGTAAGTCCTAAATGTGTGTTGATCCTCCACACGTCCAAACGACACAACTTCATACGTGAGACCTAAGGGATAGTCCCTAAATGAGTGCTAAGCTTCCATGTGTCCCAAGTCTGAAAAGGAGACAGTCGATAGTTGAAAAGTCTCAGGGAAGCGGAAGCCTCCATGTGTCTCATCAATGCAAAATCAAGGCTGGGTCCAAAGAGCAGGTTCCTAAATGAGAGAAGGCTCACCACATGATCAGATTCGGTTGATGAATCGGATAAGTATAGAAAGGCTAGCAGAAAGAACCACATGTGAGTTTGGTGCAATTTTAAAAGTGAGAGCCCAAGGTGGAAACTCTAACTAGTGCTAGCTCTCCATGTGTCTAGGGTCCAACAGAATTCAAATGGAAACCGACCTTGAATCATCTAAGTATAAGAGAGTCAATTGAATTCTCCACATATCATCTCGGTGAAAATTTAAAGGTAAAATCTGGAGGGATAGTCCCAAACAAGTGATGAGCCTCCATGTGTCTCAGGTCAAACATATGGCCTCGCCAAACAAAAGGGACTTAGCCAAAACACAAATAAATAGAGTGAAGCTAGAGAAGGTGCCACATCTCTCTTCATCATAACTTCAAAGGTAAATCCAAAAGTGAGTCTCCAAGTGAGCGCGGAGCTTCCACGTGTTTATGGCCGTAAAGGGGACATAACCATTCCCAAATAAGCTAAGTATAGAAAAGACTGCAGATGGTGCCATGTGCCTCATCGACGCAAATTAAAAAGAAAAATTTGGAGGTAGTTTCCAAACAAGCACCGAGCCTCCACATGTTCAGGGTCAGACATATGGCCCCGCCAAATAAAAGGATAAGTGGCCATGTTTCAAGTCAAAGTGGGAAGGTGGGTCACCGGAGGAAGTTTGAATTTTTTGGCTTTTAATTCAAAAAGACATAAAGTATAAAAGTAAGCCGCACCACCACCGACACCCAAAGGAGCCACATATCAAGCCTAAATTACATGTGGGCTAGTGGGCCTGGGCAAGACATTTCACCAAAGTGTAAAATGCGGGGCAGTGGGCCCGAAGATGATTTTTGGGAAATATTGAGTTGTGGGGCTGTAGGATTTTTTTGCATCTTTTTCCACTTTCATAGAAGCCTAGTTTGCAATTGCATTCCCTCGAGCCCGAGGAGGTTCATTCGATAAATGTAAAAAGTGAAGGTTGCGAGCTTGCAGGGGCTATTTGGCAAAAGTGTATTTTTGGGCCTGCGGAGCCACAAGATGTTTTGTGATTTTTTAGTCTTTTTGTAAAAAGCACAATTTGTATTTGTGGGCCTTTGGATCCACTTTGCAAAGATTACATTTTCACCATTTTTGCACAACCTCGATGTAGAATCTTCAGATGGCCATATCTTTTGATTGGAAGATTGGATTTGAGCAAGAGAATACTTTTTGGAAATATCTCAAAATTGTCTATGCCATAGAAGCATAAAAATATTATTTTTAGTAGGTTATATGGGTGAAAATTAGGAAAAAGTATCTCAAGCCATTAATGTAGTATTTGATTGCTTCAACCACTCAGGTTTGATTTTGATCTTCCTTTCTTCCTTCTCTAACACACCAAATAGGCATGGGGAACCACAATTGATAGATTGTAGGAAGATTTGTAGGGTATTAATGGTTGGTGGTTGAGATTTAGGAGCAGAATTGAGTTTCTCTTTTGTTTGTCTGGTTTTCATCGTCTATATATTGTAAACACTTCTCATTTAAGAAGAGAGACATTCTGGGATGCGGGGAAACTATGTAAAATTTGTTTCCTGATTCCATTTGAGCTTTAAGCCTTCTCCTACGTGTAGCAAGTGAATTTGTGCTTCTGGGAAACCATGTAATGGTCCATGCACCTCATAGAGAAATAAAATCATGCTTTTTTGGTGTTCTTCAACCCCTTCTCATGTTTTTTTGTTTATATGTGCCTTTCCATTTCGTGTTTATTTCCAGTGCATGTATTTCACATTTGTAGGTGTAGGATGTCATGTTTCGAGGAGTTTTGATGGCGGATTTGGATCTGGGTCTGTGTCACTTCTGTATGACCTCCCTCATCTCCTTTTTCCCCTATTTCATCCTCCCTCAGTAGAGTATCACACCACTTCCTTTTTTGGCATATCACCACTTAGTGTAGGCTCTCTTTCACACACACTATCTGTGTCTCCTTTGAATGTCTAGATTAGGTTAATTAGGTTTTGCTTGTACTAGAGTAGCTTGTGGCAGTTAGATTAGGAAGCAAGAAGCATCCTTCTCTAAAGGTCCATCTCAAGTTTTTCAAGTCCCACAGCTTGAGAGATGGTCTAATTTTGTGCAATCACACTAAATGCCCCACTCAGAAACTAAGGACATTCGGGGGTGCTATGATTTTTCACAAATAATAATATCATTTGATAGTCCTTCTGAATCATTGCTAGTCCCTAATAATGCAAATATCTTTATGCATACAACATAGTAAGGGTATTCACACTCAACTATATCTCAATTATCCTAAAACAGTTCTTTCTCTTTTCTGTCATTAACCATGGAAATTGATAAGATGCAATAGGATGCTCGTCTCTTAGATCAGTTTATTATCTTTGGAACTGATCTGTAAATTCTCTTAAAGTTCTATCAACTGTGATGAATTAGTAGTTTATAGGAGTATGGTACCTTCATGCACACTATGATCAGAATACAAAGACTACTGATCATCTTTAACCTGCTTTAGATCTACTTAAAAACTAGACTGTACCTTTTGAATAGGTTACTTCTCTAACTCTAGAATATGATCGAACTGAAATTTAGAAACCCATTGTTCTATGCTCTACAAAACATCAATCATGTTGTTTTCTTTAGTTAGCTACCCCTCCTGAATGATATTATGATCATCTATTTCCTAGACTGGAAGTATGAGTAAAGGAGGAGTGAGCTCAATTTCAGCCTAACTAAATTTTTTTTGAACAAGAGGCTCGGGTACAAGCTCTATTTTTAGGACAACATCTGAATGCCAACTTGGAAAATTTAATTTGGGTTCAACACATGATTGCGAGGTAGAAACAACAGGAATTGCAGCAACCTAATATTTTGAAAACTAATGAATCAGCTGTTTTGGATGATAAGGGGAATATATAGGCAATGCATTCTGATAGGGAAGGTAAGTGGGATAATCCTTTTGACATGGTTGCTCAACCTGATGCATATCATTTTTTCACTATGTAACTTTTCATAATGTTTCTTGACAACTAAAAATGATTTCTTAATTTCATTAAGCTCGATTTCAAGTTCTCTTCTCCTTTCACAATAAGCATAACCCTCTATGTAACTTTGACCTTGAATAACGTAATGGTTATCATATTGATAAGAATGTTGATTTCCAAGGTTTGGGTTGTAAGGATATTCATTTTGGTAGGGGTTATAGAACTGGTCTTGAGGGGAAATTGGATAAAATAGATACTAGTTTGGCTTATACTCCTACTAAAAATGAGGGTTCATGGCCGCGGGACCTCATAATATTGAAACTATGAAAAATAGGTATGTTGCTTATAAAAATAGTTGATAACAACAAAACAATAGATTTGATTTTCTTTGAAAAATACCTAAAAACTAAAGCTAATTTTTTTGATTTTATTGAGAAGTTTTGTACTGATCTGAAATCAAATTTATGGAGTCACTAGATGAGTTCTTCTTCAGATCTTGAATCTTCAAAAACATCACTAAAAGTTCTTGTCCTGGTCCCACCAGGCGTACCAAAAATTGTCATTTCTCAAAAGTACACCCTGTTGAGAGATGACTGTAGGTTTTCTAAGCTTTCACTGGATCTCTCACTTTCGTAGATACAATGGAAACACCTCATATCTATGGATATACCTATTATTGAGGTGAGTCTCAAGTATCAAGGTTGGTTCCTTTTTTATGTATCCTATGTTAAAATTTAAGGATTCTAAAAAATACGGATTTAATTAACTTACATATTATATAATGTTATGATAAATATTTAAATAAAGATTACATCATAACATAAGTAAATAAAGAAATAGTTATAGAAAATAAACAACACCTGTGACACACTATTTATAGTGGAAAACCCCAATAGGGTAAAAACCACTTTGAACATAACCTTTTACTTCAGAGAAATTATTTTACATCTACTCAGATCACCTCTTCTTTTGAAACCCTATTTACCAAGGGTAAAACCAAATCACTTGATTTGCACACCTTTGATATATTTCCAAAATATATCAAATGAGGACCTAAAGTCCTTTTTATATAAGGTGATTGGGTATGTCTCCCGACCCACCTTTTCAACCTAAAATGGTTAACACATACACTTAGATTTATAATATTTAATATTAGAAATATAATCATTTCACAATATTAAATATTTAACCTAAAGTATATACCTAGGTTAACATATTTAATAATATAAACATAAATATTTCATATTATTAAATATTAACCTATATATTAGTGATAGACCCATATACACTAAGGGTTGGCCAGACCACTTAATCATTATGTTCCAACACTCCCCCTTAATGTTAAGTGGGATAACAAAACATATGCCAATAGACTACCTTCCCGTGGTACACTACAGGATTTACAATCCTTAAACCATAAAGGTTTTAGGCTAGCATATCGGTTCAAGGAATTATAACACTTTCATGATACTCAATTTACCTTTTGGTACAAAAGGATTTGGAATCTCAAATATCATCCCATGATCAATGGCTAAGTATGATTTGTGAGTTTTACATGTTCTCACAGGTTCTCATAAAAGGTTATTAAACCCAAGCATATAAGATTCTTTTACACGCAATGACCTCCTTATCAATATGCTTGTACTAGATGTTTACAAGTAAACTCAATAGCACTAAAGATTTTATTGAATTCTACTTTTAAGATCTTTCTACACTTCTTTCTAAACAAGAAGCCAAGGAGGTATACATGCTCGAAGGTCTTTCTACAGTTTCCCGAAGGTATTTGTTTACACTTTCCTAAATTTATTTTATAAATGCCCGAATGTATTTTTACAAAAATAAAGTTCCACTAGGAGGAGACATTGTCATGCACACTACCCCTCAATGAAAACATTGAAAATATAAGTTTTTCATGAAAGTCACACACCTTTGTAGAACTTAGGGAATTTGTGAAGATGTCATCAACCTACTCTTCAGTCAACATGAACTTGAGATTTATCTCATCACTTTGCACCTTCACACGAGTGAAGCATATATGTATCTCAATGTTCTTCATCCTTTGATGTTGAATTGGATTCTTAATCAAGAGTAATACAATTTTGACCACCACATAGAAGAGAAATACTTTGTTTAGCATCCATGTGTATCTCTACCAATAGCTGTTGTAGCCACATGGCTTCTTTAGTTCTTCCATTGTACTTCTCTACCTCAATAGAATAAATGGAGATGGTTGAATGTATTTGTTGTTATAAGTAATGGTTCCTACACCAAAAAAATTAAACATATTTCCATTATATTTTACAACACAACATCAGTACGGTTAGAATTACAAAATCCATATAAGATAACATTTTCATTATTATTATAATGCAACCCATAATTGATTGTTCCTTTCAAATATCTAATAACTTTTTGCAAGATTCTAATGATCTCTAAAAAAGGTTTTTTTGATGGCGAATCATAGGACCCATGAATTTCTGCAACTCGATGGGTTGAGACTCTCAGTGTGATTACATAACATGGAGCTTTTCCCAAGTGTGGGACCTCGTGAATCGGGAAAGCTCTCTGGATGAAGGCTGGTTCCTATTCCTCTATTCCGATGCACACATAAAAATGCAGAGGGTTTACTCAAAAACCTAATCTAGCTTGCCAAGGAGACAAGGTAAGAAGATTCATAAAGATGAACCTAAACTAATGAAGGCGATGCACCAAGGAATGAAGAAACACCTATCTTGCCAATAAACACAAACCATTAAAATGCAATGCAAGATCATACACAAATAACCAGATTTGCAGTGAAAGATTAGGAGGATGCAAATGAACACAGGGAGGGTTGAGAATCATCCACAGACATGCATTATTTTCTCCAAAGATTAATACAACACACTCCAAAATTCCAAGAGGCAAAGTCACATTACAGTTTTAGATGGGAGGTTTGAACTCCACAAACTCACTTGCCAAAGAGAAGAAGGGAGGGGCAGAAAAAGAATTTCCAACCTTTAGAAAGAAGCCCCTCCTTACAATTTATAGGAAGAATGAGAGAGGGAAGAGAGAGAAAATCCAAATCTACCCCAACCACCTTCAAATTGTATTAATTCATCTCATTATGGTGGTAGGTAAGAACCCTAGCAAACCCAAAAAATGGTGGATTATATTTTGCATTTTTGAAGAACTTGTTCTCACCCAATTAAAGATATCCAGTTGTAGTTGGACCTTGTAAGATTTCTGAAAAGTCAAACCTTGCGTGTGAATCTGAGCTCCCTGTGAAAAGTTATGGCCATTTGAATATTTGTGTCAGGGTTTGTTTCCTGTCGGGGTGTCAACGCTCAAAATGTTGCACCTCCTAAAGATGCGCCTCAGCTCAACTATCCTCATGTCAACATACTCTTAAGTGCGCCATAGGCACTGAAAATGTGGTGTTGAAATTTTGTGTTATGCGCCTCCAACCTGCGCCTTGGGCGCGAATTTTTCCATGTCAACACTTTGTGCTGTGCGCCTCCAACCTACACCTTAGGCACGACTTTTTCCATGTTGACACTTTGTGATATGCACCTCCAACCTGCGCTTGGGCACAAATTTTTCCATGTTGACACTTTGTGCTGTGCACCTCCAACCTGCGCCTTACCGTGACTTTTTGCATGTTGAAACTTTGTGCGGTGCGCCTCCAACCTGCGTCTAGGCGCGAATTTTTCCATGTCGACACTTTGTGTTGTGTGCCTCCAACCTGCACCTTGGCGCGAATTTTTCCATGTCGACACTTTGTGCTATGTGCCTCCAACCTGCACCTTGGGTGAGACTTTTTCCATGTCGACACTTTGTGCTGTGAGCCTCTAACCTGCACCTTGGCGCGACTTCTTGCATGTCGACACTTTGTGCTATGCACCTCCAACCTGCGCCTTGGCGTGAATTTTTGCATGTCGACACTTTGTGCTGTGCGCCTCTAACCTATGCCTTAGGCATGACCTTTTGGCACAAATAAATGTCAGGTTTTGAGTTTTTTTATTTCCATATTCTTTTGTTTGTCCATATTTACCTGGGGAGGGAGATATATACAACAGGTTCCTACATAAACCTTGAAGTAATTTCTACTGTATAGGAAATATCTGATCTAGTTGTAGTTAGATAAATCAAATTATCAACTAATAGCCTATATAAAATAGGATCAACCTTTTTCATATGCAAATTTAGAATCAATATTTATTCCAACTTCCATTGAAGTAGAAAATGGTTTACAATAAATCATAAATTATTTTTTCAATACAATGGTTACATATTTTGTTTCGTAAAAAACCAATAAAATAAAATACAATCATACAAAGAAAATGATGTGAGAGACCTAACTCATTCATTTCAAAGTACTACTTCAATTTCTCTTTAATCCTATGAATTAAATTAGAATTGTCACAAGTCATAAGAAAATCATCAACATATATACATATAATCATAATATGTGAGCCTTATTACTTAGTGAACATATCATTGTTATAAGAATAATTAACAAAACCTAAGATTTTAAGGAAGGAAACAATTTTCACATACTAAGCTCTAAGAGCTTGTTTTAAACCATATAATGATTTCTCAACTTGCAAACATAGTTTTCTTTACTAGTTTCTTAAAATCCTTTAGGTTGAAACATGTAAAGTTCTTCTTTTAAATATTAATTCAAAAAATTGTTTTTATCCATTCGGTGGATTTCCCACCTAAATTGAGCGAAAATTGCAAATAAGGCCCTAATAGTACTCATTTTAGCTATAGGGGAAAATGTGTCAACATAGTCAATACCAGGTTTCTAAGTGAAACCTCTAGCAAAAAGTCTACCTTTATGTTGGTTAATACTACCATCAACATTATATTTTACTTTGTATATCCACCTAAACCCTATAATATTTCACGGATCATGTTTATATAAGGTAATTAATGCATGGTACATATGATGGCTTCTAGTCATTTTCCTAAGGTTAATAAGATTTGAAATTTCTAACATAGATTGAGCCCAATTTAATTTTTTATCTCGGAAGTTAAGAGTTTCAGAAACATCTATAGCATCAAAACATCATCATGACCATTTACTAAATCAGAATCAAAACCATTATTTAGAAGCATTTAATGAAGTAACTTCAAGATAAGAAGATAACACATTTAAACCTTTTACTAGATTATATCTATACATTTCATATAAGTTTCGATAATTAGCATGTGCTAAACTTTTAGGCCATAGTTTTGAATTATTCAAACTCTGAGATATAAAACAAGATGTAGAAGAGAAATCATAAAAAATATACAGACTATTTCTTTGAATTTCTTTAGGTATTATACTCTCATTACTATCCTTGATATACCAAGTATCCTTTATGCATAGATTCTAGTTGTGTCCATACCTCTTTCAGATGTTTGATATTATCAATGTTTAGAAGGTTCTCGTCATTCACGCTACGCAAAATCATAGAAAGAGCCTCCTACATTCGTTACAAGAATGCATTCATTTTATCTACAGTTGCTTGATGACTGGTGGGAACAACCTTAGATCTAGAAAGAATCGTCTAGAATTTCCTTGCCATAAATATTGTTTTGACCCAAATGTTGTAGTTGGTTTCATTCAAGATTTGAGTTTTGTCAAGACAAAAAAAGTTAGACATCATTATTTTCCTAAACCCGTAAAACACACCCCATTATAATATACTACGTACCAAAAATTTAGATATATATTTATCGACAATAAAAACAACACTTTTAATAGAGTCAAATCTAAATTTTATAGATCTAAAGAAACTATTTGATCATAACTAATTATGTCATTACAATGCATACTAATTAACCTCCCATGATCAAAATAATAACCCATAATATAAATGGATTTGCATTATACCATAGATTTATATAAAAAATATTTTTGACCATATAGAAGTGAAGAAGAGACCCCTAAAAATGTATAACAACATCAAATTTTTGAAAAAAATAAATATAGAAAAAGATTCGGCCAAATTAAATTTGACGTCTAAATGACTGTCATAATCACTTATTATTTGGTCTGTCATGACAGTCATTTGAACGTCAATTTTAACACAGTGAAAGTTTATTAGAACCTATGAGCTTAAATTTGATGTCTAAATGACGATCATATTGTCTTATGTTCGGTCTACCGTGATGGTCATTGGACCGTCAAATTTAATGAAGCCAAAACTTGTTGTGTATTTCTAGAATGTGAAATTCTAAAATTTATTCTTCTGTATAATATTAGAGAGGTTATATTTTAATACATTATAATAACCTATTATAATTTAAAATGTAAAAATATATATAATTTTTTTTTTTAAAAAGGTATTAGTTTATAGAATGTAAATAAAAAATAACATATAATTCATAAAAATTATAAATTATAGTATTTTTTTAATATAAAAAATACATAACCCTTATTAAATGGGTTTAAAGGACATACTAAAAAAAGTAAGCAGTTAGGTTTTAAAAAAAACATATATAAACCAAATCTAATAAAATTTATATTTTAAATAGTTTAAACTAACCATATATATAAAATATGATTCAAACTTAGGTTTGTTTCTTTTTTTAAAATCTATATATGCCTAGATTTATAAGTTAAGTTTAAATATGATTTAAACTTAGGTTTAGAATATGGTATGTTGACTCTTCTCTCAATCCCATGTAATTTTAATACGGTTTATGTAACGCTCTGCTTTTGTATGTTATCTTGGTGAATGTTTTACATACTGTTATAACTGCTGGAATGAAGGCAAACATGTTAAGATAAACTCTGATCTTAAAAGAATGTGTTGCTAACTTGGATTCTTGCATGTTGTGATCTATTGTATAGGACAGTAGTTATTGTAGTTGTGTGTTTGTTAATGTGACGAAAAATTGTCGTATACTTGCTATACTCTCGTTACTGATTGACAGCACCCCTTGAATCAATTTCATTGATCCAAGTATGCTGAGGGCTTCTGGTGATTTCTGTATTGATTTACTCTTGAACCGAACCCGAGGTTGTCATGAACGTGCAACGCCTGATCGCAGGTATGAGCAGTTGGCACGTAAATGCCAACGACAGGGGTTCGATTCTTGAGCCCTGTACTGTCGAACTTGGAACCTCGTGAGGCAAGAAATGCCTGGACACGGGTGGCCTTGATACGTGATCCAGAGGACGGAACGTCCTACTCTGCATTAACGTGAATGTCTGTAGGAAGGTAGGATGGAGGTTGTTTGGTGTTAGTGGTTAGTAGGAATTAAAAACCTAAACTAATCCTAAGTCCTAACATGCATCCTACACTACTATCCTAAGTGGATTTTTAAATTCAAAAAATAAAAGGGGAAAAATAAACCTAAGTTCTAATAACCTAAGGCTAAACTAAGACCTAGGTTGAACACTATATGAAACCTAAACTAATCCTAATCAAAAGGGGCACGCAGACCCTTAGAAGGAGAGGATAAGGATGAGAGAAGGGCATTCATTGGCATTTAATAAAAAGTCCATACGTGGACAGCGCCAGTTTTGGCGGGGCAGGTAAGAAATGGAGGCATCTATTTGGAGATAGAGCCAAATTCAGTTTTGCATGGGAAATTTGAAATTTAGAGTTCGCCAACTCAAGTGGCGGTGGCGTGGGAAGCTAGGAAAAGGTAGAGCCTTAATTGCATTGATTGTTCTTGGTCCTCACGACTAGTTCGCCTTGGAAAGTGTATGAGGGAATTTTGATTTTCATTTGGTCGATTCAAGCCTTTACAAAGTTACTCTGCATTTGGTTTTTCTGGCCTGGTTCAGTCGAACCAGCTCTTAGAATTTGACACTGTTCTTAGAGATTTTTGAGGCTGTTGCTAAGCCTGAAGAAGAAAGGAGTGCTGGGAAGTTTGTGCTGTCACCGTGGAAGGAAATAACACGGCAAACGAAGCTTTCTTCGGGTTCTGGAAAAGAGATTACAGGAATGTTAAGCCCTTCTCTTTAAAAATTCTTGCTTTGTTTAAGTGTCTCATTAAAACAACCCTGCTCTTGGGTTTTGATTCTATGATTGTTGTCAAGTCAATATGATTTGGATTTTGTTGGTTCTTGCTTCTTTTTTTGGAAAATGTTAAGAAGCATCGCTTCTGGTTGATCGGTCTTGATTTGTTTTTGCACGAATCACGTTGGAAATAGATATTCTCTTTCTCTGTTCGTGTTGTGTGGAATTGGAACAGGCTGTGTAATCGTTTCCTTATTGTGAAATTGTTTTCTTTGCTGTTGTGTTGGGAACTGTCCTTGTATGTAAAAAAAATAGGGAAGTGGAAATACAGCCGTGTATATTGCTATGATTTGGGTTTCGTTGAATCTTGCTGTCATTTTGGAAATAATAAGAAACATTGTCTTTGGCTGCTGAGTTGAACTGTCTTTGTATTTCTCGAATGGAATAACTCAATGTTGTGATGGTTTGTTCGACAGTAGTAGGGAATTCATCATGTGTATCATGGGACAGTACATGTTATATGTGATGTTTTCACTATTGAAACAATTGTTCTTTTGCTGACGAACTGGAATGAAAGAAGCAATAGTGGTTTGAAGTTGTTTCTTATGGAAATTTTTTTTAAGGAAATAGATCCTTTTCCTTTTTCTGTTTGGATTTTGATGGGAGCGTCATTTGGGTTTTCTATGAGTAATTGAACTCGATTTGAATGAAGTAATAGCAATACTTTTATTGTTGTACCTTTTCTTGAGTAGGAACTGAACGAATACGTATTGGGTATTTGTGAAGTAGGAAAAAGTTAATTGTTTTTCCTTCTGAACTCATTAATGAATTGCGTTTCTCCTTGTTGTGAGGATAGGATGGTTTTATTGTGTTTTATTGATGTTTTTTGGTCTTCCTGTATCGGATTGTTGACATGATTACAAATTGGATTTGTCTTTTGTGCAATAAATGATCATACTTTCTTCTTGCTGTGATGAAAGGTTGATTCCATTGTGTCTTGTAGTTGTGGTTTGACCTTCTGTTTTTAACTGTCTTGTGAATGCGAACTTGATGTGGATTTCTATATAAATAAATGGAAAATATGAGAATTAGCTTGTTTTCTGAGTCTGTCCCGACTGTACCAAGCTTACACAATAAACACCCTACGCGGGTTTGTCTTTATTGAGGTATTGATATATGAATATTATATTTTGAGTTCTGTACTTCATTAAGAAAATGGAGAATGTTGTTTGTGGAATTAAAAGTTGATCAATATAGAACTCGAATTGGATATCCATTGTTTGTGGTATCTTGGGTTTAAACTTGTACAGGCTATGTGAGTTTTCTTTTCAATAAGAACAGTTGTGTCTGTTATCTTTATAAGTTGAGCTGTCATGCTAAGATAAACATGATTAGGGTGTT
Organism: Taxus chinensis; assembly: GCA_019776745.2. Taxonomy (NCBI): domain Eukaryota; kingdom Viridiplantae; phylum Streptophyta; class Pinopsida; order Cupressales; family Taxaceae; genus Taxus; species Taxus chinensis. The sequence continues at coordinate 214,351,177 of CM034148.1, read as the reverse complement.
TGATATTCATTCTGAACAAAATGATTGTTTCTTAATGAAATTATAGGGAAATGAATTCTTCCCGTTTTGCTATTTTGGACTCTGGAAAATAACCTTGGAGATTTATTATGCATATGAATTGGTCTTGATGTAGGTAACAACATTGTACAAATTGTTATTATGAACGGTATGTGTTCATGGGTATAAAAGGTCATATGAATAAGCGATTGCGTGATTGTATAACTATTTATTTGGTTAACAATACAGTGAAAGAAGTATGGAATATTCTAGTACAGCAATTACATAGTGTGCATCATGATATTGCTTGTTCTATGATGAATACGATGTCTTACTAACCTGTTTTGGTATTCGTATGAACTGGAATTAAAGTGAAGTATTGATAAGAACGATAAGTTCTTCCCTGTTTTCATTTAAATCTGATCATGAATGAAATTATTCTTGCTACCAGAAAGTGAATTCCGAATGGATTTTGTAAGTTTCACTCTAAACTGTTATCTGGATTTGTCTCTTGTTCGGATTCCATTGTTAGGACAGTCATGTGGAAAGAAATAGAGATATGGATGAATGACTTGGAAAAATAACCTTTTCTTCTTTCATTCAATAGGAAAGTTGTAGTTCGTGAATAATGAATTTTGTAGTTCTTAGATAGGAGAAACTATCTGCATTGCTGTTCGCTTTCTTGTCTGTACTTGATTACTTGGATTCTAATATGATGCATGAACTGAAAGGAAAGTAATGAGATTTACATTTTAGTTAGTTTCATCCTTTGCATTCATTGTTATTAAAAGGTGTGGAAAGGATGACAGTGTGTTATATCTGCTGTAAGCTGCTTGTATTCCTAACCTTTACAAATATTGTGAATTGATACTTGTAACAATTATGTGGAAACGAGACAGCAGTTCCTTGGCTGATTGTGATGATATTTTTATAGTTCAGTTGTTATGCTGATCTTTCTTTTGTGCCTATTTCTTGAATGATGTTTAACTGTCACTTCATAAAAGCAAGGTTCTTTTATTGAGATAGTTAGTTGAAGCTCCTTATTTTAAGGATAAGTGCTTAATATGCTGAGTTCATTGAACTGACCCATGTGGAATTCATTTTGCAGATTCAATTTGATTTGAATGAATACTTGGCTGTTTTCTGATGCTTCTTGATTTGTTGAAAGATGAATTGTAATTGTCACTTTTATTCCTCTTTGAGGAATTGTGAAAATAAGAAAATATATTCTTCTATCTATGAGTTGTATGGATGTTTTATGTAAACCATGCCTAATCTAGCTGGATTGGAAAATGTACAGATTGTGACATGAAATATTGAATACAATTACAAGTGTGATATTTTAATAATTATATTAATTTGATATTTGTTGTCTAAACTAGAAATATAATGTTATTTCTTGATTTGGATTTGTTTCATTTTTCCTTGGATTGATGCTAAATGGAAACTGATATCTATTCTTACCTAAATGCAACTTTTAAGTTGAAAAATGCAATTAGTTCATACTTGGGTAAAGATGAATTTTTAATTGACATTAAAAAGGATTAGGAAGAATATGATTCCATAATCAGAAGGTATTCAGGATTAGCTTAGGAGCTAAGGAATATCAATTAACTTTGGAATAATCAAACTTCGCTTTCGAATTCCATTAATGATCTCGTGGGTTAAATTCATAATAAAGGATATAGGATAAGTATATCCATAACTAATGGACCTTAACTATATGACGTTAAGGAGAACAAATGAATACATTTCTCGGAATTTATACCTCATATGAATGACGTCTAATAAGCTAATATTCTGAATTTAGTTGCAGTTGGGAAAATCTTGGCTAAGTTTAATAGGTTAAACTTATCACGTCCGTTGGTACAGACCGCTTAATCCAATGATTACGAAGTGAACCAAGTAGGGAAATTGCAGCCCTTAGACATGAAGGAGAAGATGCATAGTAAGTTAATGGACAGATTTAGTCCCTCTTAGCCCTGTATAAATGTAACAGAAACGAGGATCAAGGGATCATCGTGGATGCTAAAAGTTGATTTTAATTATTAAATCGTATCCAAATCACTTGAACAGAATGTGTATTCTCGATGGGATAATTCTGTAGGACATTGGCATACCGCCAGCTACAGTAAGGTGTCTCCATGAAGATGGGGTCTTCATGACGACACAATGTTGCAGCTGACATATTGCAATGCCCTCCCAAATTAAAACATCAAGAATACATAGGCTGAATGTGAAGCTCTTAGTAGGGGATAGGAGTATGATCTGGTATATGAAGTGACTCTGGAATACTAAAGATAACTAGACACACGGATTCATTGGGAAACGAGACCGTATGTCTGCGTATCTTTAGTTACCAGGAGTGCCTTCCTATACCCATTCATATTACTAGTTGGAATTAGAAGTTTAAAACTGACCTTAAATGAAGAGGACTGGTAGGAACCAGGAAAGACCATTCTAGATAACAGGTGAAGTGAGGTGAAGGACGTATTCCATTGATGTGTATCACATCCAGGAATATGATCATGCAAAGCATGTGAAAATATTTGGCCAAAGTATCGCAAAATGCCGGTTGCGTTGTCCTTATCACTTAATTTAAGATGCAGGATGTCAGATGAATATTAGTAACAGATATTCAGATAGGCTTTTTAAATGGATCACTTCGATAACCAGGAAACGGTTATGAGAACAAGTATATATAATATACTATGCATAAATGAACATGAAGGATTGGTTGTTGCCGAGTCATGAAATGAAGGATCGTTGAAACTCTAAGCCATGAAAATGCAAGATCGGCAGTTCCTCGAGTCATTTACAGTAGCATATAGAATCTATTATAAGATTGAATGGCATTGAATGTGTGTCCCATATTGTAAATATGTGAGACAGGGAACATTCATTTTAAAAGGAAATTATGTGATCCAAACTATGTTTTTTGGGCAGAGAACAATTGTTAAAACTTGAATGTGTGTTCGAATTTTTATAATTCATAACAGAGAACGTTATCATAAAAAAAAAAAAATTTCCCTTGTTCTGGTATTTTAAAATGGGGATGTTACATCTTGGTATTAGAGCTAAAGGTTGCAGCTCTTGGACCTAATGAGTCCATGATATTAATAAGGTTTAAATTTTCTTATTGAACAGAAAATGGTCAGGACAAGATGGAATGCTGCGAATAACCCATTACAGGGTGGAGAAGCTGCAACTGCCCAAAATCTAGATGAAATCCTTGCTGCCCTACTTGATACGAGGGATCGTTTGACTCTACTGGAACATCATTCAATGGGAAATGAAGAGGAGGAGAATGAAGATGAAATAAATGATCAGCTACCTCCTATGGACAACATAAACGGAGGGAATCTAGGTGTTGATGATAATAATGTAATTGCTCCTAATCCCCCTGAAAATAAAAGGGCAAGATTACCAGCTAAAATTACAAATGATATAAAGAGAATAAGTCCTCCAAAGTTTGATGGAACAACCCTTGGGGACGAAGTTGAGAACTGGCTAAGTGAAATGGAGAAATACTTTGCAATAAGAAACTTCTCCGAAGAGACTAAAGCGATATGGGGAGCATATCAGCTTTCTCATGAAGCATCATCATGGCGGGACAACCGTAAGGTTGAGCTGAATATTGTCAAATCAGACATAACTTGGGATCAATTTAAGGGTTATTTTAGGCAATGATGGCTGCCTCAACTCTATTTTGATAGGAAAATGACTGAATTTCAGAACTGGTCGCAAGGAAGGCTGTCGGTGACGGAATACTGGGAAGGGTTTACTAAACTCCTTAAGTATGTACCGTAGTACCAAGCTGATGAGAAGTTCAGAATACATAAATTCATAATGCGACTGAATCCCATCATTGTGGGTGGCGAAGTGGATGTCCACGGCCTAACCACCATGGATGGAGTTGTCAAAAAGGCAATCAGACAGGAACAGAAATTAAGAGCAATATCTTCTTACTGGGAAGAGATAAGGAAGAAGATTACCAATCCTTCTTCGTCTCTTACACCAAAAATGGGACCTTGGAAATGGTTTGGTGTGAAAAACAAAATTTTTTGTAGATAACAACAAGAAACCTGTGATGAACAGACCTATAAATAGTGTGTGGAATAGCTTCACAAAAGTTAATGGCATTAGACAGAAGTCCTATGGAAGCCAGAATGATAACTTCAAGGTTGGTAACAAATTTGAGCCTAGAAAAGGGCCAACTGGAGGATGCTTCAACTGTGGAAAGGACCACTATGTGAATCGCTGTCCTCTGAAGAAGGATGATCGTGGACAGTAGCATAGGATACATGCTGCAGTAGCTAACAGACAAGCTGAAAAGTAAGTGACTCCCATAGAAGTTACGGGTAAGTTATTCGGTACACCTGTAGTTATACTTTTTGATACTGGAGCTACAGAATGTTTTATTTCTGCTAAAATTGCTATGAAATTAAAGAGAAAGGCTGCAAGAATGGATAAAACATGGACATTGCATTATGGGAATAATGCTGCCCATACAGTCGAAATGTGCCTTTTTGGGGTAATTCTTGATCTGCCTGGTTCCTCCACCGAAGTTGACTTATATGTCACTCCTCTAGGATCATATGATATCATTATTGGATTTAACTAGTTGGCTGAACATCAGGCAAAGGTTGACTATTATGAAAAAAAAATCTGTTACTTTGATGACCTGCAGAAAGCAGTAGTCATTCAAGGTGTAAAACGGGAAGTTATAGTTAGGAAATTGAGGGCTATGCAACTAAAGAGGGCTAAAAATAGAGGCTGCACTTTGTATGCAGTAAAAGTGACAGAAAATGCGGAAGAGGATAATGATTTCATGGAAAGATATCCATTGTTGAGGGATTTCCATGATGTGTTTTTGGAGGAATTGCCAGGTCTTCCACCCAAACGTGAGTTTGACTTTGCAATAGAGATCAAACCAGGAATGGAACCCATATCTAAGGCACCTTATAAAATGACTACCATTGAATTGGTAGAGATGAAGGCTCAAGTTATAATAACTTATGACTAAGGGGCTGATAAGACCAAGTGTCTCACCTTGGGGAGCGCCGGTAATTTTTGTAAAGAAAAAGGATGGCACTTTGAGGCTATGCATTGATTATAGAATGCTGAACAAAGAAACTATTAAAAATCGATACCCACTTCCTAGGATTGATGATCCATTTGATCAGATGCGAGGAGCATCAGTTTATTCAAAAATAGATCTGCGATCAGGGTACCATCAGCTGAGAATAAAGGAAGAAGATATTCATAAAACAACTTTTAGAACAAGGTACGGGCATTATGAGTTCACGGTGTTGCCTTTTGGGTTGACTAATGCACCTGCCACCTTCATGAATCTAATGAACAATATTTTTCAAGAATACTTAGACAAGTTTGTGCTTGTATTCTTAGACGACATTCTTATATACTCTAAAAATGTCGAAGAGAACCAAGAACATCTTAGGATAGTGCTGGAAATCTTAAGAAAGAGGAAATTATATGGCAAACTGTCCAAATGTTCCTTTTATGATGTAGAAGTGCATTATTTAGGACACGTTATAAGAAAAAATGGGATAGCTGTTGACCCTTCAAAGATCACAGCTATAACTGGAGTGGCTTGCGCCTAAGAACGTGCACGAAGTGAGGAGCTTCATGGGCTTGGCTAGATATTATCGAAAGTTCGTTAAGGACTTTTCAAAAATTACTGCCCCAATCACTTCACTACAAAAGAAAGAAAATAAATTGGTCTGGAAAGACAAATGTGAATCCGCCTTTAAAAAGTTAAAGGAACAGCTAACTACAGCACCTATTTTGATTGTACCTGATCCAAATGGATATTTTATGGTTTTAACAGACGCCTCAGGAGAAGGCCTTGGAGGTATTCTATTACAGAATAACCATGCCATCACTTATGAAAGCAGAAAACTTAAGTTACATGAACAGAACTATGCTCCACACGATCTTAAGCTCGCTGCCATTGTTCATGCACTTCAAATGTGGAGGCATTATCTTTTAGGCAAGCCCTTCGAGCTAAAAATAGACCATATGGGGCTGAATTATATTTTTACTCAGCCAAATCTGAATGCAAGGCAGCGAAGATGGTTAGAATTTCTATCTCAGTATGATTTTGATATAAGCTACGTTAAGGGAAAGGAAAATCGGAGTGGCAGATGCTCTGAGTCAAAGGAAGCATATCTCTGCCCTTATAACATTAAGAACTCAGTTTAAGGATGAGGTGAAAGATGCCTTAGAATCAGATCCTTATTTCCAGCAAGTCAAATCAGCACTTGGTGTAGACCCGGGGGATGTTAGGTATAAGGGATTCCATTTTGATAATGAAGGAATTCTGACGTTCGAAAACAGGGTATATATACCTATGGAAAATGACTTAAGAGGGAAATTGTTAACTGAATTCCATAATTCACCTTTTTCTTGGACACCCTGGCATTACAAAAATGCCCGCTGATCTTAAGCAGCAATATTTCTGGAAGGGAATGAAAAAGGATGTGGCAGAGTTTGTAACACACTGCTTGGATTGTTAGCGTGTTAAGGCGGAACATATGCACCCTTCTTGATTATTGTATCCCCACAGCATTCCATAGTATAAATGGCAAGTGATAACGATGGATTTCATTCAAGGATTTCCTATGTCAAGAAATAAACATGACATTATCCTGGTTGTAGTCGATAAATTGACTAAAGTGGCACACTTCATTGCTGGTAATTTGAAGGACGATGCACCAGTGCTAGCAAGAATATTTGTACATGAAATCTTCAGGTTGCATGGAATACCAGAATTAATCATATCGGACAAAGATCCGAGGATGACATCAAGGTTTTGGCAAATGCTTAATGCGGCCTTGGGGACTAAATTGAACTTCAGTTCTGCATATCATCTGGAAATGGATGGACAGACTAAGAGAGTTAATCAGGTTTTAGAGGACATGTTAAGGATGTATTGCATGGACCAGCAATATAAATGGGAGGAATACCTTCCGCTGGTAGAATTTGCTTACAATAACACCTATCATGCCTCTTTAAAAATGGCGCCCTTTGAAGCATTGTATGGAAGAAAATGCAGAACCCCTGTCAGCTGGGACAGCGTTGAGGACAAAGAGGTAATTGGGCCAGAAATCCTTATGGAAATGGAACAACAAATCAAAATGATTCGGGAACATCTAAAGGAGGCTGCCAATAGGTAAAAGAGCTATGCAGACTTGAAGCGGGTTGACAGGCATTATAAACTGGGAGAGAAGGTCTTTCTTCGGGTGAAGCTGAAAAAGAGCTCAATAACTTTTGGCAAGGCTGCCAAGTTGTCGCCATGTTACGTGGGACCTTTTGAAATTGTTGAAATAATCAACCCTGTAGCTTATCGTCTAACATTACCTCCTGCTTTGTCTCAAATGCATGATGTTTTTCATATTTCTTTACTTAAGAAATACGTGACAGATTTATCACATGTGCTAAATTGTAATTCCTTGCAGGTCCAAGACCCAGGAATAATCGTGGTTAAGCCCATTCGAGTGCTGGGAACTCGCCAGTTGTACTTGAGAAATCGCGAAGTGAACCAATGTAAGGTCCAGTGGGACCAGTTCAACGAAGAAAGTGCAACTTGGGAGAATCTCGAAGAAATGAGATCTACTTTTCCACACCTGTTTAATTGAATTTGAAATTCAGAGAACTGATAATTCTACCAAACTTAGACAATTATTAGTCTATTGTACAGTTGTCTTAAAACGTTGTTTTTAAGAGTGAATCTGTTTTTGGTATGAACTTATGAATGAAAGGACAATAACTGAACTTTGTCCTAGGAACTCCTTGATTTGTTTAAACCGATCATCGGGACGATGATTCTTTAAGGAGGGAAGAATGTAAAGCTCTGATTTTGTATGTTATCTTGGTGAATGTTTTACATACTGTTATAACTGCTGGAATGAAGGCAAACATGTTAAGATAAACTCTGATCTTAAAAGAATGTGTTGCTAACTTGTATTCTTGCATGCTGTGATCTATTGTATAGGACAACAGTTATTGTACTTGTGTGTTTGTTAATGTGACGACAAATTGTCGTATACTTGCTATACTCTCGTTACTGATTGACAGCAGCCCTTGAATCAATTTCATTGATCCAAGTATGCTAAGGGCTTCTGGTGATTTCTGTATTGATTTACTCTTGAACCGAACCCGAGGTTGTCATGAACGTGCAGTGCCTGATCGCAGGTATGAGCAGTTGGCACGTAAATTCCAACGACAGGGGTTTGATTCTTGAGCCCTGTACTGTCGAACTTGGAACCTCGTGAGGCAAGAAATGCCTGGACATGGGTGGCCTTGATACGTGATCCAGAGGACGGAACGTCCTGCTCTGCATTAACGTGAATGTCTGTAGGAAGGTAGGATGGAGGTTGTTTGGTGTTAGTGGTTAGTAGGAATTAAAAACCTAAACTAATCCTAAGTCCTAACATGCATCCTACACTACTATCCTAAGTGGATTTTTAAATTCAAAAAATAAAAGGGGAAAAATAAACCTAAGTTCTAATAACCTAAGGCTAAACTAAGACCTAGGTTGAACACTATATGAAACCTAAACTAATCCTAATCAAAAGGGGCACGCAGACCCTTCGAAGGAGAGGATAAGGATGAGGGAAGGGCATTCATTGGCATTTAATAAAAAGTCCATACGTGGACAGTGCCAGTTTTGGTGGGTTAGGTAAGAAATGGAGGCATCTATTTGGAGATAGAGCCAAATTCAGTTTTGCATGGGAAATTTGAAATTTAGAGTTCGCCAACTCAAGTGGCGGTGGCGTGGGAAGCTAGGAAAAGGTAGAGCCTTAATTGCATTGATTTTTCTTGGTCCTCGTGACCATTTCACCTTGGAAAGTGTATGAAGGAATTTTGATTTTCATTTGGTCGATTCGAGCCTTTGCAAAGTTGCTCTACATTTGGTTTTTCTGGCTTGGTTCAGTCGAACCAGCTCTTAGAATTTGACACTGTTCTTGGATATTTTTAAGGATTTTGCTAAGCCTGAAGAAGAAAGGAGTGCTGGGAAGTTTGTGCTGTCGCTGTGGAAGGAAATAACGTTGAAAACGAAGCTTTCTTCGGGTTCTGGAAAAGAGATTACAGGAATGTTAAGCCCTTCTCTTTAAAAATTCTTGCTTTGTTTAAGTGTCTCATTAAAACAACCCTGCTCTTGGGTTTTGATTCTGTGATTGTTGTCAAGTCGATATGATTTGGATTTTGTTGGTTCTTGCTTCTTTTTTTTGGAAAATGTTAAGAAGCATCGCTTCTGGTTGATCGGTCTTGATTTTTTTTTGCACGAATCACGTTGGAAATAGATATTCTCTTTCTCTGTTCGTGTTGTGTGGAATTGGAACAGGCTGTGTAATCGTTTCCTTATTGTGAAATTGTTTTCTTTGGTGTTGTGTTGGGAACTGTCCTTGTATGTAAAAAAAATAGGGAAGTGGAAATACAGCCGTGTATATTGCTATGATTTGGGTTTCGTTGAATCTTGCTGTCATTTTGGAAATAATAAGAAACATTGTCTTTGGCTGCTGAGTTGAACTGTCCTTGTATTTCTCGAATGAAATACTTTCCTATTATACTGGTTTGTTTGACAATAACGGGAAATTTGTCCTTTGTATCTTGAGACTATACACGTAATATGAGTTGTTTTCACTATTGAAACAATCTTTCATTTGCTAACGAACTGGAAGAAAGGAAATAATATGAAGTAGTTCTTATTGAAATTTTCTTTAAGGAAATAGATCCTTTCCCTTGTACTGTTTTGGATTTTGGTGGAAGTGGCGACTCATTTCATCCCTTGTAGCTAGTTGTTTAACATTTCTTGCACCTTGCATGGATATCCTCTTAGTTGCCAAGTTTCTATAATGTTATTTGCATGAAATCACTCCCACTAGCTTGGATGGCTACAATGAAGCTCAAAATCAGAGCTTACTGCTCAATTCTTCAATTTTTACGCAATGAACTATGAGCTTTCCATTTTATCTTCACCCTAAATGGCATGAGGTACTCCTCCTTGTGATCCCTCTCATGCAACGCTACTACCTAGCACTGAGCTTCACACTCCACATTGAAAGGGTCTTCGTTACATATTTCTATGACTTCCCTTTGGGTTTTCTTGCCACTTGGATTGATCTCAACACCTGATACATATTGATCGAGATATTTTCATGGAAGACTTTAACTCATTTTAATGGATTCTTACCGAATTCTCCACACAACATCACATTAATTCATTTTAACGACTTGAGTTAGCCCGAACACCTCGGCTAGGTCTCCCATGTTACACATTTATTGGTCCATCAATTTCTTCAATGTGATCTAAAAACTCCCTCCCAGCTAAATTAGCATTTGACTTGATCATCCTATGGTCACTCCAAATTAGGTGGTAATTTTCCAATTTTATTTGATTCTCTCGTTTCACAACTCATGCAGAAATCCTATGTTGGTTTGTTATGGTTAATACCTTGCTCGGCCATGTTTTCCTGAACTTGCCCTACACGGAGCTATTGGCTTGATTTGTCATCTTGAAATTTTCACCATGGTGAGAGAACCCTCGAAATCCCCAATGTTGTGGAAACCTTGTCTTAGTTTTCCATTTAAACTTTTTCGCTGGAAAACTCATTTGAACATCTCACATTGAAGACTAACCCACAGAACCTAGACATCATTTTGCCAATTACACCGGTAAGAGACAAAAATATTCTTGATACCTCCCCAAGCTCTACAACACTATCTAGCTTAAGCAGGTGATCTAAACTCACTAAATTCCTAGATAGTTTGTCACATGCCATCTTTGAGTGAGTTCACTTTACATACCAACTGTCTTTAATGCATCCACACAAAATGAGTTGCCTTGAGTTATCCATCATGCTCGATGAATCCCATCGATAGGGCTCCATCACATATCTCAGTTTATGCAATGATATCCATTCATTCTATGGCAGTCTTGATGCCTTGGATCTTGTTTGAATCACCATGTCTCTGCAGAATGCGTCTCAAACTGATCTCACCACATGATCTCCAAAATGAATGAGCCACTAAGATGATTCAAATTCCTTATCTCTTCCTTTTCTTATGCTTGTGGCTCGAACCTTTCCAATTAGTTGAGACTTCAGTGATGCCATAGGTCAAACTTTTACTCTCCCCATCAAATTTGAGCTCTAGAATCCTCTCTTCCAATCCTCGACTAAGCGAGCATGATCAAATTGGCTTTGAATTATCCTACGAACTCACTTATCTGTTGCAATTCATCACACCATGATATTTCACAGCTCCTTTTAAGATGTCGGTTTGACTCACCTTTACATTGATATTCTATGATGCTTGTATTATCTTCCTAGCTTGACAGAAGTCCTTCCATTCCACAATAAAAAACCTGAGCTTCAATGATGTTGAACTTCCCACATCTACATAATCTCATATCATCTTGGTCAAATAAGATAATTCTCCTGAGTTGTTGGTCAAGAACTATCTAATGGATTAAACTTGGCCTCATGTTAACTTATCTCTCCTTGACTTGACCTTCATATCTTTTCACATCGAGCTCTACCAAGCTCCTTATAGAGTTCCCTTCATTTTTCAAGTTTTAACAAGCTATATTTTGCATTAACAACAAGCTCTCATCAAACTCTTACAAATTAGTGACTCTACCAAGATGACTATCAATTTGACATCGGGTTCTCTATCAACTTGACCCCGAACTCTTCACTAAGTTGAGATCAACTGGGTGCCTTTCGATGCTAGATGATCTCTCATATGAAATTTAGGAATTATTTTAATCATTTATCTCCTTGATGAACGGAAGTGGGTCCCTGGGACCAATGTCATGATTAGACTGAAATAGGGTCTCGTTGTCCAATTTTTCCATGTGCGTAAAATTGGATAATATTTTTGGTGACCTCTCGGGGATGATTAGCTACTAAGCATGATTCTAGTAGCCTTAAGTCATCCATTTGGCATGGATTCTATATTGGAATCCTGAAAGAAATTTTATCCTATGTGATACATCTTAGAATATTCTTGAGCAATCCGATCTTGAACCTCCCTGGAATGCTGAATCTATTGAATGCTTGGCATCTATGGAACATTGCAGAATTTGAATGAGGTGGATCATGAAAATATTATGGAAAACTTGAATCTTCCTTCTCCTTGACACCTTCCAATGATGAAACAGTGCACAAGAACAACATAAAAACACAACAACAATGTGCATAAGCACTTAGATGAAAACACCTAACTAAACTATACAGGGGGTGGAACACTTCTCAAAAACAAGATTTGAGATTTATCCCATTCATTTAAATGGGAATTTATTCTCCATTGAGTATGGATAGAATAAATTAATTCACCTCTTTACAATTTGTGATGATGTATGGACTTCTCTAGAGACCATCAAACTTGTCATGCCTTCCTAGTTTTGCCCTGTCTTCATCCCATTTGAGGACTAGATCTCCCTCTTCAAAATGCTTGTCGGATGTCTTCTTGTAAAAATATTTCTTAACCTGAGCCTGATGTTTCTCTAAAGTCTTCATAGCCTTGCTCCATACTTCCTCTAACTCCATGATTTCAGTAAACCTTACTGTCAGAGGATCAATCTCCATAATTTCAAGTTGATGAGATAACTCCAAAGAAGGTAACTCAAAGGAGATCAGAAGTTTTTCTTCCCTTCCATATATAAACATGAAAGGAGAATTTCCTATGTCCCTTTTAGGTGTGATCTGATCTACCCGTAAGGTAGTCTTAAGTTGTGTATGCCAAGTCCTCTTATTAGTTTCCATCATGCACTTAATAATCCTTATGAGGTTTTTGTTACTAGACTCAACTAATCTGTTTCCTTGTGGATAGTAATTGGATGAAGTCTTGAGGTAGACCCCATTTTTAATAGCCCATTCACTTAAATTCATACCAATAAAAGCCACTGTGTTGTCTAAAATGACTGTAAAAGGAACACCAAACCTTGTCATTATACCTTCTAAGAAATATAGAACTGCCTTTTCATTGCTCTCTTTCAATGCTACCACCTTTTTCGATTGAGTAAAATAGTCTGTTACAGTAAGGACCCATTTATGTTCATCAATGAATGAAGGATTAATCATTCCAATGAAATCAAACCCCCATTGAAAATAAAGTTTATCCACTTGGATTGGATGTAGCGGAAGAGCTGCCAACTTTTGATTTCCTATGAAAAAGGCACATTCTTTACATCTCCTTATCCAAATATGGGAATATTTGAACAAATCTAGCCAATAGTAACCAGATCGCATGATCTTAGTAGCAGTTGTTTATGCCAAATAATGTCCTCCAGATAGGCCATTGTGAAACTCTTTGAGTATCTTACTTACCTGTTCTGGTCCTACGCACTAAAGGAGGACATTGTTCAAATCCTTTCGAAAGAGAATTTTATCTACCAAAACATATGGAATAGATTGAAGATGGAAATTTCATCTTTAGTTTTTAATCCATGTTCACAGAATATACTCATGATAAGAGGAATTATTTATTTTAGATAACCAGCCAACTTGACCATCACTCTCATCAATGTTTAGGAGCATCGTGTCCTCATCATATTTTGATTCCATGTTTGCAGCAAGTTATTGACACAAACCTTTACCTTTGACAAGTTTGGAAACTTTTATATGCACATCATACTCCATCACCTTCGTGATCCATCTAGCATGATTTTCATTCATCTCTTTGTTCAGCAAAAATTCATTGACGCATGGATGAGACACCATCAGATGAATTATGTTGTTGGACAACATATGCTTGAATTTATTCAAAGCTCGAATAACCATAAAGACTTGTTTTTCAATGAATGAGTATTTGAGCTCATATTCTTTGAGGGATTAAATGAAGAAAGCAATTGGATACTCCATTAGATCATCAATTTTCTAGGTGAGGATCCCTGAAATGCTCTCTTGACCTGAAAAATCATAAAGGATAAAGTCTTTATAAAATGTGGGGTTTACTAGCGTGGGAGCTTGAGAAATTTTTGTTTTGATGGCTTCGAAGCTTTCTCGTTCTTCATTTATCCATGAGAATGTCATGTTTTTTTTTTAGCATGGCTGTTAGTGGTTTAGCCAATGTTGAAAATTGAGGGATAAATCTCTGCACGAATTTTATGGTTCCTAGAAAACTCTGGAGGCCCTTCTTGTGACTTGGGAGAGATAAGGACATAATCAAATGAATCATGACTGGATCGATTGATAGTTTTTCACACAGAATGTTTCCGTTCTTAGAATAGAGTTGCTTCTATCCTTTCATTCCCTTGAGAAACAGATAAAGGTTAGGGCTAGGAGGAATACCTGTTGGGCGTTGGGAGGGTGTGTGCATACCGTAGAGAGAGATCAGATTGATTGCAAAGAAATCCTTTTTTTCTGGGAAGGACTACCTGTGAATAAGAATACAGACCACCAAATTATAGTTAGACAATAAATGAGGGAACTGCCTTGGGCCCAAGAAATATTAGACTTCCTTTCGAAGGTGGTCAGTTCCCCTTTTAATATGAATTAACACAAATGCTAACAAAGAAATTATTGTGAAATCACAATTTAGTTACCTCATTAAAAGGTAATTGAGGAAAGGCCGGTTCTAGTTTGAGTCACAGTGATTGATGCCGGTTAATGTATAACCAGTACCGGTTGTTGATAACCGATATCGGTAGGGGCAGTGATTTAGGGGCTTTCAATGAAGGTTGGCTGTAAGGCAGTTATGGTGTTTATAACGTTGGTAAATGATTAGGGGTAGGCAATAGGGTGATGGAGAAGACTCAGAGAGTGTGGGAGATGTTCTTAGGACAATGTAAGGGTAGAGGAATGAAATTTAGATGTAGGGTGCTATCAGGTAGTAGATCTAGGAGTGAGCTTATAATTACTATGAATCAGAAGTTCAAGAAATGGTATTTAAAAATGTACAAGACACCACTTACTAGTTCCTGATGAAGATACAGGTTCAAGGATTGTGATGACAAAGGCAAGGCTCAGGTGGGATGATCCGACAATCAAAAGTGAGCTATCTTCTCTCCCAATGCTTGGACGAGTGTCACTGTGCTCTAGTTACTCAGTTGTAGTCTTGGGCTCGATGTCCTTCTCTGTAAACTCTTCTCTTTCCTTCACTTGTCTCTGCTTTGCCAAGTGAATTCCGGATCTTTCAAATGAATTCCAATCCTTTCTTTTTGGTTGGGGGAGGTCATTTACAGGGAACTGATGGCGGTTACGTAACCGACGGCGGTCGAGTAGGAACCGATGTCGGTTAAGTCAAAGTGGGCTATTTTTAGTAAAATAGCCAACTTTCCCTCCTTTTCTCCCAAGGGATTAGTTGTGGGCTTGGTCAAGTCATTATTAGGTTGGTTTTGGTGCGGGTGAGGAGTAATTAGTCATGGGTGTGGATGTAGACCAAGTTATATGTCTTAATTAGGTTAATTTAGGGTTAGGGCTAGGTCATGATGAGGTGGAAAAATGAGGTGGCAGGTTTGGAGATGTGGATTTATTAATTATAAGGTAATTAATAAATAATTGTGTAAGGTTTAGGTGGTGAGGTTAGGTTGCAAAATGAGATGCGGGGCACAGGGTGTTGTAAGACACAAATTTGGTGTCTATAGATAGTCCTTCTGCTAAAACAACATTCCCCAATAAATTTCCCTTGTGCACTGTAAAAATAAGCTTCTTGGGATTAAGTGAAACCCCCAATTCCCTACACCTTCAAAAAACCTTCCTTAGATGTGCAATGTGATCATCTACATGCTTATAATATACAGTTATGTCATCTTGGTAAACTAAGATGATATCATTGATTATTCCTTTAAACTCCATATCCATGGATCTTTGGAAAGTAGCCCTGATGTTGGACAATCTAAATGACATTTTGTTGTAGGAATATGTGCCCCACTTGGTAGTGAAAGCCGTTTTGAATTGTTCATATTCTTAGACTAGGATTTGATTATAACCTGAATATCCAATAAGAAAATAAAACCTTTGAGCTCCTATAACTGTTTGAAGGATCTGATCCATTGATGGAAGAGGAAAAAGGTATTTAAATGACACATAATTAAAATCCTTGAAATCTACGCACAATCGAATCTCTACATTCTTCTTCCTTACGGGCACCAGATTGGCTACCCATGAGGATTGCTTAATGGGAAAAATTAGACAAACCTCAATGATTTTGGTTAGCTCCTTTCTCAGTAGTGGATTGATTTTGGGATTAATCAGCCTTTGTTTCTGGCAAAATGGCTTGGCATTAGGATCAAGTTTGATGGTATGTTGTGCTAGACCTGCATCAAAACCACGCAAGTCTTTATAGCTCCCCACAAATATGTCATGATACTCTTGAAATTTTTTTATGAAAGCTTCTTTCTCTTTGGAAGTACACACTTTTCCAATCTTTAGAAACTTCTCATGCACTACCTCGACTTCCTCAAAATCTTCTTCTTTGACCATTATGTTAGAGATTTGTCTTTTGGCTTGATCGTCTGAATTGTAAATGGATTCTAGAATGACTAATACTTTTGGCAGTTTGTTACTTTTCAATTGTATAATTTGATCACCATATGACTCTTGCAACTTATCCTGATTTCTTGTAGCAAACTCCACCTCTTCTTGCAGGAAAAGGAATTTTTTTTTCACTATCAAGCACTTACCAACTACTCACATTATCAAAGACTGTAGGTCAAACCACTATTTTGAAAATTTTCTACCCTTATTTCATAATATCAACATGTATGTCATATTGCGAGCCAATTGTAGCAATCTTATCAGCATCTTGATTCTGATTTCTAGGAATTACATGGATTCCAAAAGATTTGAAATCTTTAATCAAGTCCCAGAATTGGTTCTTGTATGATCTTAAAAGATCATTCTTGGATGCAGTACGTGACATCAATTGATGGAAAACTAACTCACTATCTCCAAAAATAATCAGGGATTTGATCCCCTTCTTTTGGGCTAGTTGAATTCCTTGTACAAGGGCCTCGTATTCAACAACATTATTAGTGCAACTAAATTGTAATCAGAAAGATGAGAAGTACTTATCTCCCTCTAGAGAAATTAACATAACACCAGAACTGGATCCATTCTTAATTATTAAGCCATAAAAGAACAATTGCCATAGTCCTTCTGAATCGCTTGGTGTTTTGAAAAGTTGCGGTATGATTGTATCTTCTTCATGAATGTAGTATGTACCCAATCCTATTTCTTCCAAAAGTAGCAAACCAACTTCTTCTTCTGCCAATACATCAATGTAAGGATTGTACTAATGATCTCCACTTACTTCATCTAGAATGGTATCAGGGACTTCTTCAACGAGAGTGGTCAATTCATGATCAAAATCTTTTTCTTCCGGATCTCCGATGGTATAATTCCCATTTACATGGATAGTAGTGTAGGGTTATACATGATTATGGCAGATTGGTTCCATCCTTATAGTCACTTTGGTTTCGTATCGAGTCCTAAGAATCATATGTGACCAATCAGCTGATAGATAACTACCCATCTTGGTAGTGAAATATCGTGATAGGTAGATGGCGAAGAGAGGAGGAAGATCAATGGCTAATATGTCTTGGGTGAATGAAAAACTTGGGCATGCATGGATGGTAATTTGAAGTCCTTTGATGACTCCAATAGTCTTAACAAATGTGCCATCCATTTGAAAAAATTCTCTTATAACTGGCACATATTGTATGCCTAGTACATCTACAATTTGCTTGGGCATGACTTAGCTACTTGCACCAGAATCGATCATGCAATTGTGCACCAAGTGGTTGCCAATGATAAGGGAAATATAGGATGGTGACAGTTTTTTTTCCTTAGGAATGATTTTCCCTTCCAGTTGACATAAACTCATAGCAGTTATTGCTCCATGACTTGATGATCCACTGGTTGTACCAAAATTGTTTAGGGTCTCTCAAAACAAGTTTCTTTGAGAAGGAATTGTAAGTGCATCCCACATAGTAACGCTCATATTGGTTTTCTTCACCTGTTCCACTATGCTGAAAGGAATCACTCTTAATTTTCTGATGCTTCTTTGAGCATTGGGATCCTCCTTTAGAAAATTATTGTTGGGTACCATGATGCCAACTGAAATTTCTTTCCTTACGGCTTGGATAGCAGGTGTTTCTGGCTATTTATTTCTTGCATATTTATCAACCACTGTTTGTGGCTGAGGCTGTGAAGTGGATACTTGATCAGTTTTGGAAGTTTGAGGTTCCATTTCTCTCTTCT
Source organism: Taxus chinensis (assembly GCA_019776745.2). Classification (NCBI taxonomy): domain Eukaryota; kingdom Viridiplantae; phylum Streptophyta; class Pinopsida; order Cupressales; family Taxaceae; genus Taxus; species Taxus chinensis. The sequence goes on along the minus strand of CM034148.1, from coordinate 214,332,947 downwards.
TGGGATGATTGTTTTCTGCCACTGATGAGGAATTTGTATTCAACCCACAAAAATATTCTACTTTCCAGTTTAGAAAAGTGGTTTTTTTAGGTGCCTATGGTTGATATGCTATTTCTTGCATAGATGTGTTATCTGTTATCTTAGAAGGGGAAGATACAATTTAAACCATAAGGGCCTGGAAAAGAATTCAATTGGGAAAAATATTTTGATTATGGGGTTAAGAACAAGGGTAGCACCATTCGTAGTCTTGAATGAGATTATTCTGGACATGTAAAATGGCTCTAGATGAACTAGCAGTAAGAGGGTTTTGAAATTTCAAAGGTCTTACATTCACAATTTGATTTGTAGCTTGATTTTGCGGCTGATTGTTCCCTTGAAACGGAGGACAGTTAGCCTAATACTACTGATTTTGTGGCTGATATGGGTGATTGTATTGAAACTGTTTCCTCTTGAGTGCAACGAGATTATTTCCAAAAGTTTGCAGCAGTGACTTGACTTCAGATAAATCATTTGAAGAGGCAGGCGCAGACTGAGCTGGTTGATTAGAGACTGCTAGAATATGAGCAATGATGGGCTGATTGTTTGTAAGATCTAGAGATAATGACATTGGCGGTCGTGGAGCTATCTTTCCATCTTGAATCAAGGAGATTTCTGCTCTTATGGAAACATCGTAGGCATCAAGTAATGTATCCCCTCCCATAGACTGGATCATAAATACTACATCACTATTCAAGGATGGTAAATAGTACAAGAATGCATTATGTGCAAAAGGCTTTATAAGTCTTTATAATCCTATTCCAGATCATATGGAATCTAAAGTTGAAATCACTCATGTGTTCTTGGGGAGCTCTCTTCATAGTAGTGAGTTGTTCCAAAAGTGATAGGTTATCACTCTTGTCTTCAAACTATTTATAGATAATTTATCCTAACTCATCCCAAGTGGTTATATTACCAATGCTTAACCCTCAAAACCATTGAAGTGATTTTCCCTTGAAAGAGGTAACAAGAAGTCTAACCACAACATTTTCCTTTGTGGAATTATGTACAACACAAATGCTGGCTACATTAAGAATATGTTCCACCAGAGTAAAGTGATTTTCCCCTATGTAAAAGGGTATGCTTTTGAGTGTTGCAACAAATATAGGGTCACGTTGAGCCAACAGAAGAGGATTGCTTGCATTGAAATTGGGAAAAACTTGGTTTCATGTCATAACAATAAGAGGTTGATTATTCCTTGGTAGAGTGAACCTTCCATACAAAGGAGTTGAATGACCCCTATGAGGTAGAGCTACAACTGGTGATGTTCAAATGTCTCTTCTTATTCTCTTTGGAGGAGACAAGAAAAGTTTAATATGATGATAATTTCCTTGCTTTAAAAAAGATCTTGTCTAAATTCTTCACATAAGTTAACGCACTAATATTTGGAATCCAGAGATATGGAGTCACCAGGTACCTTGACTTGTGTAAATGAGAAGAGAAGTAACAACTCTTTATCCCATCGAGCGTTCCAAAAACTATTTTTGCCAAATCACTACACCCTCAGAATGGCCAGATTGTGAGCATGAAATTCAGTGTGATTGAGACACATGGAATCAACTCTCAAGCTATAGTACTTGTGCTCAAGGTGAACCTCCGAAGAAGCCCAACTTCCTCTTCCTAAACTAAGTGTTGTATTATTCCTAGTGTGATAAAAAGGCTATCTAGTCCTATGCTAACATCTTCATGGGGTTTTAGGGAAAGAAATTTATAGAAATGAAACTATACTAGGGATGGTGATGCACCAAATAAAGGGCATTTCCAGACTCAGGAAGGGTTAATTTGAAGAGGGTGTGTGCACCACATATCAACTTCACCTACTGCAACTTAGAGAGGATACAAGATACCACAGACTAAGAGACATACATTCCCTTTATTAAACTTGATCAGACAGAGAAATATATCAGTTTCCCAATGAATAAAGATGAATTAAAGAAGGGTGATCGGACACCACAACTCAACTGCATACAATACTACACCACTCGATAAGCACAAAACTCCAAGAGCCTGCAATAGAAATGTAAACTTGCACAATGTCCCTGCAAGCATGAAAAAAGGCAGAAAGAAGTATAGAAGGATGAAAGGACTGAGATTAGTCACAAACCACACACTTTTATTTCTTCAATAATGTGCAAAATGTATTATACATTCAGAAGAGGAAATAGTTGCCATTATAGTCTTGAAGAAGAGGCTTGAAAGTTCTCTCAACACACAAGGACAACTTACAGAAGAGAGAGGACTCTTCAAGATTGCACTTTCCTAAGATGTATAACTTTCCAACCTATCTAACCTGTTGGAATGCCTTGGAATGAGCCTCCAACATACATTTATAGAAGAATGTGTGAGAGAGAAGCGGAAAGGTCATAATTACATTCCTAAATTGAAGGTACATGATGTATTTATTGTAGTTGGTTTAACCACTTTAGAAGGTTCCATCATGTATCATTAATATCCAGTTGACCTAATCTCCTTAATTAATTTAAAATAATATTTAAATAATAATAACAAATATTATTATTAAAATATTTAAATAAAAATATTAATTTAATTAAAAAATAATGGTGGCCCCCTTTGTTAACCAATTTTTGATGAATAAGAAAATTATGAGGAGAAGGCCAAACAATACCCTCTCGAGCCAGATCACCGACTTTGGTTCAAGTTTCACTTTCATTAACCGCCACCGAGTTTAGCTCCTACCACCAAGTTTCCGTTGCATTGAGATCGCCACTGAAACATGTTTCCACGAGCTCTGTTTGAATTGGCTCAAACAACTAGAAAATATCAACGATCTCCTCCCTGCCGAGATCCGACTAAAACGAGCTCCTCTTGTTTCAACATCAATGTTGAGTGGAGAGCTCTTAGATCCATTCTCACCACACACCATTCTATCTCTTTTAACCATCTTGTGTGAATTGCATTGAGATCTCAATGCTTAGACTAACCAATCCAACTCACTCATTCTTTGTTGAACTCTTGCATGAATCATACATAAACTATTGTAAATCGTTCAATTTATTCGAGCTCATACCTTATATGATGAACCTATCCATTAGCTTAGGTACTCCCAAATCAAGTTAATTCTTTATAACGAGATCAACTAGGTTTTCCCAAATGACAACTTGTGAGATCATTGCCAAATTTAAGCTCTGATAGAATTATGTTGAGTCGTTCTCCATGGAGAAAATTTGTTCATCGACTTATTTTATCTTATCAAGCCATCCCCAAGCAATTTGAAAGGCTCAATAACTTGTTTAGCTCAACCGAGCTCAACTATCTGATTCATCCATGACCACCCTACACGAGCTCATCATTTTATCTCTTTTTAATGGCTCAGGACTCTTTCCTTTTTTTTCTACCGAGTTTGATGGTGAAACTTGTTCTCAACCTTTTTGAGTTGACTCCTGTAATGTTTCCTCAAGCTCACTACTGACACATGTTAGCATTGACTAGGAACCATGCTCAATACTGAGTTATTCAAGGAGATTGGCCTTTTCCTTCCCTCGTCTCGTTTAGGTCAAGCTTCAACATGAATATTTTTGGATTTCCTTCAACCAATTAATTAACCTATAGAATAAACAACCGAGATCTATATAATTTTATGGTCTTAGCTCGAGGATCTGAGCTTTATTGATATTCATCTTGTCTACAGGCTCAGAGGTGATTTTTCCTATCACACACACTAGCCCCTCCTTTCTGTTGACTTACTTATGTGTGAGCTTTAACATTCCCAATTGCCACAGATCATTTCCAAGAGCTCCCCACAAATTTGAAATTTTTCCACAAAATTCTATTTATAACTAGCTCATCTTGCAAGTTCAAGCTCATCAAAAATCTCCCAAGCTCACTCTTTTTGTGAGCTCATGTGAACTCTAAACCTAGCTTGACTTGTGTGACTGCCAACTTCTCCTAAGCCTCAAAATTTTGGTGTTACTGCAAAATATCTCACCCATTCCTCTACACTCCATGTGAGGTGAACTAAAACAAACATGTTCTAACGATCTCTCAAGTCTTTTTGCCAAGCAATTCCAATGGATCACATGATGATACATGTTTAGAGTTTGAGCTTTGCTCGATACCCCCACTTTCGACTCAGACCATCCATTGTCTTTATATGCCATAGAATAAAATCAATGATACAACTTATCACTACCAATGCATCCTTTCCATCAAGCGACACAACCATGGCGAAAATGTATTGATGAGATATCTTATTTCCCCTTCCATTATCCGTGAGAAACTCAGACATTGTTAATATCTTCTTCATCCTAACCATCTTGGGCTTTCTGTTATAGAAGGCTAAGCTACTCACCATTTTGCATTTCCATCGATTGGACAGTTTCCCACTTTGATTTGATATTTTCCAGACATTTTCCTTTGTCCCCATGTTTGGCATCATAGTTACATAGGTTTACGACTCATTCCATCCCTTGTAGCTAGTTGTTTAACATTTCTAGCACCCTACATGGATATCCTCTTAGTTGCTGAGTTTCTATAATGCTCTTTACATGAAATCACTCCCACTAGCTTGGATGGCTATAATGAAGCTCAAAATCCAAGCTTACTACTCACTTCTTCAATTTTTACTCAATGAACCATGAGCTTTCCATTTCATCTTCACCTTAAATGGCACGAGGTACTCCTTCTTGTAATCCTTCTTATGCCATGTTGCTACCTAGCATCGAGCTTCACACTCCACATTGAATGGATCTTCGTTACATATTTCTATGACCATCCTTTAGGTTTTCTTGCCCCTTAAATTGATCTTAGCACCAGATACGTATTAATCAAGATATTTGCATGAAAGACTTTAACTCATTGTAATGGCTTCTCAGTGAATTCTCCACACAACATCACATTAAATCATTTAAATGAATCGGTTGAGCCCAAACACCTTGGATGGGTCTCCCATGTTACACATTTACTGTTCTGTAAATTACTTCAACATGATCTAACAATTCCCACCCAACTAACTTGGCATTTTACTTGATCATCCTATGATCACTCTGACTTGGGTGGTAATTTGCCAATTTTCTCTCATTCTCCCATTTCATAGCTTGTGCAGAAATCCTATGTTGGCTTTCCATGGTTAATACCTCACTCGGTCATGTTTGCCCAAACTTCCCCTACTTGGAGTTATTTTCTTGATTTTCATCTTGACATTTTCACCATGGTGAGAGGCCCCTCGAAATCCCCAATGTTTTGGAAACCTTGTCTTGGTTTTGCATTTCAACATTTTCCCTAGAAAAATCATCTGAATATCCCACATTGAAGACTAACCCATGGAACCTGGACATCATTCGGCCAATTCGACCAGTAAGAGACAAAAATATTCCTGAGAGCTCTCCAAGCTCCATAACATTATTTCGCTTGAGCACGTGAGCTAAACTCACTGAATTCCTTGATAGATTATCACATGCCAACTTTTAGTGAGTTCACTTTGCATAGAAACCGTCTTTAATGCATCCTCAAAAAACTATTTTCCTTGAGTTATCCATCATGCTCGATGAATCCCATCGATAGGGATCCATAATGTATTTGGTTTACGCAACGAGATCCATTCATTGTATGGAACTCTTGATGCCTTAGATCATGTTTGAATCACCCTGGCTCTACAGAACGCATCCCAAACTGAGCTCACCACATGATCTTCAAAATGAATGAGTTGTTAAGATGATTCAAATTCCTTATCTCTACCTCCACTTCCACTTGTGGCTCGAACCTTTCTAATTCATTGAGACTTCACCAATGCCATAGCTCAAACTTTAACTCTCCCTATCAAATTTGAGCTCAAGACTCATCTCTTCCCATCCTCGACTAAGAGAGCTTGATCAAATTGGCTTTGAATTCTCCTACGAGCTCACTTATCCATTGAAATTTGTCACACCATGATACTTCACAACTCCTTTTAAGATGTCAGTTTGACTCAACTTTACATTGGTAGTCTATGATGCTTGTACTATCTTCCTGGTTCGATAGAAGTCCTTCCATTATGCAATAACAAACCCAAGATTCAATGATGTTGAACTTCCCACATCTACATAATCTCATATCATCTCGATCAAATAGGATAATTCTCCCGAGTTGTTGGTCAAGCATTGTCTAATGGATTAGACTTATCCTCATGTTAACTTAGCTCTCCTTGAGTTGGCCTTCATATATTCTCGCATCGAGTTGTACCTAGCTCCTTATAGAATTCCCTTCATTTGTCAAGTTTCAATGAGCTATATTTTGCATTAACAACAAGCTCTCATCAAGCTCTTACAACTAAGTGACTCTACCGAGATGATTTCTGAGATGACTATAAATTTGACACCGGGTTCTCTATCAACTCGACCTTGAACTCTTCATTAAGTTGAGATCAACTGGGTGCCTTTAGATGCTAGGTAATCTCTCATATCTAATTTAGGAATTATTTTAATCATTTCTCTCTGTGATGACCGGAAGTGGGTCCCTGGGATCAATTTTGTAATTAGATTGAAATAGGGTCCCGTTGTCCAATTTTGCCATGTGCACAAAATTGGATAACAAGGACCAAATTTGATGTGCACATGTTCAATTTTTTTCTTTTGCAATCTATTGGGCCACATGTACACATGCAAGAATAATACTACTTTGCAGACAAAAGTAGTGTCTTTGGTTTCAATACTTAACAAAACATTCAACCCTTGTGGGGAACACCATTGATGTTGAACAATTTAAGGGTATGAGGTATTTAGCCAATTTTCAAGGTAAAATATTTTAAATTTCATCATTAGCCCCTTCTATTATGACACATGATATAGTCTTATTTTATTGATCATGTTGAAGGCTATGCACTCGGCCCTCTTTTTTATTGTTATGATGTCATCAATCACCATGTAAAGATTTTTGTGAAAGTTAAGGTTTAAAACCTTTGGGTAATAAATGGTCCTCCTTTTGATTTTTGCATATACCATCATTGACTAAGGTGAAAGGGATATAATGTCGACATTAGTCTTAGGTAAAAAAAAAATCATTGTCTAAATATAATTTGGTCTGCTACATGAGGGCTTGACCCATGAGCATATTGTCGGTGGATGTTTTAACTACACCCTAATTAGGGTTTTTACGAGGTTGACACGTGTGCACTTTCCTGACTTTGGTTATGTTTGTTAACTTGGGTATCAAGTTAAGAAAACAAAATTTAGAAACCATAATACCTTTTACATCTTTTCAATCTCATTTTGAGCTCGGTGAATCCTTTTAAGATTTTTTTTATGGTGCCATTGAAGGGTCTTTCAAGCTTTTCACAATTAACCTACCGCCATGGATGAAATTTGAAGCTTCAAGTTTGTGTTGGGTATTGACCTGTTTACAGAATCATTGTTTTGAGTGTGGCATCTAAGGATTACAATTGATATTGAAGAAAATGAGCCTGGATTTTTTCTCCTCACGAGCTTTGTTTTGTCATTCTTCGACTATGGTGCAACTATAATGGGTTTTTTGAGCTTTTAGAGCTCTATAATCTTGAAGGAAGGTCATCATTTGTTGTTGAAGCCTCTTATTTGTGATTGAAAAAGTAAAATCTCTGTCACGTTCCATTTAACAGCCTTAGGGCTTGTAATATTGCTTGCTTGGAGATTATTTCCTATACAATTGTTTTTTTTGTTTTGGGTATCACTTGGAATCTTTTTATTTTCGATCACCAATAGATCTGAGTCCTGTGATCTTGTTTGTATCTAGTTCGAGCCTAGTATCTTTAAAAATGTTAGTGCTCATTTTTCTTATCCATAACTTAACATCGACATGATTGAGAGCTATATTCTTTTGTGGGTTGTCGTCACTATCTAATGTAGGGCATGAAACGGGTTTTAATTTCTAATCTCAATGTTTTGTTATTAATAAGAGTCCCTTTTCTGGGCTTTGTATGTCATGGCTCTTGAAAATGTTTTTAGGGAACTCAAGAAAATCACCTAGTATTTGATGTCATTAATACATTTGTGATATTTTGTAGCTCCCTTTAGCTTCTATTCTTTTCTCAACCATCTCTCTACTATTGGGTTTCCAAGAATTGAGAAATTCTCATAGCAGCTATCTTGAAGGCAATCCTTCTGATTCTGTAACATGTAACTATTTTTTTGATTATTTTTAGCTTATGGTAACATGAATCCTTCAAAATATTTATATTTCTTTGCATTCCTGATACGGCTTTGATCTTTGAGCCCTGAGCATAAATTTAGGGTTCTCTATATTGTTGACCTATGTATTTCTTATTTATGATCTTGTTACTTTTCAATTTCACTTTGAAATGGGGTTACTTCTCAAATCCCCTTTTGTGGCCTAGTGCGTGAGCCTTTGATGGCTTCAGGATCCCTAAATTTCTTGTTCCTTACTCGAAGTAATGTGATTTCTGTAAACCCACGAGTTTGATTGTTATCTTACTTTGTTGTCTCAGGTAAATATTCACTCATAGATTTTGTCAATTTTTATTATGGCTAGGAACTTGAAATACGTATCAGCCCTATTATTCCTACTTCAAAGTTCTTCTTTCTACAAGTGCTTCTAGGTTTACATTATTTGGAAACACTAGTTTCCTTAAGTTTTCTTACAGTTTTCTGTGCAAATCCATGGTTATGGATGAGGTGGTAAGCCTTGCAATTCCTCTTAAAACATGAAATATTTGCTTATTCGATGCTCCATATGGGCTCTAAAATGTTACCTCTATTTTGAGCCAGAAACCCCCTTCAACTATAAAAGTGATTTATACTTTTGTATGATCTATTTCTATACAAATCCATCATTCACTCTAACTGGATTCACAACATAGGTTTTGTTATCCTTCTGTTCTCTTGGCATAAACAATTTCCTTGTATTGGTTTTGAGTAATGATCTATGTTTTCCTTTTAAGGAGCTCTTCTATCTCATATTGTTGACTCTGACTAGAACTGGCCATGTAGATAATTTAAACTTGCCATTTTATTGATTTGTGTAATGAACTTGATGTTCTTGTTAACAAGGTATGACACCATTTCTTTATTACAACACTATGAGATGCTTGTTGCAGTAAGTTTTTGCTATTACACTTCACTTGTAAAAGGAAATTACAAAATTGCATCTATTTTGAATGGTTGTAGATGAGAACTATACTTCTTTTAAATCTTAAACTGATTTGATGAACCTAGAATATCACAAAACATTTGAAAAGCTAATTCATGTAGATATGTTGCAATCTCCTGAAGATATCCTTATTTTTGGAACTTGAGTATATTGAATTATTTCTATAGAATATGTGATTCATATGCTAATAGTAAGGAAAACTCTTTATATGGTTACAATTATGAATTAATTAAATCTCTTCCCAGCTAGTTGTATAAAAAATTGAATTCCATATAACTTACATTTTCTGCTATATGTTTGATTGTACCCTGTTAAATATTGACACCATTATTTCATTCCTTTGACAATTTTGTGTATTGAACTTTGTTTCATTAATAAAAAATTTCAGCATTTTGGAAAGTAAATAAACTTTATGCCCTTTAAAACCGTTTCTAGTTTTATTTCACAAAATTTTAACTGATCAGTTGATGCTATTCCTAACTCCATATGGCTGCTATGAATCTTTATTATGTTGCTTCCTTTACAATGGGAACTTGAATCCTACATTTTCTTGATACTGTAACCCTGAAGTTTTTTCTCTGAAAGCTGAAAATGATTACTTTTGAACTTAAGAAATGATGTAGCGAAATTTGAATTCCATTCTCTTCTCATCTTATGATATTCTTCACTTGTACTTATCTACTGCAATCTTTAAATTTTTTTCAAGATGTACTTGAAATTTCCTGTGAATACCATATTTGGTTTTTTGGATGCATGTTTTTTTGAAATAGGAAATATAAGGAGTTAAAATAAAACCCTGAGCTCAGTATCGACAATATTTTCTTCTCTTTTTTAGGTACCATGATGTAATTTATAGAGGGCATCTGGAGGAACAATTCAGAAAGAAAAGAACACCTCCTCAAGGAAATTAAGGGTTTTATTTACCTCCTTACATTTTCAATTTCATAAGTATATGCATTACTTTTCTTTAGTTATTTCTCATGGATTGTGTGAGAGGATATGGAAAATTATTTCTCATGAATAAATGAAAATATTCTTATGTAATGAGATGTATGTCTTTATTTTCTGTAATTTCTTAATTTGTTTGGATAATAATGAACTTGTATAACTCAATACACTTAAATAATTCACTTAATCATGGAAATAAATTAAAAATTAATGTACCTTTTGATACTCAATGGATGACTAAAATTTATTCCGCACCATGTCCTTCAAACTTGCACCCTATTTGTAGCTTCAGAACATCATGTCTGATACATGCCACCCTTCCTTCCTTCTTCGGGGCATTACAATCATCATTTATAGTTGTTGCATAGTTTTGAAAAGGGTAACAAATGGAATGGTTACATTTATGAGGAATGGTATTCTGTAACTATACCCAAGTTGTAGTTGTGATCCAAATGTGACTTCCAAGACTGTCCAAAACCAAACAATTAAAATCTCTATCTTCTTCAAAGGTGGCTAGCCCAAACATATCCAAACCTATAACCTGACTAATCTGAGAAACTTAAAAGTTTCAAGTTGACCATTTTCACAAGGGGTGGAAAAAATGTCAACAGGTCCAAGTGTTTAATCCATGGCTTTGATACCAAGTGTAATGCCTACAATTTCAACGTTCTAAAACCACATTAATCCTTAAATAATTATCTACGAAGTTGCGAAAAATATATATATTTTTTTAAATAGGTTGCAAGGTGTCAAACCTTATAAACATTCAATTTATTTCTACCAACAATTACTACATTACAAAGGCTAGATCAGGTCTAGATTATTAATTAAATATTCTTAATCTAGTTATAATGTCAATGATCATTAGATAAGTGCCCATTAATTTATCTTACTAGGGTAATTAGTTTCCCTCTTGGGAATTAACATTCAATCCACATTTAATAAACTCTTATCCTTAGTTACCTTAGTTCTCTTAAATTATTTTCTTTAATGCCCGTTGAATCATTCACTAAAACCTACTAGAAGGGTTACATTTTAAACTTAATACACTAGATCCCTAAGGGAACCCATTCACCCAAATTACACATACATGTGATTTATTTAAAATTTACAACCATGATATAGATATTATCACCTAACAATTGTAGGGTTGATTCTTGACCCTTGGATCAAATCAATAGAGACCACAAGATTATATCTACCCTAAAGAAACCCTAATCATCCTTAAGTGAGTTTTCTAAAGGATTCCTTACCCTAAGCTCATTCATTTGTTTCTCTTTGGATTGTAGGTTGAAGGAGTCGATGTCATGGATCAAGGGAAAGCCATGGAGGAGTCATCTTAGATCCAATGTGCAAGAAGAAGGGGATTCCATCCAAATGGATCCTTCTTTATAATAGTTTAATATTTTATTTAATCATGCATTCCTAGTCATTTATTGCAATACAAGTATCTATCCTAGATTTGGTTTGAGATCCATTGTTGATTAGTTATCTATTTTTTTGTTTTCATTTATGGGGAAGAAACCCATTTTGTAGATCAGGAGTCTAAGGTATTTAAATCCCTTTATGTAGTTGGACTATGGGTCAAAATGAGCATACAAAACCCACATAGGTTGGATCTACATTTAGGTGAATTTTAGAGCCATAAGAGGTAATGGCTTGGCCGGAAACACGCTATTTTAAAAAACATTCATGCATAGGTGACTGAATGCGGTAACCTTTGTGCTACCAACTTTGGTTCCACTACCGGCACATGTTCATGACGCATCAATATATTTTAGATTATTTTTTAAATGAAAAGGATATTGGATTTGTAGTAGGAGTAACTTATTATTTAAATTCATGATAGCATAACAATATCAAAGGCATCTGATTCAAACAAAATCACCACAAATATATTTCAAGTTTGAAATATTACAATTTATGCAGTATAAAGTGACCGATGATGATCACATGAATGATGATGGTAGTTCAGTCGCCGACACCAGTTACTATTAGAGAGTCTATTTTTATAAATTTTAGCATATCTTTTGCATTTTGTGATCTACACTTTTCTAAATGACATTTCCAACAATCATATATTAAATTTGGGTTTACTGAGAAATTCATAATATCATTTAAGTTGAAATCTAAGCTAGGAGTTAATATTTCAAAATTGTAAACATGAAACAATGACTGATGCCGATATTGAGTACACCGACGCCGGTTGAGATTTACTGATGCCCATCACTGTGTAGGCTAGAGATATCTAAATATGAATGTTTAAAGGAATATATATATCAAAACCAGAACATGTTTAACAGTTTCAAACTAGAATAAATCTATGACAACTTCCCAATTCACTTTGTGATCAAATATTAATATGTGTAACTCTCTTTTATTTTTCATTACAAGTAAAATTTTAATCATGATATCCATTATTATTCATTCCTTTACATACAAAAATTTTAAGAGAAAGGAAAATACACATTCTTTAATGAAATTCCTTCAAATATAATAATACAACTTGGTAAATGAAACTTACAATGTAACTTTTCCTTTAAAATACAAGTCTACTAGCCTTCCACCTTAAGTGGGAATTACAAGAAGATTTCTACAATAAAGGATTTCTTTGACTATAACAAATAATCCAAATCCTAAATCTCCAACAAAATTTCCACCATGTGTTTATTTCAATCACAACAACCAAAAATGGGGGAAACGCAACACTCACCACCCAACCAATACTCCAATGAGCAGAAGAAGCTATCCTCCTCATTCGCCCCTGAGCCCCAACCAAAATGCAATAAAGGATGTATATAAATCATGGAAACTATCACAAATCTTCCACATCACAATACAAAATTTCACAAATATTTCAAAACACATTCAACACAAGATATACTCATAAACATGAAACTATCAAAATACACAAGGCTTGAAAAGGCAAAGGCAATGGAACAAGGATCTATCGGGAGATCACTTATGCCTCCTAATGGGATTATGTGCCCACCTTAAAACCCTCCAATATACACCTCAAAACCACTACAAAACTCTTATACCTCCCTCAAGATCCTCTTATTCCTCCCACATTCTCTTATGCCTCCCAACAATCACTTACGTCTCCCTCAAAAGAACCAAGTAATAAATGTAAGAATTTTCTTATCTAAGGTGGGGCACCCAACCAAAAGTCCCTCCCAAAACATGAAGTAAACTCTTATGCCTACCTACATATAAGATCCCCATAGCCTTATCCTACACCATACTTCTAGGAATTATATTGAAGAAACCAGAAAGCATACAAAACATTCACATACATGCAATACACACATATAAAACAAACAAGTAACAAGAGTGTAGTTCATACCCTGCCATATTAACAACTTGATCAAGGAATCAATCTCCAAGCTCCTTAAAGCTCAATACAACCCCAACAAGCTCCAAGAATTAGACAAGCACCAAAAAAATCTCTTACTCCAAAAATACAAGAGCACAAATCAAATGAAATAACCCCCAAATAAACAAATAAACTTCCATAAATAGAAAAAGGTAATAGGAGGGTGAGGTGGATCCATGTAGGATGCCACATCACTTATCCTTAACTCCACCTCACAAGTAAAACCTCAACCCTAATGCACAATAAATTGGTGGTTGAGAGGAATGACAAGCCTCTTACACACACAATCCCAACCCACACCCCCTAAGGACATAATTTAAAACCTATGTAAGAAAAGTGAAATAAATGCCATATTTTGTCTTACAAAATACATATTAGGGTCTATTTTTGACCCCTTAATCCATTGTCAGGGTTGGTATATGAAATTAAGAGGTGTGGGAAAATCTTATCTTGTCCCACAAGCCTCCAAAAATGGCCCTTAAGCCCAAATCCGAAATTCCAAGATAAAGTAGAGTGTACAACACTCAAAGTCACTTACACTCAATCAAAATCACATAGAACAAAAAACCAACAGCTCCAAGAAATGACTCCATTCATCACATTCCCAAATAAATTAATAAACCTTATTAATTCACTTAATTAAGGCACATTAATAAATAATGATTAAAGAAATTACATTACAAAAAAATCACATACTCTACAAAAAATAAAATACAAGGGAAAGAATTGCACACAACCCCATCATCAAATTGGAGGTCATCGCCCCCATGGGGACCCCCTAACAAAATAAAAAAAATATAACACATTACACAAGTTGCCATGGTGACCATCATTGTATCCATCTAGTATTTCGTTGTGCTTGGTATCCAATCCATCTTTTTGTTGTTGTGATGTAATTACCTGCAAAATCACACAATACCTCCTTCATCCTCATGACTGCATCAACAACATCCAAGATAGAATATACAAACATAAATCAATAACCATCCTCATATAGATAAATCATCATCTCAACTAAAAAATGCTATCATTTGTCTAAAATTTCAACAACATCTCAATTTTATCTTTTATCAATATCAACAAGATTACAAGATTAGTTCAAAAGATATATCATAGTCAACATGAAAAGAACTATGAATGTCAATAATATGTATACTAACAACACATAATCATCATAACTATAGAATGTCTCTCCATGTCTCTAAGAATCCACACAAATCATACTATGAATAAAAATCCATCAATAATCAGAATATCTCTATCATCTAACATCATGCTAAACCAAAATGATACTGTAATATCCATGTTTATAGTCAATAGTAATCAAAATAACAATATAATATGTGTCGAAGAGGAGTGGGCACTAAAAAACACACCAATTATTTTATCATCAATTGCACACTAGAATTACACTATAAGCTATTAAATTCAATTTCACTTAACACAATATCCAACTTTTACAATAAAAAACTTAGAATCAAAATAACACCCATATTTAGTTGAGCATTTCCGTTAAACACTAGTATCTTTAAAATGTTACAAAACTTCACTAATAAACCCTTCAACACTTTGCATAATTTTGAACAATCATCTATAATTTTACTTAACATATATATCTAATCTCCTTTTAAACATAGGTAAATTTGAATCAAAATAACACCTATAGTTAAATGCATAATTCCCCAAAGAACCCCTAAAACTAACATTTCATTCATACTAACAAATTTCAATAATGAGTCTTTATTGTAACATAACAATACATATATCTATTTTTTTCCAGTAATAAGCATAAATTACAATAATCCACATTGAATTACAACCATGTCATTTTACTATCTTACTTACACTGTGCAAAACTATGTGTGCATGAAATCAGCGATAAATTACTGGCATGAAATCTACCTAAATATAACATAATTAATGTTATTGGTTATCCCTTTAAATTTTATTAATAATACACGCACAACAAGAGAGGGTTGGGGTATATATTCATTTCATTTCATTTCATTCCTTAACTAAGAGAGGAGAGAGAAAGAGGTAAGGAAGAGAGAGAAACATTATTTTTCCAAAAGTCAAATTTTCACACGTCAAGCCACAAGATAGAGTTTCAAACAATCATTTACAAGTGTTAATAACTTTTCCATGATAGTTTGCTAACCTGACTAGGGTCTTACAACTTTCTTTTACATTTTCCTATTAGTTGCAAAAATGCCTAATTTTTTCTCAGAGGCTAAGAAAGTGCATTCAAAAACTATCTTCTGATAAGAAAATTCATGATGAGACAATTATTATGTGTCTGACTATATACCAAGAATCCAAAGGTACTGAAGGAAACTAAAACATGCGAATGGTGTATAGTTGGCGAATCATTTTCCAGAGCCATCCCTCGTAATCGGTCAAATTTGACCTAGTCAAACAGTGACCGGAGGCCTACAAAACACCTTTTCCAAGCTAACCAGGGATGGGATTTTCGTAAACCAATGGTTCTAGGTAATTTTCTAGTAAAAATAATAGAGGTTTGAAAACACAGATAAGTATTTCTTTACTCAGGGACCAAATGGCAAACTGTAATGAAACCCAACTTCTCATTTTTAGCAACTCCCTAAAAGTGTAAAACGAAGTAACATGGATCCTAGAGGAGAGACGAAGAAAGGAAAAACAGTCAAATGAGTTTGACCTAATGATTTATATGGCTCTCTACATAATAAGGAACACATATGATGTTTGACATCTCTTTTACGGGGCTCAGAGTGTTGTTTTACAAGTCTATAGAAATTACATTTTTCTTACTTTGTAAGGTAGACAAAAATGGTTTTTTTAGTTAACTCATCTAGCTCTCACCAAAACCAATGGACACGAGAATCAATTTTTGACACCCTGGGTTTGACAAGAGATGTGGTTTTGGTTGCCACATGGTTGAGGGTCAAATTATAAGTCGGTAGCAAATTCATGAGATTTTTTTTTTTTATTGCACTAGCCATCTCATTAAAATATCCAATTGTTTGAGTATCTAATAGTTCAATATTTTTATTTTATTACAAATGAATAACTAAATCATATGCAAATTATAAGAGATAAAGGTAAGGCTACTGTTGCCAATTTTTTCACTTGTACAAAAATGGGCAACTCAAAACTGCATTATGATAGATGGAATTGATGAAGAGGACCTAATTAGGGGAATACATTACAATTTTATTATGTTTTTTGTTGTAGAAATTGATTAACTACATGTAATCTACAATTATGTGTGCCGTTACAAAATGTAACACCTCACATAAATGCCATTTCATGTTCATATTCATCAAGGAAATGCAAATGCCTTGAAGGACTAATGCATTGCTTTGATGAAGGCGAGAATCATAGTTTAGGTGAAATACTAAATTTGGGAACAACAAACATAGTTGCAGTTTACAAGAAAGAGAGTTCATTACTAAAGTTATAGGTATTTCAAAACTCATTATTTCTTCATGTAAATACATTTAATTATGTGTGTTAGTTGTTTATTTTGTTATACAATCAATATACATGTAATAAAACTAAAAGAATAAGGAAGTATACAACTAGAGTAGAGAAATTAAATTTTATTTATTCATAAAGAAGTACAATATTTCCCACAAAAGCCATAGGATGTAACTCATAACTACTAGAGAAAGAAGTACATATGCATGCAGTTAAAACTAAAAAAGTATAGAAGAAACCCATCATTTCCTTGGTTTCTCTTCTAGTCTTCTTCACTTCAGCTCCAACTCCATCTTTTATCCAGCTCTCCTAGCATTCACAATGTACCTGAAAAATGAAAAAGGAAAGTATTCAATATTTGTGCTCAGGTTGATCTATACCCTTGTATTTTCTAACTACATGCAGATGGATTTCTAAAAAGAAAAAGTATAAGGTACATCATATATAGATACATAATTGATAAGAGGAATATTCTACACCAACACATATGATTCCCAAAATCATTTCAGAAATGAAAGAGAAAATAAAAACTATGGAACATAAGAGAATCCAAAAATCATAAATAATTTCTAACTATTTCTTTAAGTGTGTAGGTATAGGTAGCAGAGTATAATGATAATATTTTGCAAAAATGATTACTATATAGAAAGGAAATACTTGTTGAAGGAATCTACATGATATATATTTATGAGCTATTCCAAAAAAAGTAAAATGCAGACAAAGGATGTATAAAAGAAAGTCATTGGGTTACTGAATGAGAAGTGAGGAAGCAAGATACACGAAACAGTTCTTTCAGAGAAATGTTTTCATCAAAGCACAGAAAATGAGAAAGGGTATCTTTCAGTTTTCATTAACAAACCTCTACAAGAACCCGTGAAGAGGATAGTTATACGAGATATGAAAAATTATAAAAGGATAAAAATATAAGTTTAAAAGAAAATTGAAAAATGATGAGCTTCATCAAGTCACATGATAAATCGAAAGAAGTCATTAAATGCATTTTTTGTTTCAGAATATAATCTTTTCATGAAGAAGATTTTAACAAAATGAGATCAAAAGGGATATAATAACAAGAAAATTTGAATGAACTCAAGGATCATCTTTTAGATACAAGAATCAAAAGTACCATTCTCAAAAAAGTACACACCCTAGCAGGAGACAAGAATCAAAAGTAGTTCATAGTGATCAAAATACTAAAATAGGTCTTACTTCAATTGAGAAAGTACAAAAATAAAAGAATTGAAGAAAATAAAAATTGGAAGTCATTAAATGCATCTACAAAATTCAGGAAGGATTCCAAATTTTGAATGCATGTTGAATGAAAATTACAAATTGCTATAACAATTTTTAGGAAAGAATAATGATTTATTTATAGTCATCACTGAGGTACAGATTTATAAAGCATAGTTTCAATGTAAAGGAAGATCAAACATCATGATCATGCATATTAAAGTAGAGGTGTGTCAATATAGAACTAAGAAGAAGCCATTGAGAAGCTAAATACAGATAATGATGAACCTACAAGTTTCATTTCCAATAAATAGTTATTTGAAGAACAAAAGATCACTAAGGAGTATCAAGGCTTAAACTTAAAAATTGGAATGGAAATACATTTTGTAATAGTCATTAACAAACTTCCCCAAGATACAACGATTCAAGCATGTATTTCAACTTGCAAGATATGAAGGGATCTCTCAGAAGTAATTCAAGTAACATCTACAGCCATGTAAAGGCTATAATGACCTTATAAAAAAGAAATCATGCCTCATCTATATAAATCTATTCATAACAATAGAGAGAACCTTTAACTCACTCAGAACATTCAAATCTCATCAAATTCAAAGAATGTGTTTTCAGAATCAGCTACAGGTACTTAAAGCATCAAACACCACTGCATCACTAGTGAATCAGGTAGAATACAAAACATTAAGATATATAAAAATAAATATACTCACAACTTTCAAGCCTCTAAAAAGTTTGAAAATCAGATACCCTTATTAGCAGAAAAGAAATACAGAACTTTAGAACATGAATATGCTCAAAACAAGAAAATCAGAGCTCAAGAACCTTTTGAATGATGCCCAAGTTACACTCATATGGAGACTCACATATATCATGCAAAATAAAAGAAACCTAAGATATTGAATATAGATCCATTCATGTGTACAAGGAAGTAGGGATTCAACCCAGTTCATCTCTATCAGAACATACACAAATGACTACAGCTGAAATGCCTCGATCTAGGAGGTATGAGGCTCAAATTATAGAAATAACAAATACCCAGACCAATTTTTGTGGATCGAGCTCTTATAGAAGAATACATAGAAAATATCCCAAAGAAACCTAGATTTACACAAGAAAGGAAGAAAATATACACAACTCAAGATAACATTCAAAATGGTTAAGACCAGGGTTTTGAGAGCCAAGAAATAAACAATATAAAAGATCATAAGCACAAATAATAGGAAAAAAGAAATCTTAGGATCAATGGTAAACTCATCAAATGAAACATATCAATTTATTACCTTCAGAAATACTCCAATGGTGGTCAAGCAGGGAGGTTCAAAACTCATCAATAGCAGTCACATTTCTTAGCTCTCCAACAAGGAGGATTTAAAATGAACACAATATCAGAGAAAATCATATAAAACACAAAAAACCACATCAAAAAATATAAATTACTAAAGAAATTATGACGAATACAGATATACTCTCAAAATGACACAATAGTAATGTTTTAGAAGCTAAAATATATCATTTCTCAAAGTGTACAATTGAAAGGAGATTGCTTAGAATTATTACTCGAAAAGAATGTCAAAACCTTACCTTCAAAATGGAAACTTCACTAGAGAATTCAGAGGCTCGACTATGGAATGCTCAAATAAATCTCTAAAAATGGTGAGTCACAGACTGTCAAGAAGCTCAAATAGTGCTCGACTCGAAGATAGTTCAATGACAACACGATAAACAATGACTCAGAAATACATAAAATCCTCCACATAACTCTCGAGCTCAAGTTACAAATCCTTAATCCTCAATCCATGGTGGCCAACACAACTAAGTCAAACATAAATCTAGAATCAGAGATAAAGGAACTTAGCTCAAGAAGACCCAGAAACAGAACTCAAAGTTTTGATACAAATAAAAAGTGACCCATTTATATATATTCACAAATCCTTATCCCATGAGTTGTATTTACAAGAGGATATATAGTGAGTTCTCAGATGAAGTTCTAGAGAAGAGAATCATCCAAGGCAGAGCCTAATAAAGTTCTCGAAATGTATCAAAATTGAGCTTGAAATAAAATAATAATGGTGTATGTTGTAGTTTTCAGAACTCTAGCTTCAAGAAAAACCTTCAAAAAAGAATGAAAAGATAGATGCAGAATGCACAGTGCCTCTAAAATGAATTAGAAACAAGCTTGGGAGAACACAATAAATAGCTGTGACTGAAAATCTTCTTAGGGCTATGCCCACAACTCAAACAATGCAAAGTGAACAATGAGTTAGGTTCAAGTTGTTTTACCAACTCAACCATGGTGAAGAGATTGATGGCTTAGGTAAAGTTAGTACCAAGATCAAAGATTCACATAAAATCTATAGTTCACCTACCTATCTTCTAGTTCAAAACCTCAATGACTGAAATCAAGTTGGTACCGAGATCTACAGTCAAGAATATTTCACCAATTTCCATTTAAAATCCAACCTTGATCATAGTTGCATCTAACTCTACCACAAGTAGAGAGTACAAACGTGGAAACACATGATGAAACCCTATTTAGGGTTGTATTTTTTCCATCAAAAGGTCCAAAGGGGTGAGTCATCGTCAAAAGGGGCCTGTTGTAAATATCTCCCCCCCGGGTAGATATAGACAAGCATAAGAATATGGAAATCAAAGAAACTCAGAGCCCGATATTTATTGCATCACCAACAGCCCAAGGCACAGGTACAAGGCGCATGTCAACAAGTGTTGACACAAAATGGTTCACACCAAGGCACAGGTAGAAGGCGCACGTCAAAGAGTGTCGACATGAACATGGATGCGCCCTCGTGCAGGTAGAAAAGTGTCGACATGAAAAAGTTCACGCCAAGGTGCAGGTAGAAGGCGCACGTCAAAGAGTGTCAATATGAACATGGATGCGCCCTGGCGCAGGTAGAAAAGTGTCGACATGAAAAAGTTCACGCCAAGGTGCAGGTACAAGTCGCACGTCAAAGAGTGTCGACATGAACATGGATGCGCCAAGCCGTAGGTAGAAAAGTGTCGACACGAAAAAGTTCACGCCAAGGCGTAGGTAGAAAGCGCACTTCAAAGAGTGTCGACATGAACATGGATGCACCCTGGCATAGGTAGAAAAGTGTCGACACGAAAAATTTCGCGCCAAGGCACATGTAGAAGGCGCACGTCAAAGAGTGTTAACATGAATATGGATGTGCCATGGCGCAGGTAGAAATGTGTCGACATGAAAAAGTTCACACCAAGGCACACTTAAGAGTATGATGACATGCACATGGATGTGGCAAGGCACACCTTCAGGAGGCACAACATTTTATGCGCTGACAGGAAGTAGACCCTGACCCAAATATTCAGACGGCCATAACTTTTCATAGGGAGCTCAGATTCATGCAAGGTTGGAATTTTCGGAAAGCTTATGAGGTCCTAGGTCCAACTACAACCATAATGAGATGAATTAAATGCAACCTGAGGCTCAGATATCTTTAATTGGGTGAGAACAAATTCTTAAAAATGCAAAATATAGTTTGCCACTTTTTGGGTTTGCTAGGGTTCTCACCTACCACCATAATGAGATGAATTAAATGCAACCTGGAGGTGGTTGGGGTAGATTTGGAATTCCTCTCTCTTTTTTAACTCATTTTTCCTATAAATTTTAAGGAGGGGCTTCTTTCTAAAGGTTGGAAATTCTTGTCTTGCCCCTCCCTTCTTCTCTTTGGCAGGTGAACTTGTGGAGTTCAAACCTGCCATCTAAAACTGTAATGAAAATTTACCTCTTGGCACTTTGTAGTGTATTGTGTCAATCTTTGGAAAAAATAATGCATGTCTGTGGATGATTCTCAACCCTCTCTGTGTTCATTTGCATCCTCTTGATATTTCACTACAAATCTGGTTATCTGTGCATGATCTTGCATTAAATTTTAATTGTTTGTGTTTATTGGCAAGACAGGTGTTCTTCATTCCTCGGTGCATCACCTTTGTAGTTTAGGTTTTATTTTATGCATCTTCTTACCCTGTCTCCTTCGAAAATTAGTTTAGGTTTTGAGTAAACCCTCTCCATTTTTTTTACGTGTGCATCTGAAAAGAGGAATAGGAACCAACCTTCATCTGGAGAGATTTTCCGATTTTGCAAGGTCCCACACTTGGGAAAAGCTCCATGTTATGCAATCGCACTGAGAGTCTCAACCCATCAGGTTACAGACATTCAGGGGTGCTGTGATTCGACACCAACAGGGCCAACCCTATGATTCGAAAGATCATCATTTTCATTGACCTATTAAGAGGTCTAAAACTATAGTCCAACCCAATAATCAAATGCCGACAAACAATAATTACTAAAAATGTGGCCAATCAGTATGATGATCAAAATTTACCTTATGTTATGTATGATTATTCAAAAGGAATGAAGTTGTATTATATGTCATGGTAGGATAACAAATGATTATAAAAAAGGGATAAGTTTACCTTATTTTATCATGTAAGGGGTCTAATCAAAAGGAACCAAGAAAAAATACAAGGATCAAGTCAAATAGAGGTGGCCAAGTAATGGATGGTCAAGATATATTTTTCCATGATTACCTTATTCTCCCCAAAGTTTCCTTAAAAATTTCCAAGAATCTCTTGCTCATGGAGGTTAATTAAAATGACATATATCTTTTTGCATGGGAATAGACAAGGAAAAGCTTTTGTAAGTGTCACACCAGTGTACTAGAAGACATATATGATCATCTTATCATGTAGATTAAGACAAAAGTGGAGTATGTGCACATATGTTAACATTAAATCCTAGAGGTGGTCCCCACACATTGGGTGAATATTATGCAAAGTGTTAGAGATAAAATAATTATTTTTTCTCACATAGAAATATTAATTTTGGCATGTGCATCCAAGGGGGGAGAATTAAAGAATGTCAAAACTATCATTACAAGTGGATCAAGTTGCAAGTCTCACATCAAATAGAAGAAGAAAAATATTACATGTACATGGGAGAAGAATTACACAATAAGAAAGGGCTATTATTAGCCAAATTATTCATCTAACTTTACTAAAAATAGATCAGTCAATTGAGGTTTGACTAAAATGTGTTTTTGTAACCAAGTCTATTAATGCCTCATTATATTAGCATGTCTATTTTTATTTCATTATTTATTAATGATAAAGGGGTAAAATTATCATGCATGGGCGGGTACAAATTTTACCCTATTTTTAGGATAGGATGGATGAATAATCTTTCTATATATTGTGTGTAATTGCAAGGCATATGACGAATTTTGTACATAGGAGTGTTGAAGCAAATTTTTCTTGTTGAATGCGAATTGATTTCTTCCTTGCCAATTATTTACAGTGGTGTGTATATCTCATTAATTCTTGTGAATGTTAAATTCCCTGATTAATAATCTTATCTTGATGCAAATTTAGTAATTTCTACATAATATTAGTGTGCATGTTTATCTTATTGTATTGTTGTGACTCATTCCGTCAATACACCAAGTGTTTTACCTTAATATTCTACTGAAAACTATTGGTTTGTGCATCCAAAATTCATTCTCAAATTGATTGTGCATGTACTCAGTGAAAGCCCTCAACAATTTTGGTGTATCACCCAGTTTTTAAGTTAGTTACAATCATATTTCACCCTCAAAACCTGTAAAAATTTATTTAGGATACATCAAAAAGGAACCAGCCTTAATACCAGAGACTCACCTCAACAATAGGTATACCCATAGACTTGAGGTGGTTCCATTGTATCTACGAAAGAGATAGATCTAGAGCAAGCTTTTAACACCTACAATCATCTCTTGAGAGGGTGCACTTTTGAGAGATAATATTTTTTGGTACGCTTGGTGGGAGCACAAATCAAATCCACAGGAAGATTACAACAATTTACAACAGATTTACAGTGAAATAAAGTCACTTTTGGATCAAGAAGATGCAACAATTTATTCTAAATATGAAGAAGATTTATTTGGTGACTCTATAAGGATGATTTTAGCCCAGTTTTTCAACAAGTTCCCTGTCTAAAGTGACTACAAGATCATCGGTAAGAGGAATTCCTTCTTAGTGTATTTCTTTACCTTTGAATTCTGCAAGAAGAAGAAGAGATGGCAATACCTTACCTTATAATACGCCTGGTTTTGGCAAACCTCCTCCTAATCTTCCTTCACCACGTATTAATCTTGTTATTCAAATCCGAGTTATTCCAATGGCTATTCAACCACCTAGGAATTTGTTGACCTTTACTAATGACATCCCTTTAGTAATTCCAATTTATCATGATATTTCCAATGCTACCATGAAAACTTTACCTTCATTCACTGGTGAAAATTAGATTACTCCTATAGAGCACATCAAAGATGTTGCAACCCTTTGTGTTGTCCATAATATAACTCATGAAGATTTAGCCTTAATACTTTTAGCCACATAATTTAAAGGACAAGTCTTGTAATGGTATAGAAATTTAGAAATTGGGAGTATAAAAATTTGGGATGAGTTATGAGAGAAGTTACTTAAGTAATTTCAAGATGATTATGATCATTTATCCCTTATGGAGTAGCTATCTACAAATAAAAGATCCCCTCATGAATTTAGCCAGTTTCAATATCTGTTTTGCTAGAACTTGGGAAAGAATTCTAGCTAGCGTTTAGACTCAAGTTTACCATGCTTTTCTATATTATCTGCAAATCCTTAAACAATGATATTTCAACTATGATTCAGTCTATGGGAAGCGAGACTCTCCCAACAACTTATGATATTGCCATTAGGGCTGAAAACAACCTTATTCAAGATTGGGAAATTAGCACCAAGGCCTTCAATGCCTATTATAGCAGATTCATTCACCTATTCCATGACCTATCACCATCATAGATCCTATTGTTTTAGCTCCATCAGATGACATATTCAAGGCTCTGCAGACTATGGGTAAAAAATTGACATCAATTGAAAACAAATTGGATTAGCCTAGCAAGCCTTATCAAGCTCCTTATCAGCAAAATCAGAAAAATCAACAGAATAGACACCCTTATCAACAAAATCAATAGAATAGGCAGCCTTATCAGCAAAATAAGAATTATAGACAACCATATCAGCCAAGGAAATTTGACCCAAAAGCCCATAGTACATCTAGCACTCTTGTTCTAGTTAACATGGTTTCAGAAAGAATGTTGTCAACATTCTAATCAACCTCATTCAGCTGCCAACTGTCTAAATACATTCCTAAATATAATCTTTGTTTCATAACCTCAACCTAAAAAATTATCCATGCCTCAAATGGAGGGTGGGCAGTAAGAAGCTCATACTTAGAAACCACCAGAACGAAATCTATTTATCTTCAGGAGAGGAAGATATTATTGCAGTCACAACTAGGTCCCAGGAAAAGGCTCAAGAGAGAGAGAAACAACAAAAAAAACCTATTTTTTTCCCATAGTCACTAATAAAACAGTAACTACAATTCAAAAAAACAACTAAACAGTTCCACTAATCCTCACAAACCAGCAAGTATTTTAGCTTAAGAGGACCAACAAAAACTAGTTGCAGCGTGATCTGAAAAGGACTCTTCATACCTCAGATTTCAAAAGCTACTGAAGCAGAAGTGAGTTTTTGCTAAAGCCTATGCTAAAACAGTAGAAGTTGTTTCAAAAAAAGTTCCTTATTTTAACATTGTTGATGTAATGAAAAAGCATAATACTAATATTTCACTATGGGATGCTCTAATTATCCCAGGACAACAAGATTTACTTTCTTATGAGCTTGGTAAGCTACAGATTTCATCAAAACTAATAGAAAAGGAAGCCTAGAAAGAAGACATGGTCCTTGGAATAATGGAACAAGAATGCATTAAAGAATTTAAATGGATGGTTCAGAAGGTCTTAAATGCTCACGATATTAAGAATCCACCACCATTTTATCTATATCTTTGACTATCGGAGTTAATTTAGTTCATAATTGCATGGTTGACAGTGGTGTAAATAGCACAATTATGAGAAAAGACAATTATAGAAAAAAGTTGGGCCTGCAGTATGAG
Organism: Taxus chinensis; assembly: GCA_019776745.2. Classification (NCBI taxonomy): domain Eukaryota; kingdom Viridiplantae; phylum Streptophyta; class Pinopsida; order Cupressales; family Taxaceae; genus Taxus; species Taxus chinensis. The sequence goes on along the minus strand of CM034148.1, from coordinate 214,306,803 downwards.
CCTATGGAAAAAATCATGTTGTAGTTAGACGAGATAAAAACCAACATAGTTGGTATTATCAGAAATCTGGAGGTAATTTTACATGTTTTCCCCAATGTTACCATACTACAAGATCTGAGTGTCATAGATTTACCTCCATATTTTTCCTTATGTTTGTCACTAGATTTTACAACAAAACTAGGAGGTTATCTCTCTTTAGATTGGTCATTTTTGTTCTTCACTACAAGTTATGGAACTAAGGTTACCGTAAATTTAGATCCTTTAGCTAGATTTCATATTGAGCCTCATGCTTCAAATGCTGCAGCAAATTATGTAGCTCTAGATCAATCTGATTTTGATGTTACAACACACGTTTCTACATTAGACGTTGTTTCTAATATTTTTATGGATGAAAATACTTAATAATAACATGCTTGTGACCCTTTCAAAGAAGAAGAAGAAGATCTTTTTGGTGTTTATTTCTTGTATAAAGAAAAATACACCAATTCCCTTGCTGTCCAAAACTAGAAAAACAACAGCAGAATGTTTATGGAAGCTTCACTTCGATGGAGTTAAAAATAAGAAAGGATAAGGTGTAGTTTTAATGCTTACTTCCCCTTTAAATGAAAGGTACTTCTCAGCTTTAAGTCTGCAATTTTCTTGTACTTGTAATGTAGTTAAATACGAAGCCTTAATTCATGACTTGTAATAGGCCAGAAAAAGAGGTATCATTACTTTTCAAGTTTTTGGTGATTAAGAGTTAGTTATTAATCAAGTGAAAATAATTAATGTGTGTAAGAATTCATTGCTGAAATATTACAAACATAGAGTTTCAGAATAAATGGATGATTTCGATGTAATTAACATTCAATTTGTCCCAAGATCTGAAAAAAAACATGCAGATAAGACTTGCAAAAGTTGGTGCTAGCTTTGACATACTAGAAAATATAAAAAATAGCAAAGTACAACCACATATAAAGCTAATTATCAGACTTTCAGTACTTGAAAATGATGAAAATTGGCAAGTTTTCGAAGATGATGAACAGATCTATAGGTTCTTTGCAGTAAGAAACTTAATTTTTCTGTAGTAAATCAAGAAAACCTGTCAGAACTTCTACGCTGACTAGGATCATTCAGTTGAAGACAAACAAGTTTCCTCAAGGATTGGTCACACTAGAAGACATTTTTTAATTCTGATGGATTAGTTAAGAAAAGACAAAGGCAAGATTTCAACTCACACAGATAACTACAAAGAAATATTTGTGGATAGTGAAAAGAAAATATTTATTGGAAAGGTATGTTCCTTAGCTGAAAAACAATTATTTATCAAATTATGTAAAGAATTCAGAGATATTTTTCTTGGAAATACCAAGATCTGAGAGGAATTTTATCTGATTTTAGCTCAATATACAATAGAGTTACAGCCAAATTCCAAGCTATTTAGGTAGAAACAAAGGCCAGTAAATCTGAAGATTGAGCCATTAATTAGAAAAGAGTTATCTAAGATGATTGAATTAGGTATTATTTTTCCAGTTAAGGATTCAATTTGTGTAGTTAATCTTGTTCTTGTTCGGAACAATAATGGAGAAATTAGGATATGTGTGGATTTTAGAGACCTTAATAAAGATTCATTAAAATATCATTATCCGCTACCCAATATGGATCAGATTTTGAGATTAGTTTCTGGTTTAGATAGATTATCTCTTTTGAATGGTTATAATGGATATAATCATATCCTTATGTGTGAATAAGATAGATACAAAACAACCTTCACAACAAAATGGGGTACTTATGCTTACAAAAGAATACCTTTTGGACTATCAAATGTCGGTGCAACGTTTCAATAATCGATGTACATGGATTTTCACAACTTATCAAATAAATGCATATTGGTTTATTTAGATGATGTCACCATATTTTCAAAAGATTCTGATGAACATATAATGCATTTAAGATAGACTTTTTAGCTTTACAAACAGTTTGGAATATCTTTCAATCCCCAAAAGTCCATTTTTTCAGTACATCAAGATAAATTTCTTCGTCATATTATTTCTAAATAAGGTTTAACTATTTATCCTTTTAGAATCTTAGCTATTTCACAACTATCCTTGCCTCATCATAAGAAATAATTAAAAAAATCTTGGAAAAATCAAATTTGTTAGAAGATTTGTTCCATATTTTGTAGTGTTAGTCAAGCCATTAACACCCATATTAAAGAAAGATAAGACTTTCTCTTGAACCAACAAAGGGAGAAAAGGATTTGAGGCCATCAATTCAGCCATTTCACAAGCCCCTACTCTTGCAAATCCAAATTTTGATAAGGATTTTATAATGTATGCACTTGTAGAAGCTAAAACCCTTTCAACTATATTAACTCATGTTAATGATGAAAACACTGAAAAACCAATTGCTTTCTTTGGACAAAGTTTACATGAATACGAGACAAGGTACTACTTTCTTGAGAAATATGTTACTTTCAATAGTTAGAGGACTAAAGAAATTTCAATTACATGCTTTCTAATAATAAGATACATGTCTTAGTTTCTCATCCAAGTGTTAAAGTGTTCTTGTTGAACAAAGAGCTCAATGAGAAGAGAGCAGGATGGATTACGAAGGTTATGGAATACGATGTTGACATCCATGTTGCGAAATTTTTTTGAGGAAAAGGTTTGTGTGAGCATCTAATTATATGATATGGAAAAATAACATGCTGTAGAATCTGAAGATCCAGAACAACATGCTGAAGTTACATATCAACAATCAAATACCATGGTACAACAAGAAAAATAGCAACCCGAACTCAGTCAAGAAGTTCACGAATCAAGATGGATGACTAATTTTGTTAACTACTTACATCACGTTACTTATTGGGAAGGCATGGATAATAATAAACAAAGGTAATTCAGGTTACAACTTGTACCTTATTTTTTCATTGACGGCGTGTTATTTAATAGAGATATAAATGGAATTTTTCTGTGATGTATTGATTATGATAGAATTCAACAACTGTTATCTAAATTTCATGAAGGATCTACAAGAGGTCACTTTTCAACATGTACTACAGCCTTAAAATTTATGAAACCTAGTTACTATTAGCCCAATATATTCAAGGACTACTTCAAATGGATCAGAAAGTGTAAGAAATGTGCTTTCTTTATTGGAAAGGAACATTTAGCTTTGTTTCCCCTGCAACCTATTTTAGTAGATCAACCATTTATACAGTGGGGTATCGACTTTATTGGCATGATAATTCCACCTTCATCACAAGGATACAAGTAGATTTTGACTGCTAAAGATTACTTTAAACGATGGACTGAAGCAATAGCCTTAAAAGAAGCTAACAAAGATTCAATATCATCCTTTTATGAAGGTATAGTTTACAAATTTGGTGTTCCAGCAACTATCATTTCAGATAATGCCTTAGCATTTCTTAGTTCAAAGGTAACAGATTGGGCTATTAAGCGTGGAATTTACTTAAGTACATCATCTAATTATTACCCACAAGGTAATGGATTAGCTGAAAGTACTAACAAAAATATTTTGAGGATCATCATAATAACACTCAAGGATAACCAAAGAGCTTGACATCTAATGTTGAATTTAACACTTTGTGCTAATAGAGTGACTCCTAAAAGATTCAATTGGAAATTCACCATACAAGTTTGTTTATGGAACAATGGAAAGAATGCCCATTTCAATTGAGTTGTCTTCATTGGATTTGTTCAATTAGATGAAATTACCTGGGAATGAACCATTGCAAGTTCGTTATGTAGAGTTAATGGAGTTGTAGGAGCTAAGAGATCAAGCTCATCTGAACATGGAAAAAAATGAAAAACAGATCAAGAAAACATTTGATAAGAAGGCTAAGTTTAGAGTCTTCAATGAAGGATACATTGTCTTAAAATGGGATTTTCATCATGCAAAGCTAGGAAACCACATGAAGTTTTATACAATCTAGAGTGGTCCTTACATGATTTTAGATTACAAAGAACACAATGCATTTTAGCTTTTGAGGCTTAATGGAGATGAACTCCCCATTCCTGTGAATGGTATGTTTCTTAAAAAACTGTTATTGAAAATCCTACAGTGTTTGGTTAGAGTAAGATTTCCCTTTCAATAAGTGCTTTCATGCACATTGCAATGTTTTTCAAATTCAGTAAAGTGCATTTGTGCATGTGATCTGATTTCTAGATCCTTTCCTAGCTTTATTTTGTTTTTCAGAAAGGCATTTTTGCTTAAATACTTTAACTCCATGCCTAATGGACAAGAGTAAGGCACTGGTCTACAAGATAACAGACAACTTTCCCCACAAGATTGCCAGAAATGCTGACAATTTTCACACTTGTGTAAAAATGGGCCACTTGAAACTTCATTATGATGGATGAAATTGATGAAGTAGACCTAACTAGCGGAATGCATTATAGTTTTATTATGTTTTTAGTTGCAACAATTGATTACTACATGTAATCTGCAACTATGTGTGTCATTACAAAATGTAACACCTCACATAGAAAACCATTCCATGTTTGACTTCAACAAGGAAATAAAAAATCCTTTAAAAACTAATGCATTGCCTTGATGAAGGCGGGAATCACAGTTTAGGTGAAATGCTAAATTTGGGAACACCAAACAGAGTTGTATTTTACAAGAAAGAGATTTCATTATTAAAGTTATAGGTATTTCAAAACTCATTATTTTTACATGTAAATACATTTAATTATGTGTTTGATTTTTTTATTCTATTATACAATCAATATACATGTCATAAAGATGAAAGTAGAAGCAAGTATACATCTCAAGTACAGCAATTAAATATTATTTATTCATGAAGAAGTATAATAATTCCCACACAAGCTATGGGATGTAACTCATAACTATTTAAGAAAGAATTACATATGCATGAAGTTAAAAGTAAAAGAGTATAAAAGAAACCCATCACTTCCTTGGTTTCTCTTCTAGTTTTCTTCATGTCATTCTCTACCTCCATATTTTATCTAGCTCTCCTAACAGTCACAATGTACTTGAACAATGAAAAAGGAAAGGAATCAATACTTGATCTCATTGTTTGATTTGTACCCTTGTACTAACAACATGCAGATGGATTTCTAAAATGTTGAAGTATAAGGTACATCATATACAAATACACATTTGATAAGTGCAATATTCTACACCAGAACATATGATTCCCAGAATCATTTTAGAAAAGAAAGTGAAAATAAAAACTATGTAACATAAGAGAGGTCAAAAAGCCTAAATATTTTCTAACTATTTCTTCAAGTGTGTAGGTATAGGTAGCAAAATATAATGATAATATTTTTTTAAAATGATTACTGTACAGAAAGGAAATACTTTTTGAAGGAATCTAAATGATACATATTTACGAGCTATTCTAGAAAAATTAAAATATAGAAAGAGGATGTATAAAAGAAAGGCATTGGGATACTGAATCAAAATTGACGAAGAAAGATACAAGAAACAATTCTTTCAGAGAAAAGTTTTTATCAAAGTGCTTAAAATGAGAAAGGGTATCTTCCAGTTTTCATTAACAAAAATTTACAAGAACCCATGAAGAGGATAGTTACAAGAAATAACAAAAATGAGAAAAGTATAAAAATATAAGTTTAATAGAACAATGAAAATAGATGATCTTCATCAAGTCACATGATAAATCAAAAGAAGTCATTAAGTACAGTTTTCATTTCAGAATATAATATTTTCCTCAAGCAGAGTTTAACAGAATAAGATCAAAAGGGATAAATTAACAAGTACATTTTGAATGAACTCAAGGACCATATATTAGATAAAAGAATCAAAAGTACCATTCTCAGAAAAGTACAGACCCTAGCAGGAGACAAGAACCAAAAGTAGTTCATAATGATAAAAATACTGAAGCAATTCTTACTTCAATTGAGCAAGAACAAAAATACAAGAATTGAAGAAAATCAAAACTAGAAGTCATTAAATGCATCTAAACATTAGGAAGTATTCCGAATTTGGAATGCATGTTGAATTAAAATTACAAATTGCTACAACATTTTTTGGGAAAGAACAGTGATTTATTTGCAGCCATCACTAAGGTACATATATTTGTAAAGCACAATTTCAATGTATAGGAAGATCAAACATCATGATCATGCATAGCAAAGTAGAGGCATGTCAATATAGAGCTCAAAAGAATCCATTCAGAACCTAAATACAGATAATGATAAACTTACAAGTTTCATTTCCAATCAATAGTTATTTGAAGAATTAAATAACATTAAGGAGTATCGAGGACCAAACTTAAAAATTGGAATTGAAATACATTTTTTAACAGTCATTAATAAATTTCACCATGATATAATGATTCAAGTATGTATTTCAACTTAAAAGATATGAAGGGAGCTCTCAATACCAATTCTAGTAACATCTACAGCTATGTAAAGGCTAGAATGACCTCAGAAACAAGCAACCTTGCCTCTTCTATAACAATCTATTCATAATAGTAGAGATAACATTCAACTCACTCAAAACATTCAAAACTCATCAAATGTAAAGAATGTGTTTTTCAGAATGAGCTATAGGGACTCAAAGCATCAAACATCATTGTGTCACAAGCGAATCAGGTAGCATTTAGAACATTAAGATTTAGCAAAATAAATATACTCACAACTTTTGGGCCTCTAAAAAGTTTTAAAATCAGAGAACCTTATCAACAACAAAGAAATACATAACTTTAGAACACGAATATGCTCAAAACAAGAAAATAAGAGCTTAGGAAACTTCTGAATGGTGCCCAGGTTATACCTAGATGGAGACTCACATAGATTGGTAAGAATAAAAGAAACCCAGAAGCTTGAATATAGATGCGTTTATGTGTACAAGGAAGTATGGCTTCAACCCAGTTCATCTCTATCATAACAAACACAAATGACTACAACTCAAATGCGCAGATCTAGGAGGTATGAGATTCAAATTACAAAAATAACAAATACCCAAATGAATTTTTATGGATCAAGCTCTTATATACGAATAGAGAGAAAATATCCCAAAAGAAACCTATATTTGCACAAGAAAGGTAGAAAACATACACAACTCAAGATAGCATGCAGAATGGCTAAAACCAAGGTCTCAAGAGCCAAGAAATAAACAATATAAATACTTAGAAGCACAAATGGTAGAAAAATAGAAATCTTAGGATCAATGGTAAAATAAGCAAACGAAACATAGCAATTTCTTACCTTCATAAATGCCCAAATCAGCACCTCCAATGGCGGTCAATCAGGGAGGTTCAAAATTCATCAATAGTGGTTACGTTTCTCAGCTCTCCAACAGGGAGGATTTCAAATGAACAAGATCTCAGGGAAAATCACACCAAATGTGAAAAATCACATTAGAAAATGTACATTACTAAAGAAATGATGACGAATATAGATATACTCTCAAAATAAAACAATAGTAATGGTTAAGAAGCTAAAATAGATCATTTCTCAGAGTGTACAGTTGAAAGGAGATTTCTCATAATTATTGCTCGAAAGGAATGAGACAACCTTACCTTCAAAACCCTCGAAATGGAAAATTTTCTAGAGAATTCAAAGGCTCAAGTATGGAATGCTCGAAGAAATATATAAATATTGTGAGTCATAGACCTTTAGAAAGCTAAAATGGTGCTCTACTCGAATATAGTTCAATGGTGACACAAGAAACAATGACTCATAAATGAATAAAATCCTCCACAGAACTCTCCAGATCATGTTAAAAATCCTTAAACCTCAATCCATAGTGGCCAACATGACCAAGTAAAATAGAAATCTCGAATTAGAGACATAGGAACCTAGCTCAAGAATACCTAGAAACAATACTCAAAGTTTCGATACAAAGAAACAGTGACCGATTTTTATATACAGTTGCAAATACTTCTCCCATGAGTTGTATTTACAATAGGATCTACAGTGAGTTCAAAGCAGAATTTCCAGAGTAGAAAATCATTTGAGATAGAGCCCGATAAAATTATCAAAATGCAACAAACTCAAGCTCAAAATCAAAGAACAATGGTGCACGTAGTATTTTTCAAAACTCCAACTTCAAGAAAAACATTCAAAAAAACAATAAATGATAGATGTAGAATGTACAGTGTCTCTAAAATGAACTAGAAATGAGCTTAGGAGTACACAATAACGACAGTGATTGTACATTTTTCTAGTGCTTCACCCATAATTCAAACAATGAGTTAGGTTGAAGTTGTTTTACCAACTCAACCAACCCACAATAACCAAACTCAACCATGGTGAATAGATCAATGGCTTAGATCAAGTTAGTACCAAGATCGATGATTCAAATCAAATACAAAGTTCACCTATCCATCTGCTAGTTCAGAACATCAATGAATGAAATCAAGTTGGTACCAAGATCGATGGTCAATGTAAGACCCACTAATTCTAACACACAAGACTACATAAAAAAACACAGGATAATTTTTTTGTGACTTGCTTCACACATAACACGACACAACATGTCATCACCAAGGTTACAACTAACTCTATGAACAACTTTGACACAAGGATGACCACAAAGGTAGCACGGAAATGTTCAGACCCCTCAAGGACAATTCACTCTTCTCTTTGACAAGACACTACAAAATACCAACCACAATACATAGTTACAGCTCAGGACATCCCACTGAAAATCTTATTAAGGTTATTTATTCACTAACAATCTTTCAAGACCTGACGAGCTAGGGTCTAGAAGGTTCATGTTATGATTCTTACCATTCTTCTTATAGGTTTAGGTTTCTTTTCTTTTATACTATGAAGGTCTATCATACGATCATCCCTAATATGAAAATTACTTGTTTAATTCATTTACAAAACCAAGAGGTAAACGATTCCACCAGGCTCTCTATCTGAACCCACACTGTTGAGACTTGTTTCATAATTCCATTCCAATCATAAATTCAAAATAAGTGGGGTATTTTTTAGGTTCAGAACCATAATATTCTTTATTCAAGGATTAACATTTTATCATAACTTAGAAAAGGATTACTAGGTACTATGGTAACGGTTGGAGAGAGAGGATCAATTTATTTCATTATGGTCTATTTATTTATTATTTGGTATTTTAATGAGACTTAAGAGACCAAATGGATTTGGGTAGGGGCTTCATTTAGCAATCATCTTGATTAAGCTTGAACAATTGATACGCATGCGGTTCCTAAAAAAATGGAAGCACAAGACTTAAAGTGTTATTATTCAAACTCCCCTACTGACTAAGATCTAACTACATCTCCTAAAGCCAACAATGTTATTTTTTTAAAAAAATACTTATTAGTTCACAACAATGAGGATAAATTTTAATCCGTAGCTAAGGGTTAACGATGGTAGATTCTCTTACACCTGGTAGAAAAACTCATTTCTTTCCAAATTAAGATTCTTAAATTTCTCGCAACAAGAACCCAATTTCATTGTTATTTTATTTATTGATTTATCTACGAACTCGTTTTGTTTTATTTTGATTTAACTTTAGAAGAAGGGTTTCTATCGCTCACTAAAAATATACAAAGAATTAGCACTAGATGTCAAGACTATGGAGGGTTATTAAAAACATGAGATTTTTATAACTCAAAAACAGAAACTGCCATTGCAAAATGGAGATTAATTAAAACACAGTTATAACATTTCTATTATGATCATTGACCCACATAACAGAAGGTCACCAATAATTGGTCAAGCCATGCCACATAGAACTTTGTCATGAATGATACAAGGATAGTACCACAAGTTGGTACTAGCCATGCTACGACATTTTCACGACTGATAAACAACATTGCTCACAAAGAATACTCATTACAAGTTTTTACTACAAAAAGAACAAGACAAACTTTAATTCACAATTACCGAAAAATCCAAGGCTAGAGGCCTTCCAAAATCCACTACAAGCACCATTGTAAGAATTTACAACACACTTGACATTAGTACAAGGAACCACAAAAAAAAACCCGATGAAACCTTCACAAATCTTTCCTTTATCAACACGCACAAGCCATCTGCACAAGTATTAACTTGAGTTAGTTCGCGAGAACTGAGCATGTTAAGACTACACATTGAAAAAATAAGCTAACATTTAACAAAATCAATGAAAGGAATGTTCTACTTCATGAAAGGATCAAGCACAAACCACTAATCAAAATTCTTCACAAGATGTAAATATTTTCCACCAACCAACAAGAAGGAAGTCAAATATTCTCAGTAATAACGATATCTCGAAAAAAAAAACAAGGCAAGACCTGAAAGATTAAAACAAAAAGGGCCTAGGATATTGAGTTTTCAATCATGTAATCCTATAGATTACGTGATCGAAACCCAATACTCAGTTCATCCACCACCGAAAATATTTTTGAAGCCCAAAACATACTAGATACAATCATAGATGCGATACAAAAAGGTAAAACAACCATTCAGTAGGGAGGTTTCATTGGCCTAAAATCTAGAACAACCAAACGAGAGCAAGGAGGTTAAACCATCACGTGATCAATAAGGGATGCTATGAAAACTAAGAGTTACGTCCCATGAACTAACTTCTCTCATTGAAAAGAGGCTCCATAGCTTAATAGCTAAGGGAAGAAGGATTAGCTGGACAGTAACCCAAGATGGGCATTACTCGACAACCAGATTACTTGATAAACAAAGTATGGGGCAGCAAAGGGCCTCCTATTTTAAAGTCCATCTAAGATGAGGTTACAATTTAAACCTCCTTCCGGATAACATAGCATAAAGGTATTCGTAACCCTAAAAGAAACAATCCATAGTTAAATATGGAGTTTCAACAAAACCAACCTCTTAACACACGATAGACACTCTCAAGTCATACTTTTAAACTCAGAACCATCATTGATCCTTCATGAAGGCCATAAAAAATCAAATCCAAGAAGATTTCCTAATGAAAGCGGGGGTCTTAAAATGTACTCCTCTTCAGCCTAGATACTCCAAGAGGTCCCAGATAACCTAATATTTTAAAACATTTAAGAACAAATCCCCACAGAAACGCTTCGCAAGACCATAAAATTTATTATTTCTTTTAAGACAGGGTAATACCTCTAGATAGCTCAAGTCGCTTACTCCTTCACACAAGTATAACGAGATGATTTAGCTCTTATTATGTTATTAAACGAACTAAGAGACATAGACCGGATCCCCTTGCCTACATATTTCCCTTTATACAAAAGAAGATAATGCATACATATATGAACACTCATCGTACACCCAGAATATCAGGTTAAGTAATTTCTACCCGTGATTAACTTGAAAGCTAACTAGGCAAACATCTGGGTATGGCTCGATTTATAATTACACATTCACGTAAATGCAAAAAGGTTATCGACCAAGCATAGTCAACAGTCGTAGTCGAAGGTTTGTTTAGTGATCACACAACCCCCAAGAAACTTATCAGACCATACTCAACCAAGGATGATAGTTACAAATCCAAATTAGTTTATTTTAATTGTTTATGCCTCTCATAATTAATTTTTAGTAGTATTATCCTGAGTAGAGGTAATATATCATTGAGAGTATAAATTGTCGAATTACTTGCACCTTAAATCGCATACGGAGAGGGAAAGGAAAAATCATGATACCCAAAATGGCATACACATTTTATCCTCCAGATTCCCAATCCTACTTTTATAAAAATGAATTTATTCCAAAAAGTCTATTTGAACCCATAAACTAGAAGTTTTGTGGAATATTATTTCTAGGCACCCCAATAAGATATGGGTATTCAAATAAATGGAAACCATTGAATCCAAGAAGAAGGGTTTAATTTATCTAACCAAAAATTACATCATACAACTTTTACCATTATACAGTAAGCAAACGAATTGCACATACAAAAAAAAATTACAAATCCCTAGATTTGCAAACTAAGTGACGGATATACACAAGCCATCGCCTGTAAAACCTGGCAAATATTTTATTACTATCAAATGAAATATCGAGGACAAAATAGAGATTTCCCAAGCATGAATAAACTATTAGTTCACTATTTCCAGCAAAATCCAAAGACTATTAATTTCCATTATATTTTTGTCTCCTTGTGTCCATGATTTGCCAGTATTTAGGAGAGGGGGATGGCATAATTCCATTCAAGGGAATCCCAAATATAACTAGGTCTGACCCTAAGGGGCGGTGAGTGGAAGAAAATCCTAGCCGTGAAAACATTGATCCCAGCCATCTAAATATAACAAAGTAAAAACAACAAAAAATTTCCCCTTTGCAACCCAATCATAAAAGACACAGCGATTTAGGAGAAGGAATAGGGGGACAGCGAGGCACCCAAGGAAGTCAAAATTCAACCACAATATCCCATTTCAAAAATTCATTTTAGGTAGTAGAACATTTGTTTCATGAAATTGAAAAAAGATAGCGAAATACTTCAGGGGATAGACTTAGCATGCCTGCATTTAAAATCTATTTCTCACGGACACGTACTGGAAGACCCCCTTCTCCTAGCAGTCCACATGGCCCACACTTTATTTGGTCCCTCCACTTTCTCAAAGGACTCCACAAATTATTTCTCTCCAAGTGTAGCCCATAGGGCCAGCAACAACAAGGAAGCAAGGCATTTTCTTTCAAACCCATCTGCCATCAAAAGAACTTCAGTAGAAAAGGCACTTCTAACCTCCACAATTCCAAAACGTCTCCAAAGTCAAACAATGCATACCAGATTTGAATGGCCAACAACTAACCTAAGTATGCAGGTCCACCATATACCGAAGGAGAGCAAAAATGCTACAAAAAACGACCCACTTCAAGTAAATGTGGTCTCAAAAATGGACTCCATGGTTGTAAGATATGAACAACAAGGAACAAAAAAACAAGGCGACCCAAGTTCCAGGAAGACAGGTGCCCAGCAGGAGTGAAGTAATGGCAGGTAGAGTGAGATTTATTTTCCAGGATTAGAAGAATAAAGTGCCAGATAGCTCAAACACCCTAATCGCCCAGCAAGTGGATTCAAATAGCAAATTCATCATTTCAGAAAATACATACTTTTATCAGAGGAAGAAGGATTTTGCTGAGCACAATAAAGAAAGGAAGGGTGGTGGCCAGATTCAAAAGGGCCAAGTCATGCTGAAGTGGTCCAGAGAAGGCCAGGTGGAGGTCAGTTAAAATTTGGGCATAAAACAAAGGAACCCCGTGGCTACACTTGTGGCCTGTAGATGGATTACATGGTGGGGCACTAACAAAAGTGTAACAAATGAGGAAGATGAATGCATCCAATTACATCCTATCGCCAACCAAAATAAAAATAAATTATAGGACCACTGGTATTCTGGTCAGCGAATATGGTGGAAATATCCTATTTCGCCTTTAATTTAAACAAGTGGAACGAGAAGCAAGCATGCCTACACAACCAAGGAGAAGAAAACTAGTGGTAGGAAATTTGAAAACGAACACAGGATAATAACAAACGACCATGGCATCACAACGAGGTAGATTCCCTTCTTCTTTGCAGAAGCTGAGGCTCGGTCTGTGAGAGCTAGCAACCACGATACAATTAAATCGACATATCAGATAATTAACCATAATAGTTGATAACAAATCGAAAATAATCAGATATATGATAGTATATATTATATATATATATATATATATATATAATTACCGTCGATCGATAATTAAAATAATAATATTAATATTAACATTATTATTTTTTCTATTAATCATTACAACTTAGATAATAATTATTAATTCATATTAACAATGACCAACCTACAAGCTCGACAATTCAAGAACATGTTTTTCTTTTAATAGGGGAAAACGTAATGGATGATGCGAGGCCCAGCAACATAATACATCGACACTGACACAAGCTAGGTAAACGATGAAGAGGGGAGAACATGATGATTATTCCTCTGCGATAAAGGTGCAAAGCCAACTAATGTTCAACAAAAACACAACAACATTCAACGCTTAGCAACATGGTCGTCAAAGAAGAAAAAGAATAACGATGAACGGGGCATTACATTCTCCTCCCTTAAGAAAGCATCATCCTCGATGTGACATAACACAGAGGAAAAGAAATGGTAAGCAACAAGGAACATATAAGGGTGAAGGTACACTCTAAGGTTAATATTTCAGACGTTAGAGCATGGCCATGGTGTGGCCTTAGAAACTTTTGGGAGAATTTAAACTTTCAAGTTCTGTGAAGATTGGAAGTTATCTCTTAGTTTGGTTATTTCTTTAGTCTCTTTCCATTTATCATTATTTCATATTTTTAGTTCTTTTTAAAATTTCATTGTAGCATAGAGTTTTGTTTGTTTATTCATTCCTTCTTGTGGGTGTCCGACATGAACTGCTAATACAACACCCTACCGAGGTCATACAAGACACTAAAAATTCACAAACATCCACGTACATACTTCAAGATGATACATCACCACAAGAGATTATTCAATTTACATAAGGGAACATGCACAGGCCACATAACATAGTACCTATCACACAACTATGACTAACAAATAATACTTGAACAATAGAGTACTACAACAACCTGAAATTTCCACAGTCTCGCGGATGAAGTTTTCACATAACTCCGAAATTGGCTATATGTGCATCGGGGCAACAAGGACATCAACGCCATATCACAACATCACAACACAAACCCAACTAACATGAGTAACACATATATCATAACACCACAACCAAAACATCATAATAAATTCGCATACCTCCTAAAGCATCAGTCACTCACAACCACAAATCTCTTATGCCTCCCTCAAATCTCTTATACCTCCCTCAAATCTCTTATGCCTCCCCTCAAGGTCTCTTATGCTTCCCTCAATCTCTTATGCCTCCCTAAAGTCCCTTATGCCTCCCTCAATCTCTTATGCCTCTGTCAAGGAGGTCAATTTCCCTATGGCCCTAGGCACCTAGAGTCCGGATACCCCTAACCCAAGTGACATAATACCGCATGGTTCAACAAATTGCTAGTTACATGTAACTCCTTGGGGCGTACCCCCATACAACGAAGTGGGTCCATAGGTCCAATCATTCCATGGTGCATCTCATGACCCTATTCCACACATCACGACAACAGAACCAGCATAGCAATCCAATCCAAAATTCCAAGTGGCAAGTACAAGCCTTGGGCAAGGCAGTAAAATCTTAAAATTTAAAAGAAGATCCAAAACCAGGCAAAATAAATGGCCAAATAGCCATAGTTAGTGTCAAAATCCACATATTAGTACCATAAACCAAGGAAATGCCCAAAATATACAACGTGTTAATCAAGAAAACTGTTGGTCCTTGCAGAAATAACATAAAAAGTTTAATTTAGGAATAAAATACATATATAAGAATAGCACATTACGATGACTATGTGGCTTTATCTGGCCACCAAGGGGGTACTCAACGAGTTTTTGGCACTTAGAACATCGAGCCTCATCTCATAAAATAACATATCAATAGTACAACTATCATCATCTCTATCTGAATCATCCAGCCACCACTTCGACAAGGCTAAACACAGTCATAAGCTATACTTAGGTTGTGTCCATACAACAACCACAAGGAGAGAGAAGGAGGAGCATGGGTCATCATCTACTAAACCTAAGGTCAGCCTGAGTTACTGGCCCATGGTGCACATCCCCTCACTCCAAACATACACTTTTACTGATTTCCCTCAGGGTCGGTTAGCGTAAGGTTCACAACATAACATGAAACTACATCACTAACATAATGGTGGTTCACGCACATTAATCATAGCACCGTAGCAAGGTACATATACATGGTTATATCACATACATTACAGTCATAGTTATAACATATCACATCACCACATGTCGCACCCAAAGTGCAATAGCCATATGATAGGGATCATGTACTCACCATATGTCCCAAATTTACGACATTATTCATTACATATCACCAGAATTACAATTATGATGAGCATCACTACAACATCCAGTCAACTACCAAATAACATGGAAGTACACATATTTCTACACAAATGGTAATGACATCCTTAAGAAATCCAGTTTCCTACAACCAACCTGGTTACACAACATACTAACACACCCACACATCACAAATACAAAAAGGATCCAATCAATCCGGAATCAACAATCACATTTCTTCCACAACAAAATAATGTTTCACACTCAAATTCACATAGAATTTGCTGAAGGGAGAGAAAAATGATCTCATATTTAACACATTATCATGCAGAAAATTATGCACTAAGTGACATCCACATCATGTGCACTAACAATAACACAATTACAACATAATTCACATCACTCATAAATCACATTACTCTTCCAATGTCAAGCACCATCATGCAATACCATCACCATCATGTAGCACTATCATGTAATACCATCACAACTCCAATCTGGCCCAAAGGTTCGAGAGTATGAACATCCACTCTGATACCAAGTGTAACGCCCACCATTTCAGACAAACAAAACTACATAGAAAAACATAGCATAATTTTTTTTTTTACTTTTTTGACACATAACACGACACAACATGCCACCACCAAGGTTACAACTAACTCTATGAATAACTTTGACACAAGGATGACCACAAAGGCTAACGAGAAAATAACGTATCACACCCATCTCAAGGAAAATTCACTCTTCTCTTTGACAAGACACTACAAAAGACCAACCACAATACATAGTTACAGCTTAGGACATCCCACTGGTGAAAATATTCTTAAGGTTATTTATTCACTAATAGTCTTTCCAAGACTTGACTTTGGGATCTAGAAGGTTCATGTTATGATTCTTACAATTCTTCTTATAGGGTTAGGTTTCTTTTCTTTTATACTATTAAGGTTTATCCTAGGATCATCTCTAATATGACAATTACTTGTTTAATTCGTTTACAAAACCAAGAGGTAAATGATTCCACCAAGCTCTCTATCCAGACCCACACTGTTTAGACTTGTTTCATACTTTCTTTGCATAAGGAAGCAAGAATAAATTCAAAAGAAGAGGAGTATTTTTTAGGTTACAGAACCATGTAATCTTCTGTTGTTCAAGGATTAAGGATTTAATCATAATTTAAAAAAAAGGGTTACTAACATTACTATTTCTGTAACGATTAGAGAGAGATTTAAGATCAAATTATTTCATTATGGTCTATTTCGTTATTATTCGATCTTTTTGAAATAGACTTAAGAGACTAGACTGGATTTGGGTAACAAGGACTTCATTTAGCAATCATCTTGATTAAGTTCGACAAATTCTATTGTATGTTTGACTACACATTAAATAGGTTAAAAAACTTAAAGTGTCATATTCAAGGACTAAACTATCTTACTAAGCAATCATAATTAAGATACTCATAAAGCAAAACAATGATCATTTGTTTCATCCAAAACAATATTCAATAGGTTTCAGCTTCAATCAATGAGGATAAAATTTAATCCATAGTTAAAGGTTAACAAGGGTAGATTCTCTTTACCCTGGTAGAAAAATTTCTCATTTCTTTCCAAGATTAAGATTCTTAAATCTAGCAACAAGGCACTTTCCAATTTCATTGGAGCATCTTATTTATTAATTCATCTATCAAATTCGTTTTGTTTTATTTTTTATTAGACGTTAGAAAAAGGATTGTCTGAGTCAGTTCAAAAACATATACATAGCATGATATTACACATGATGTCAACAGACATGGAGGATTATTAAAAATCATGAAAGTTTTGTCTCAAAAGCAGAAACTACCATTGCCAATCGAGACAAAAAATAAACATGGTTATAACATTTCTATTGCCAAAATGGGAACCACAAACCAAAGGTGCACAAAAAGATTCCAATAGAGCTTTGCTGAGAACAACGAAAGTAAACTATGAAACAAGTTGGTCTAGCCATGCTACGAATGATTTTCATGAATGATAAGCACATTAATTTACAATCAAGAATACTCATAACAATTAAAGATTGAATATTATTTCTCACAAAGATAATTACAAGTGTTTACTGCAAAAAGACAAGACAACTTTATTTCACAATTACCGAAAATCTAAGGCAAGAGGCCTTCCAAACTCCACTACAAGCAACATTGTAAGAATTTACAACACATTTGACATTTGTACAAGGAACCACAACAAAAAACCCAATGAAACCTTCACAAATCTTTCCTTTATCAACACGCATAAGCCATCTGCACAATTATTAACTTGACTCAGTTCACGAGAACTGAGCATGTTAAGACTATACATTGAAATAATAAGCTAATATTTAACACTGCCATGAAAGGAATGTTCTACTTCAAGAATGGATCAAAGCACAAACCACTAATCAACATCATTTTCAACATTTGGTAAAGATTTATCTACCTTGTTCACTAAGGAGGAAGTCCAAACATTCTTGCAATACCGATATCTTGAAAGAGACAACTTATTTTCAAGACATTTGAACATTATCTACAAAAAGTTCGCTAGTTAAATTAGTTTTCAATCATGTAGATCACTAAAGATTACATGATTGAAAACTAATACCCATTTTCGCTACATTGAATGGACATTAAACAACCCAAGCATTGTAGGATGACGTGGGTTGAAATGACTCAATCAATAGATTTTCATAATTGATTGAAAGACACAACAATACCTTCTAATCCCATTCCTTCATCAACTTAAGGATGCTATTGATTACTAACCATTACGTTCTCTATAGATTTATAAAATACATAATTTATTTAACAAGCAATCATTAGATCTAGTTTTCAACCTAGTAGTGTTTATTTATCTCAGACATGATTAAACCATAGTATAGATAAAGAACAATCTCATCCATCTCTTTAGTCTCATTGTTTGGCCTCTTATTCCTATAATGATATGACAATAAGTGATTTTACCCCAACCGATAGATTCCAAAGGGGTGAACATATATAGTCACTCTCAGGTCATGGCTTCAATTCCATAACCATCATTTCTTTCATGAAGGTAATTATTCTCCCGACATACTATTGAGTTCAAGGATATAATCTAAGGGAAAAAGGGTTGACTTAAGAATAATCCTCTTGAATTGAGCCATAGTCTAAGAGGTCCCGAATGTCCATGATTGATGTCATGGAAAACATTCATGACCAACTCCCCACACGAACGCTTGTAACGAGCCTCACAATGAAAACCTCTCTCCTTCTCTTATATAGAATAGACATGAGGGTTCGAGCTTACAGCCCAACGAGGAATTCTCAGATCACCCCATAGTTGGGCGCTAGTGTTAGCAAAATACAAAACCCATCAAGCCAGACCCCTACCCCGAAATTGACAATAGGAAAATAATAAATTAGATATCCTCTTTAAAATGATCTAGACCAATACTTATAGTCTACCAGAGTGCATTTGTTCTCACACCAGCAATGAGATTCTTAAACCCATTGTTTATTTACGACATCAAACTGGGGAAATATGTTGTCCACCTATTCAAGTTTGCCAAGAAATGGAGATTAAAACCCCCAGTCACATATCCCCATTAGCAAAACGTTAAAGCAGAAACGTTCTCAAACATAGTATGGATGAATAAAATACTTAAATGTGTGTGTGTGTGTCTATATATATATATATATTATATATTCCATTTCATAGATTTAAACACATAACCTAGTACCCACAGTCATAAGATTGTGGAACTCACCATATTCAATGAAAATTTTGTAGACAACACCTAACAATACGAATTTGAGGCTTGATAATTCCATCCAATACAATTATATACCAAAAATGCAATAAAGGAAGGCTCGAAGAGAAATCCATTCACAGGGAAATCACTTGCAAAATAGGCACCTAGGTATGAACAGCATTAAGGTATGTACCCTATTCCTACCATATTTCTCATCATCCCATGTAGGATAAAATAGCAATGTGCATATCCCTTTTTTTTTTTTTTTTTTTATTCCCCTTTTTTGCAAATGAATTCAATGATTCAGAAGAATGAGGAAATTCGAGAGATAACCAGCTAGTGCTATCAAGGAAGACTAAACAAAACAACCACAAAAAAATAAACCAAATTCAAGATGCCATTTCAAGGATGAAGAAACAGTTCATTTCATGGGACTGTTAAATGATAGCAAAACACTTGCAGGGGTTCAAAACTTATACATGCCTAATTTTCAATGTATTTTGAACTCACATACATGTCTCCCAGGCCCTTGCTACAACAAAATCTAGCACACTCCTATGATTTGTTTCAACGTTGGCCACCCAAGAGTGCTTTCCAGGTCCTTTCTAATTTCACATAGGCTAGGTGTACATGGCTACTGCCGGGGGAGATCTTCACTACTGACTAGCAACAATTTGCTAGAAAGTGTTTTCTTCCAAACCCATCTGCCATCAAAAGAAACTCACCGATTTTGCAAAAAATTCTTCTGAACCTCCGCAATGCCAAACATTCCATATTCCCAAGCTCAAAGATTGGGGCGTTTCATTCAAATGAATATCCAGCAACTAAGGAAACGTATGCAGGTCTATTAAAACATTAAACAGAAATGAGCAGGAAAGAAAAAACAACTCACCCACATAAAGCTAACAGGCTAGCAACCAAAATGGCATAGCATGAGGCCAAGAACACTTCAGACAAAACATGCCAAGCATTAATTTTATTAGGTAGAGCAGGTGGCCACTGAGGGCCAAGAAATGGTGTCAAGGTGTGCATGAAAAATTTAAAACCAAGCAATAAATTTGACAGACATTGCTCAGGGATTACCGCCACCAAATGACCCATCCACTTGTCTACTAATTCCACCTATTTAAATATATTATAATATATTTCATTTCGCGCAATACACTTCCACAATGTTTATCATAGAAATTCTTGGTAGAGAGTGATGTAATAAATAGAATAGTCTAAAAAATACTCATATCATTGGATAAAGAGGTAAATGGGTGGTAGGTGAAAAAGGTTAATTTGCAAATAATAAATGTCACCTTTAAAGATTACACCACACATAACCCCTTACGCAGACACAAGATAGCAAAGAGGAAGAAGGGAATCCAATTAATCATACACCAACCAAAGATTAAATTGTATACCACTGGCATGTTAGAGGAAATTAAAATCATATTTTTCTTTAATTTAAATGACAGGAACGACAAGCAAGCGGACCTAAACAACCAAGGGGAAGAAAACTAGAGGTTGACTTTTGAAAGTGAACACGGATCAACGACCAACCATGGCGTCATGACAAGGTAATTCCCTTCTTCAAGGCGGAATGATGTTTGGTCTATGGGAGAAAACATAATGATACAAATAAATGACATAGAGATAATTAAGAATAATAATGATTACAAATGAAAATAATAATAGAATATATATATATATATATATAATTTCTAAGTGTCCATTTTCTTAATAGTATCATTATTATCATTATTATTATTTTTTAATTTTACAACTTAGAAATAATTATAATTCATATTAATAATGATGGATAAGGAAGCTTGACAATTTGACAACATGATTTTCCTTTAATAAGAGAATCGTAAAGGACGTTGCGGGGGCCAGCAACAGAATACATCGACATAACACAAGCCAACACAATGAAAAGGGAGAATGTTAAATATTCCCTATGACAAGGGTGAAGCCAAAAAAGACAAAAAAAATTACAACGACATTCAACACTTAGCAACAAGGTCACCGAAGTGTGAACAGGTGAATGCCGAATGGGGCATTACAGTCAATAATTGTTCACCAATTTCCATGCAAAATCCAACCTTCATCATAGTTACATCAAACTCTACATTAGAAAGAGAGTAGACACATGGCAAAGCATGATGAAACCCTAATTAGGGTTGTATTTTCCTCATCAAAATGACCGAAGGGGTGAGTCATCGTCAAAAGGGGTCAACCCTATGATTTGAAAGATCATCATTTGTATTGACCTATCAAGAGGTCTAAAACTATATTCCAAGCAAATAATAAAATGCCGACAAACAATAATTACTAAAAAGGTGGCCAATCGGTATGATGATCAAAATTTACCTTTTGTTATGTATTCTTTTCCACAAGGACCAAATATTTATTATATGCCATGCTAGGATAACAAATGATTATAAAAAATGGATAATTTTACCTTATTTTATCATGCAAAAGGTCTAATCAAAAGGGACCAAGAAATAATACAAGGATCAAGTTAAATGGAGGTGGCCAAGCAATGGATGGTCAAGATATATTTTTCCATGATTACCTTATTCTCCTCGAAGTTACGTTAAAAATTTCCAATAATCTCTTGCTCATGGAGGTATTTAAAAGGACATATATCTTTTTGCATGTGAACAGACAAGGACCAACTTTTGTATGTGTCACATCAATGCACTAAAAGACAGAGATGATCATATTATCATGCAGATTGAGAAAAAAGTGGATTATGTGCACATATGTCAACATCAGAGCCTATAGGTGGTCCACACACATTGGGTGAATATTTTGAAAAGTTTTAAAGATAAAAGAATTATTTTTACTCACACAGAAAGATTAATTTTTACATGTGCATCAAAGGGGGCAGAATTAAAGAATTCCAAAATTATCATTGCAAGTGGATGAAGTTGCAAGTGTCACATCAAACAGAAGAAGACTAAGATTGCATGTACATGGGATAAGAGTTACACAGCAAGGAAGGGATGTTATTAACCAAACTATTCATCCAAATTTATTAAAAATATATCGGTCAACTAAGGTTTGACTTAAATGTATTTTTGTAACGAAGGCTATTAATGCTTCATTATATTAGCATGTTTATTTGTATTCCTTTATTTATTCACGATAAAGGGGTAAAATTAGCATGCATGAGTGGGTACAAATTTTAGCCTATTTTTAGTATACGATGGATGAATAATCTTGTTATATATTGTGTGCAATTGCAAGGAACATGAGGAGTTTTGGACATAGGAGTGCTGGAGGAAATTTGTCTAGTTTTTCCCTTTGATTGAGAATTGATTTCTTCCTTTCCAATTATTTGTAGTGGTATGTATATCTCATTAATTATTTTGAGTGTCAATTTCCCTGATTAATAATCTTACCTTGTTGAAAATTTACCAATTTCTACATAATATTTGTGTGGATGTTTATCTTACTATATTGTTGTGACTCATTCCCTCAATACACCAAATGTTTTGCCTTAATATTCTATTGAAAACTATTGGTTTGCGCATCCAAAATTCATTCTCAAATTGATTATGGATGTACTCATTCAAAGCCCTCAGTAATTTTGGTGTATTACCCCATTTAGAAGACATTTCTCTTTGCAAAGTGTTATGATGCCCCCTCTAATTTTATCCTCGAGTATCTTCATATTGAGAGATAAATGTGAAGCTCTTTCAAAGGCAGATATTGTTGAAGATTAGAGTTGACTAGTTGACTAGCCATTTATGTCGTCCTTGATGCCTATATCCTTCGGAATTTTATTAATTTTAAATTCTACATAATGAAATTACTTGTTTTGAAATTGTAGAGTGTCCTTAAGAAATCGTTGAAAATCATATGCGTTTCCAAAAATCACATACGTTTAACAGGGAAATTTCCAATGTATAATCTGACACAAGAAAAGTAGTTTCCATAAGCTTTGAAGGGAACCTATATATGTTCCAAACCTCTGTATTTGCGTAGATTGGGGCATATTTGTTGTGAACCTTATACTTTGTGCTAAACCAAATCTATTTGTTGTTAATTTGTTTGTTTTATACACCTAGAAAACAATTTTTCCCCTTCATTACAAAGGGAGTTGAGCCCATAATATAGTTTGACGACTTGATTTCAACTAAATTTTTGATGTTTTTCTACTCAATAATCAGAAGGTGAATAATCACACATGAAATAACATCCATTATGACTTCAATAATGGTTATTTAGCCTTCAAGAGTTAGTAATATTATGTAAACATATAGGAGTGAGTGATGAAAGCTTACCAGAAAAGGAAAGCCTTCCAATAAGGGATGGCAGTACCCCAACTTTTATCAAGAACCCTAATGCATTTATGACAAAGCTATAATATAAACAACTACCCATGTTATTTCCATGGCCAATTATTCATCCCCTTTATTAAATGTTTTGAACAATAGTTTCAGTCACACCATTAAATTTTATCAACAATGTAGCAGCCTTTGGTTTTGGTCCTTTAATGAGATTTGACAAATCCCAAGATTTCATTCTTGATGTCAAATCGTTATTTGATAGCATTAACCGTACAATACACAGTAATGATCCTTGTTCTAATCAAAATTCCATAAATTAATCTCCTTAACCAAAAGCATTTCCCATAGCCCATGTGTATTGTTAAGCAATAGGTATTGAAATCTTTTCTCCAAGTGTGAAATGATCATGGGTAATGTAGGAAAAAATGTTCTTCTTTGTGCTTCCACATCTTGCATACATGTCTACCAGGGTCATTGCAAAAGAAACATCTGACAAAATTCGACTATCTTTTTTTATTTGCTGGATGTCAAGACCATTTTTAGGAGCTCACATTTTGGCATAAGTCAGGAGTGCAGAGGAAAATGTAAACTGATCAGGATGGAGACTTGTTTGTTGCATAGGTGAAACAATTTGATTGTCTGTGAGGAAACCCATGTCTTTTTTACACATTACAACTACATGTATTATTGCTAAATTTACAATGTTAACTTGGGTTTTTGGTGGTTAATACTTATGGATTTGAAATAAAGTGTTGAGTTATTATTCGACAAGGGGAAATTAACAAGTATGAATGCCATGTCAGAACTCCCTTCCACATGGCACCACCTAACAGAGCCCCTCTCCTCCACTGATATATTTTAAACTTCACCTACTCCATCCTCCAAATTCAATGCATTCTTTAATAAATTTTATTGTTATTATTTTTCTTTTATATTCATCATATTTCCCATGTTTTTTTTTTGTTTTTTTTTTAATTTCAATTATTCTATTTTATTATACGGGAGCAGAAGGGGGCATTACAGGGATGAATTATTTATGGGTTGTTTTTCCCATCCTATGTGGGTATCATGTCGATCCCTATTGGTGGGAAATGGAAGGTAACTATGGTGATCTTATGATATTATTTTGTGTTAGGTATCAAGCTAGTTGCGAAGTTTGTTGTTTTGTGAGTCCCTAGTTCTTGGCTATGGTTTGGTAATGTGGCAGAATTTATAGAGATTATCATAGTTTGGTTTGTTGTTTTGGCTTGGAGTGTCTGATCAAAATTGATGTTATGGGTGGCACTTAAGGACCATTATGGAGAAGATATGGAGATTGGTTAACCATTCAAGATCCCTAAATTATTAGTGATTATTTGGGTATGTTAGTTGACAGTGGCTACAAATATTAGTAGTTTTTGGTGATTTGGAGACTTATCTCCACTTGGGTGAGAATAAATCATGACATATTTCATATTCGATCCATTATTATGTTTATATACCAAGATATACATTCAATCTTTAGCACCCCTTCATGAAGCCAAAAAAGGATGCATAGTAATTTTGATGTGATATTTTCATAAGTGTTATACTTGTAAACTTGAATTTTTTGGAACCAACATTTTATTTAATTGATTTAGTAAGAATCTTTGAGTATCTTCTTGTTATTTTTGTTATTTTTTGAGATTTTTTGGTTTTAATGTGGCTACTTAGCCGTTTCTTTATGACCACTAAGATTTCATTTATTTTATCAATTTTTTGTGACTCGTAGCTTTATGGTGTTTGAAGAAACTTAGATAAATGTCACTAATAATGTTATGTGGTTCTTATTTTATGTTGGTGATCTTATTCTATCTTGTTTGTATTGTGTGCGCATGCTTTATGGGGTACATCAATTTTAGGTGATGAGACTCTGTGTCATGGAATATGGAGAGACCAGACCTCACTTTGATAATGGACACTTAGTCCTCCTATTGGGAAGTGACACTAGTGATATTTTTTCCTCCTATGGTGAAGATACAAACATGATATTGAGTTCTCTTTGGTTGAGAGAATCCTATGATTTTTTGTCTTCTATGGTTGAGATATTTTCATGATGGTTTGTTCTCTTGTGTTGATTGGCCTTTATGGTATGCAATATTGATAAGTGGATTGGATAGTGATTTATGATTCTTTTTATTTTTATGATGATATTATTCACCGTTGAGATGCATATGGTAATCAATACATGATTTATGGATTATGTATCAGATGGTTCACTCCTTCATAAGTATGGTTTACCACTGGATACTTTACTTTGGGATTTGAAGGTTCACTTGTAGGAATATTGAATGTTATAAATTAGTAATTTTAATTTTCTCTAGGGGAATATTGACGTCTTGGACTATAGAATTGCTTTGGTAAATATGTATATAATTGAGTTACTTTGGGAATTTTTCTTAAAGAAATGTGCTTATTTTGGTGATGTGGACCCATCAATAGATATAGTTGTCTTACTCTCTTAGTTTGTTCTGGAGTATAACACGCTATAAACCCATTGGTATCAGGTATACACTTTGATGGTTGTGTTTTGGGTAATTTGTTATGATATCCATTCTTGGTATGGGGGTGTTTTCTTGTTGAGAAAGAGTGAAAAAATTATAATAATCTAACTAGACACATGATAATATGTAAAGTACATCAAGGTGTTAAAATTACTTATTCACCCATTAAATTATCCATATTAAGAGGTGGATTAAGGATTATGAAAACTAGGAAACTACGTAGGGCACAAAAATTTAGGTGGGCACTAATATTTTTTACTATGGTGTTTATGAAGAGTTGATTAATTTATTAACCATATAAGCTAGTAGCAGTTAGTGGCCAACCTCACATATCAATTCAATTCATTTCATTCAAAATAAAATAAATTAAAAAATTTATATTAACATTGATATTAAGGAGGCCTCAAATATTTATGCAAATACCTTTATTACAGGAACCCTTAATTTAATTCATACTCATGAATTTTCAGAATTTGTATTGTTTTGACACATTGGATTTTTTTTGGGAGAAGAGGTAAAAAAAATGAATATGTAAAGAACATGGGAAAAATAGTTGAGAAATATATGAGACACAGATGGTTATGATAGACTCTATGCTAGAGTATTCCCGTTGAGATTTTAGGTAGTAGTAGATACAAAAAAAATTATTAGCAATTTTTCCTTGGATAGTCGAGGCTTAACATATCAAGTAATACCATGTTTGGTCATTGTTAATTATTTTTTCTACTTTAAATTTTTTATTTAAAGAAGACCTTAATTCTAGTATTGCCTAGGGTTCTAAAAACCCTTAATCATATAAGGAGTACTTATTTCATTTTTTATCTCTAGAAATCCTCACATATATGTATTGGTTTTAAAGAACCAACATATGTTTCCACTTATTCAAATAATAATATAAAAAAACATCACATTCCCACACTAAGACCAATCGAATTTAGAGATAAAGTAATTCCATTTAGAGAGATCATTTTCCATAAAAATAGTAAGGTAGGGTAGGGTTTTCTTTCCATCTCAAAAAGAGCCATCATTACCTATTTTCAAATCATCTTTTTCTAAAAGATCAATCAAGTAAGAGAGATAATATACATTGACATATAATTTACTCAAAACATTCCAGCCATCAAGGCTAATTTCATATTTTGGGAAATAGTTTATAGACACAAAGTAAGTAAACAATTCCAAAGAGGGTTTTCCATACAAAACAACCATATAATAAAAATTAATTTATACAGCTCAATTTATATTAGTATATACCATTGTATTAATGTTCATGCATGAATGCGCGCGCACACACACACAGACATGCACATGCACATGTATATGTATATGTATACATATACATATACATATAATTTAAAAAACCATTCAAGGGAGAAACAAATACCTATAGTTGAAGGAGAATAACAATAAAATAAAAAATCTTCTTCAAACACAAAGTCAAAACCCATGCCCTAACTCCAAATTTCTCTTTTCCAAAGTCAATCCATTCTTACTCACTATTAGAGATCCAAAAAATGTTGCTCTTGTACATCCATGGACTAAATGGCCTTTATGAATTTATAAACTTCCTTAATTAGTCATAAACTCATGCAACAAGACTATCACCTCATAAATCTATGAAAATCAATCTCTTGCTTCTTTTATCATCTAAATAGACAACCTAGACTTCCGAAAAGCCTTATGTAGCCGATATTTTTCATATTTGTCTTATTTCGACAGAAATTAACATAAATATAGTTGGTAATATATTTAGCACTTGTGTATGCACGAGTGAAGCAGTAAGATGCAACTCTCACAAAATGGACGTTTTGAGTTCGAATATTTTTGTAAGTCGATGACAATGAACGTGTGAGTGACTTACACTCATTTTTCACTGACTCCCATTTTCCAAATTTAGGATTAGGATTTTAATAGACTTTTCTCATCTAAATA
Organism: Taxus chinensis; assembly: GCA_019776745.2. NCBI lineage: Eukaryota > Viridiplantae > Streptophyta > Pinopsida > Cupressales > Taxaceae > Taxus > Taxus chinensis. The sequence continues at coordinate 214,278,478 of CM034148.1, read as the reverse complement.
ATATACTTATAATTACGATTTTAATAGACTTTTCGCATCTAAATAATATACTTATAATTAGGATTTTAAGCACCACCATGCAAGTATAAGGCCTCCACACCATCCAATCTTCAAGATATGGTTTTTATTTTGGGTTTTATATAAAAATTATTGGTAGACAAATGTGAAATGAGCCTTTTCAAGAAGAAATCAAACTAAGGATCATTCCTTGTGGGCTAATGAATTTCATGTATTTATTGGATTCTTTATATTTTTGTTTATTCAAGAAAAATAAAATAATTATCACAAGCCATTGATGAATATCCCCAAGGTTAATAGAATAGAAATGTAATGCCCATTAAAACAACCTACTTGAGACCCAAGAACAACCTAGGATTAGTTAGGAAAATTATGGAATAATTTTCTTTTGATTAGAAGAATCTATAACCAAGTTATAGGACAACAGTTATCACTAACAGGTTCCGAAACAATCCTAATCTACTAGAATATAATTTTCTTTTTATTAGCAATTATAAGAATTCATAAGGTCCAAAGTTTAGGGTTAGAAGTTTCAATTAGGTTTAGAGGGTAATTCCACACCATACCCACTCTCTAACAGGCTTAAAGTTTCAACTTGATCTTTCCAACACTTAACACATTAAAAAATTCCCTAAATCATTCCCATTTAATAAGAAAATTCCTCACCTTTCCATTGATATAAATAATTCCTCCTAACTCCTCATATTTTTTGAGTTATGGGCCGGTGGGCCTTGGGTGAAAATTTTCCCCAAGAGCGGGCCTGCGGGCCCAGGGGTGAAAATTTTCCGAAATGGTAGGTTAGCAGGCCACAAAGAGACCTTTAGAAATTTTCCCACTCAGGGAAGAAAAAATATTGTGCTCGCACTTCCACGAGTCCACAAGGGGAACGTGGCACTCCTTAAGGCAGTGCGGGGAAAAGCGGGACGACAGGGGGCAATTTGCAAATTCTCCCGTGTGAGGTGAAAATTTAGCTTTGTACCCACGCTCCTGTGAGTCCAAAAAGGAAACATGGCATCTCCTAAACCAAAATAGGGAAGTCAGGGTGGCAGGGAGAAAATTGGCTTAATGCCCCGAAGGGCTAAGAGGGTACATAGACTTGCGCCTCCGCTGGCACCTCGTGATGCCACGTGGCAGCCCCTGATTGGCTATAGGCTGGCGGAATAGCAGGTAAAATTTGGACAATTTTCCCAAAATTTTCCAAAACAAAAAAGATAAAAAAGGGACCCGCTCCTTTTCCGATGCCTCATGACGTCACATGGCATCACCTGATTGGTTGTGGGCCAGCGGGGAAAATTTGGAAAATTTTCCCAAATTTTTTTGGAAGCGCTAATTTAAAAAAGGGATTCGCTCTTCTGCTGACACGTCATGGTAGCATGTGGAAGCCTCTAATTGATTGTGAGGTGGTGGGGTAGTAGGGAAAATTTAGAAAATTTTCCCAAATTTTTTTGAAGCTCCAAGTAAAAATTCAGGCCACAAGCCCGCCAAGGAAAATTTTCCTAAAAGTTTAACGCCAAGTGAAGAAAACTTTAGAAGGCCATAAATTTTGATAGAGAGCTCAGTTTTGGGAAAACGAGAACTTTCTGGAAATATCTTGACATCCTCTCTACTTAGGGATCATTAATTTTTTATTTTGACAAAGTTTCAAGGGTCAATTTTAATAAAACAGCCTGCAGGCATTTACAATGCGAACTGGTTAATTTTAACTTGAGAGATTTGTCCATTTTTATATTCTTCCTCTCTCAACATATCAAATATACATGGAGAATCATTCTTAGGTTGATTTAATAAAGGATTCAAGATTCAATTTGTCTGGTTGATTTGTAATTTTAACATGTACGTTTTCTTGACAACAAAAAGACTATAAAATGGTTTGAGCCCGATTTTGCTAAGTTTTGACATATTTGCTTTAAGTGTTTTTGTTAATTTGAACTCATTTATACCCTGGAATGTTCAATTTTAATGTTTCATTATTACTTCTTTCTTGCAGATTCAAACTATGCATTTTTGGTTTAGACAAATGCCAGTTTCAAATTACAAACAAACAGGGATCAAATTTTAAAGGGTCTAATTGCCATTTTATTCTTCCAAGTATTTAGTATACGTTCAAATTCCAATCTAATATATTTGGTTGATTCAAAAGAAACTATTCAAGACCAAAATGCAATTTCTGATTTCCATTTTGCACATTCCAAAGAGACAAAATACTATATATTTTCTCACACAGATTTCGTCCTTGCAAACAGAGATTTCAATGCATTGAAATGATTAGATTCAATAATACAATGCAATTTGAGAAAATTATTACATTCATTTATTGGCTCCAAAAGGCAACTTTACAACTTCCTTCTTTTATTTCTTCCCAAAATCATTTATTATATACATGGCACAACAATACATTTTCTTTTCGCATGTTCCACCTTACCACTTTTCAAATAGAGATTTCATGAAGTATGCTAAACATAGATTTATAATGGAATAAAATCATATGGACAAGAAAAAACCATTTCTATTAATCCAAATGAAACTCTTACAACTTCCTTTCCATTTTATTACAAACTATAGTATACAAACACGTATCATTCTTTCCAAACAGAATACATAGTATAACTCTTTTACATTTCAAATTCACTTTCATTATAAATGTAAAGTTTCTTTCCATTATAATGAATACGCAGATCATCCACTTCAAGTGAGATAGGGATACAATAAGGTTTCATTTCAAAAGGGCCTGTCAAACTATATTTTCTAAGCTCCAGAACAACAACATGCATCCTTCTCGTTCTTCAAATTTGATCACAACAGTAGGGTAAAGGAAACACTCTCCACTCAACCAAGACATCCAATGAAGAGGAGAATCCATCCTTCTTCATTGGCACCTGAGCCCCAACCACAATGCAATAAAAGATGTGATCCAACTCATGGTAACAACAGGCTTCCACAAACACACAAACAACACTTTTACAATAAAACACAATCCAAAATAGAATGCAGTTTTACAACTACCTTAACACATGACAAACAATACTAAGGCTTCATGAAGTAGGACAAAGGAGAAAGAACTATGGGGGATTATTCTTATTCCTCCCAAAAGGGGAAATGGATATCACCACCTGAGTTACAAACCGCCAAAAATAGTATATCAAAACCCTGACATTCCTTATGCCTCCCCAGAATACTCTTTATTCCTCACATTTCCTTATTCCTCCCCAACCTCTTATGACACCCCATAACGAGTAAAGAAATGCAATCTATTTCTTTGTAAGGTGGAACCCAAATCCCAACTTCCTTCACCCTTATACCTCTGTAGAAACACACTTGTGCCTCCCACAAAAATAACCCCATAGTATTCTTCTACACCATTCCTAATCCATCTACCCAACAACCAACAAACATGCCAAAACATTCACAAATTAACATTTACATATATAAAAGATAAGTATTTCATGAGCCAAGCTCTTACCTCTCTATGTTGGAGTTATTCCAAATTCTAAAACATAAAGCTATATCCCAATGCAAGCAATCCAAAAATAGCCAAGCACAAGTATGCAACAATTTTCCAAAAACTCCTTCACAGCAACAACTCCCAAAACAACAAGAAAATTCTCCTGAAAATGAAGTCTCCAAAGTGAAACAACCTAAAACAAGGCAAGCAGTTCAAATTTCATAGAAGAAGGAAGGGAAGAGGATGAGGTGGATCCATATAGGATGCCACATCACCCATCCTCGTCTCTAACCCAAAATTCAAATTCATTTTCCAATGCATAATAATTAGGTGGGTGAATAATATGATAGTCTACTTACACACTCAAATCCAACCCACACCCCAAAGGAATGAAATTAAAACATGTAAGAAAAGTGCAATTAAACCTACAATTGTCTTCCCAAAATGCATTACAAAAGTCTAATTTCAACTTTCCAACCATAGGTATGGTTGGTAATTAAATTTAATAGGTATGGTACAAGTTTAACTTGTCCCAAAAGCCTCCAAAAATAGCCCCTAAGGACAATTTCGAATTTCCAAGGAGGTGGAGTGTTTCACACTGAAAAGTTAACTTACACATCACTTACACATCTATTACAACACTTTAAGACAAAGCCAACAACTCTATTAATTACTTTCATATGACATATTTTATTTATTTATTTTAACAAAATGATTACTCATAAAATTTACACACTATTTGATAGTCAATGAAAGGGGTAAAAACATCAAGAAATAAAAACATGTAACCCTAAACAAAAGGGGCCAAAATAAAAGAAAAACATAAAACCCCTTGGTAACATTTAAAGGTGATCCCCCATAGGAATATCTTGAACACACAAACACGCAAAAACAAATACTTGTTTCCATGACGAACTTGTTAAATTCATTTGGAATTCCAATGTGGTTGGTCTCCAATCCCCTGATGTTTGTTGCGATAGTTTAACCTGCAAAACAAAAATACCTCCTTCAACCTCGTGGCCATATCAGAACATCCAAAATAATATAGATATAATTCCCTAAAGCATTTAGATATATGAATCACAACAACATCAAAGAAATTTAACAAAACCATTTATATTTTTATCAACAACTATATCATCATCCAATAATTTTCCATTTCTAGGTCTACTCACAATATCTAAATATCACAAGTCCGAACAACATCCATCATATAACCATGGCAAAAAATATATCATCATCAACATATAAAATGTCTCTAATAATCATCATACATCATAACTGAATCAAGTCAACAGTAATCCATGATCTAATATCTATCATCATACTATAATAAGGTCCATAATCATGTCCATAATATAATCAACAGTATCATGATTAGTATCAAAAGGGTGTCAAAGGAAAGTGGGCACTATAAGAAATGCCTCAAAATATTATGACACCTTCAAAGCTTAAGTCAAAGAAAGAATATATTTCAAATTATCATGTTAAATTACATAAACTCGCTAAGGGGTCTAATTGACCCTTTTATATTCTCATAGTTCATAATGTCCTATGATAATTCCAAATATATCTAATCAAATTCCATGTCCATAATACTCATTTTATGCATTATTCATGAATAACATATAAAATCTCAAGATAAATATGAAAGGAAATGTTGCGAACGGAAACTACTACTTTAATATGTAGTGGTTCCCTTTTTCTTGAAGGGGTGCAATTAAATCCTTGTTATGATGGTTATAGTACATCATGCAAGTCAACCACATAACAACAACAACAAAAATAATACCAATTTACTTAACAAGTGCAACGTACAACAAGTTCAACAATTTTATAATAAAAGATTGTTATAATAATCAATGATCTAATAAGGTATGCACACTCATTCAATGAATCAATTTCATGGTATTCAAGTAAATATTTCCAACACAAAGCCTTTAATAAGATTGAATATGGTAATATAAATACAATGTAAATACCAATTCCATATCAGTGTGAGATAAGATTCCCAACTCTATCAATTCAATAGCAAATGCATTTTTTACACCAATCGAAAATAGTTTAAATTACATTTAGTAATTAATATTTACTGCCTAATGAAAACCTCAAAGATTTCAAATTTAGGGATCCCGAAATTAGGGTGTGACACATTAAAATAAGTTGGATTCTTTAAGTAATCTCACGAATTTACAAGAATATAATCCTGAGTTTCTATCTATCCAAGTCCCATCCATTAATTAACAAGATAGTCTTGCATGAATTGTGTCAAAATATTTTGCAACATGTTTCTTTATACTTCCATTCATATGATCTAGTTAAATAAATTTTGATAACAAATCATTGGTAAACTCCTAACAATATAGCGTAAATTCATCACGCACCGTGGTATAATTTACACTAGGAACATATTATTAAAAATAGTCTTGAACACAAAATATTGCAATTTTCTCTTAACATTCGAAACCACACTAAGTATGTCCTACACAATGGTGTTGTGTGGATATATCTATGCACATGTGTTAGTGGAATCTTTCCTTGTGGAATATTGATGCATAACCTTTTGCAACACTAACCATGCTACACAATGCACTTTGACCGACCCTATCCAAATTTGAGACATTGCAAACACCATGTATTTGGTCGTTTCTTGTTTTGTACATGCATTATTCTAGTATGTTATTTTCATAAAAATGTTTAGGATTGGATCTTATCCTTTTGTACCCTTTTAGATCCTTCTTTATTCTCTAGGGTTTGTGTCCCTTCTTTAATCTTTTCCCTAATTATTTTTTGTTGCACGGATCAATTTATGTGGTGATATTGTCATAATTTGAATTCAAAAGGTTTGCAAATACACAAGTTCATTAGTGTATTTACGAGAATGAAATAAAGACGTGATGATTGATTACAAGAGTGATATTAAAGTAGTTAAAAGTGAAATTTAATTATTTAAAGAGAAATATAATAGTAGTTATAATTATTTTAAAATTCATTCAAAAATAAGATTTTGGACACACCTGATCAGGGGTAGGTGATGGTGGAGCCCGTTCACATCCTAGATCGCAGGAACCTAGGCCTTCGAGGAAGAAAGGTTGATCAAGTTCGGGTGCAGTGGGATAGATATGATGAGATTACAGCTACATGGGAGCATGCTACCTTATTATGAGTTTAGTTTCCACATTTTTTCTAGCGACGTGAAGGAGGAAGTCGAGTCTAAGGGGAGGGGGATGTAGTTCCCACTTCCCTTTAACACCTTTTGATATTGGCCATGACATTGTTGGCTATATTATGGACATTATTATAGTTTTGATTTAGTATGATGTTAGATGTTGAACCATGGATTATTGTTGATCTGGATTTAATTATCAAGCATGATGTTTATTAGAGACACTTCATATGTGAATGATGATATACTATTTTACATGGATATATTATGAATGTTGTTCGGACATGTGATTTTTGGATAATGTGAGTAGAACTAGAAAATGGACGTTATATGATGATGATATAGTTGTTGATTTCCTTGATGTTATTTTCATTCATGTGTATAGATGATTTTGTGAATATATTTATATCATGTTGGATGTTCTGATATGGCCACAAGGCCAAAGGAGGTATTTTTTTTTTGTAGGTTAAAATATCACAACAAACATCGGGGGATTGGATACCAACCACATTGGAATTCTACATGAATTCAACAAGGTCACCATGGCAACATGTTTTGTGTGTGTCTGTTGTTTTTTGTTAGGGATTACCATGGGGGGGATTACCTTTTTATGTGACCAAGGGGATTTGTGTATTTTATTAATGTGGTTCCTTTTTATAATTTTTTGCATGTGTTTATTTTTTGATGCATTTACCCCTTTCATTATTCTTTCAATTGTGAAGAATTAATGTGAGTAATCATATTGTTAAAATAAATAAATCAATCAAATTTGGGATATAAGAAAGTAATTATAGAAGCTGTCGGCTCTTGTATTAAATGTGGTAAGTGATGTGTAAATATGTGTAAGAGTTGTGTAAGTCAGATTTTGGAGTATGAAACACTCCACCTCCTTAGCAATTAGAATTTTTCCTTGGAGGCTAATTTTAGAGGTTTGTGGGACAAGTAAAACTTGTCTCATACCTCTTAACTTTATTTACCAACCATACCTATGGTTGGAGGGTTGATTTTTGACCTTTTTAATGCATTTTTATAAGTCAAGTTACATGTTTTAATTTCACTTTCTTCATGTTTTAAATTTGCAATCCTTATGGGGTGTGGGCTTCGTTGGAGTGTGTAAGTAATTTGTCATATTTTCACCCACCTATTTATTATGCTTGGGGGAATGAATTTGAATTTTGTGTTGGAGTTGAGGATGTGTGATGTGACATCCTACATGGATCCACCTCATCCTCTTCTATTCCCTCTTCTATAAAATTGGAACTCCTTGCTTTGTTTTCGGTTGTTGAATTTTTGAAATGCTTCCTTGCGGTGAATTTTCCTTGGCTATTTGGAGCTCTAGTTTATTTTGGAGGAGATTGAAGAGTATTTCATACTTGGGCATTGTTGATTTTGGCACTGTATTTTGACATTGAAATCTTGTTGTATTGGATCAAAATCTACCATGGAGAGGTAGGAGCCTAGCTCTTCATATATTCTTTTATTTCTTTTTATGTTGTCTGAAGGGTGAATATTTTGTATGTTTGTTGGCTAGTTGGGTAGACTACCTAGGAATGGTGTAGGAGAAGGCTATAGGGAATCCATGTGTGGGGGCATAAGGGAATGTCAGTGGCATCAGATTTATTATGGAGGGAGATTAAGATTTGGATCCACCGTAGAAAATAAATAGCTTGCATTTCTTAATTTGTGGGGGGCATAAGGAAATTTGTGGGGGGCATAAGGAGGGATTGTGGGGGGCATAAGGATATGTGTAGTGATTTAATTTGGTGGTTTATTATAGGTGGATACCCATTTCCCATTGGGAGGCATGAGCAGCTTCCCCCATAGTTCATTGCTCCTTTGGCTTTCTTGATGAAGCCTTAGTTTTGTTTGTATGTTTTAAATGTAGTTGTAAACTACATTCTTTTTTGAACTGTATTTTTATTGTGAAATCTATGTGTGTGTGTGGAAGCCTATTGTTGACATGAGTTGAATGCCACCTTCTATTGCTTGTGGTTAGGGCTCGGGGCCAATGGAGAAGGATGGATTCTCCTTTTCATTGGATGTCATGGTTGGGTGGAGAGCATTTCCTTTCCCCAACTCCTGTTGTGATCAAATTGGATGAATCAGAAGAAATTTATGTTGTTGTTCTGGAGCAGAGGAGAAATATTTTTTGACAGTTCCATGTGAAATAAAATTTCATTGTAACCCTTCCAACTTTGAAGTGGATGAATTTGTAAATTTTTGAAATGGAAGGATGTTGTATGGATTACGAAATTTGTAAAGTGAAATGAAAAAGAGATAGACTCTGTTTTCTTTCAAAGAATGTGAAAGATATATATATATATATATATATATATATATATATATATATATATATATATATACTCTGTTTTGTTCATTTGAAAGGAAGAAATTGAAATCTATTATTTGCATTCAAGAAATTGAGAGATATAAAGTTTTATTTGAATTCAATAAAGGATTGCAACACCTTTCTTCATTTACATTATTTCATTGGAATATGATCTTTAAATGTTATCTAAATCTCTAGTTAAAAGAAAGGAATACGTATGAAGGAACTGTATTGCTTTGTTCTTTTGAAAATGAGACATATTGGAAACCAGACTTTATATTTTAGCCATTAAATGGTTTTTTAATCATTTTAGCCATTAAATGGTTTTTTAATCAACTAAATGGATTTGACTAGGATTAGAATGAACTTCCATACTTGAATGATGAAAAATCTAGATAGACCCTTTTCAATCTGATCTCTGTTTAAAATTTTAAACTGGCAAATAAGTTATCTAAAATGCACAATTCGAGCCTGAAAATAATAATCAACATTGAAACATTAAAATATAGCATGTTATGATATCAATGAACTCAATTGGGCTAAAACACTTAAGGAAAAATCCTTCAAAACATTGCAAAACAAGCTTTCACAATCTTTTTGCTATCAGAAGATGTAAAAATTCAAATTGGAAATCAATCAAGCAAAGTTACCTTCCAATATATCCTAAAATTCCTCTTAGAACAATCTTCCATGTCTATTTGACATGTTGAGAGAGGAAGAAGATTAGATTGAATAAAATTCACAAGTTAAAAATCACCAGTTTTCTTTTAAAATGTCTGCAGGACATTTTCTTAAAATTGACCCCTTAAACTTTTTCAAAATCTAAAATTAATGATTTCAATGCAAAGAGGGTTTCAAGAGATTTACAGAAAGTCCTCATTTTCCAAAACATGAGATCTCTATCAAAAGTTATGGTCTTCTAAAGTTTTCTTCACTTGGCGGAAAATTTTGGGAAAAATTTCCTTGGCGGGCCCGCGGCCCGAGTTTTTCCCTTAAAATCCTTAGGAAAATTTTCAAAATTTTCTTCATCACCCCTTTGGTCCATAACCAATCAAAGGCTACCACGTGGAACCATAAGGTGACAACGAAGGGGCGGAACCCTTGCAACTTAATCATTTTCAAAAAATAATTTTTGGAATTTTTTTATAATTTTCCCTGCAGCCCCGTCAACTCGTAGCCAATAGGGTGCTGCCACGTGGCTCAGCAGAGGTGTGGGATTATTTTAGAACATAACCTTTTTACCTCCCTTTTGGAATTTTTTTTCTTAAATCTCTCCACTGACCTGTTAGCCTGCAACCAATGAAACGCTGACACGTGGCAGCCTTAGGCGTCGATGGAGGCGCGTGTAAAATTTAACCCCTTGCACTTTTTGAAGGAAAAATCTAAAATTTGTATGTTTCCCCACACGTCCGGTCTTCCTCGCACCAATCTGAGCTTGACACGTGTCCTCCTTAGGTCTGCAAGCATATGGAGGCAAATCACACTTTTTCCCCGAAAAGGGAAAAAACACTAAAAATCTTCCCCACTCTGCCGATTCACGCAAGGGAAAATTTTCACTCCAAGGTCCGCAGGCCTACCCTTGGGAAAATTTTCCTCCTAAGGTCTGTCGGTCAATAACATGAGTTTTATGAGGAGTTAGGAGGACTTCTTTATATCATTGGAAAGGTGAGGAAATTTCCTATCTAATGAAAATAATTTAGGAAATTTTTGAATGCGCTACATATGAGAAAAATCAAGTTAAATATTTAAGCCTCTTAGAGAGTGGGTATGGTGAGGAATTACCCTTTGAACCTTTTAACCTTCTAACCATAAATTTTGGATCTCGTGACTCTAATAATTGTTAATAAAGAAAAGTTTATTCTAGTGGATTTTAATTGTTCCAAAACCTATTAGTGGCAGTTGTTGTCTTGTAACCTGGTTGTAGATTCTTGTAATATAAACAAAATTATTCCATTATTTTCCTAACTAACCCTAGGTTATTTTTTGGGTCTCAAGTGTGTTGTTTTAGCGGACGTTACACTTGGTATCAGAGCAGTGGTTCAAAAGCTTGGAATATTGGGCACAATAAAAAACTTGAGACATGAAACTTAAACCTAGCACACTTTTAAATCTAGAAAACAACTTAGTATAGAAACTGCATACTTTATTAAACATGGAAACTGAGTAAGACCTAGAAAAATGAACTAACTCTCACCTTGGTTTGTGCAGGGGGCATAGATAGGATGAGAGGTATTTTCACATGGAACTAGGCTTACCACCACCAGATCATGTTGTAACATCCATCCTACCCCCTATTTCATAGAATCTTCAGGATGTTAATGCTGCTCCACGTGGAGGATCAGTAGGAGGACGTGTAGTCAAATATGATAGGAACATTTCCATTGAGAGTCAGGTATCTCCTCAACCTAGTGAGGAGCATAGAGGAGAGAACTCCCATGCAGAGTTAGCCAGGGTAGAGTCACCATATAGGGGATAGGGTGACCAAGTTTTAGAGCATAGAGAGAGGTCTTGGAGCCCTAGGCTTAGAGATGAGCATACAAAGAGGCCTAGAGGCCGTCAGACCACATCTATAGATTATATCAGGGAGATCTTGAAGCTTTGGCCATCATAATACTTAGGTGGCACAGGTGGATTTCAGACATAGGCCTGGCTAGTGAGCTTGAGCAGTTGGTTCAAGCTTTGTCCTTGTTGTAGCAACACGAAAGCTCGTGTTGCAATCCATCTACTGAGGGATGGAGTAGGAGTATGGTGGAGGATAGAGGAGTAGAAGCTCCATGTAAATTTTGAGACAAGGACCTAGGAGATATTTGAGGAGAGGTTCAAGAGTAGATATTTATCACGAAGGTTTTTACAACAGTGTATAGATGAGTTTCATGACCTTTGGTAGGCATATCTTTCAATAGTAGAGTATGAGCGTAGGTTTTTGGATCTACTCCAGTATGTTGAGTACATACAGGACGAGCAGGTGTGGATCCACAGGTTCATCTGGGGCTTGAACCTAGACATCAGAGGTGCATCAGAGTTGATTCTGGTTCTTCTTATTCTTTCATTGCACTATCTTTAGTAGAGCGATACAGGTTGGTGGCAATTATGCAAGGTCATAGTTGGGATGTTGAGATGGCTTCTGGAGCCAAGATCTCTGTAGACTCCTTAGTTAAGGAGTGTGTAGTGGATTTGGGACCTTTCACCACTACCTCAGATCTCCGTATCCTTCCTTTGGGCTTGTATGGAGTCATTTTGGGTATGGATTGGTTATCTGCACACAGGGCCAGGATGGATTGTTACCACAAAACTATATCTTGTGCAGATGATCTGGGAGTGGAGTTAGTGATTTCAAGTCAGCAGACCTATTTCTATTCACACCATCTCCACTGTGCAGCTTAAGCAGTGTGTATGATGAGGTTGTCAGATGTATGTCGTTACAATTAGTGAAAGATTAGAGGATGGGTCTAGTGGACCATCGCTAGATGATCACCCCATTTTGAGAGAGTTTTCAGATGTATTTCCAAGGGAGCTACCGAGGTTATCACCCCCATATAAGATTGATTTTCATATAGATCTGGTTCTAGGAGCAGAGTCTATTTTACGAGCACCTTATCAGATGACCACCCCAGAAATCTATGAGCTCAAGTTGTAGCTTTAGGGCCTTTTGGAGAAAGGCCTTATATGTCCTAGTGTATCCCCTTTGGGTGCACCAGTGATCTTTGTGAAGAAGAAGGATGGATCATTGTAGTTGTGTATTGATTACCACCAGCTGAACAAAGTAACGATTAAGAATCATTATCCCCTTCCTCGCATTGATGATTTGTTAGATTAGATGAAGGGAGCCACAGTTTTCTCTAAGATTGATCTTAAGTCAGGTTACCATTAGTTGAAGATTTCGGAGGCAGACATTCATAAAACCACCTTCCGTACAAGATATGGCCACTATGAGTTCACAGTGTTGCCTTTTGGTTTGACTAATGCCCCTGCAGTGTTTATGAGTTTGATGAATGGGGTATTTAGGACCTTCTTAAATCAATTTGTGCTCATCTTCCTTGATGAAATTCTGATCTACTCACGTATGCGTGAGGAGCATGAGGGGAATCTTCACCAGGTTCTCCAGTGTATTCGTGAGCAACAATATTTTGGGAACTTAAAGAAATGTGCTTTCTTTCAGAAAGAGGTATAGTTTTTGGGTGATATCATTTCTGGCGAAGGTATCACAGTCAATCATTCCAATATTAGATCCATTATAGATTTGTCAGCACCCAATATTGTGATGGAGGTGTGCAACTTGATGGGATTAGCAGGTTACTACCGGAGATTTGTTCAAGACTTATCTTGGATTTCACACACCATCACTTCCCTTCAGAGGAAAGGGAAGAAGTAAGTTTGGTCAGACAGGTGTGAGCAAGCCTTCATGGCACTGAAGGAGTGCCTCACTTAAGAACCTATTCTTGTAGTGACAGATCCACAAAGTAGTTTTTTGTTTGCATAGATGCTTCTTTAGCAGGGCTTGGAGGTCTGTTGATGTAGGAGGGAAGAGTAGTGGATTTTGAGTCTCACAAACTCAAATATTACGAGCTTAATCATCTAACTCATGATCTTGATCTTGCGGTAGTTGTGCATGCCTTGGTTTGATGGAGATGATTTCTTCTTGGTAGGATATTCACACTCAGGACAGATCACTTGAGTCTTTGCCATCTCTTCACGTAGCCCACTCTCAACGCTCATCAGCGGCGTTGGATGGAGTTGCTTTGTGAGTATGATATCGAGATAGAGCATGTGAAAGGGAAGGAGAATGTGGTGGAAGACACTCTCAGTAGACAGAGACATGTGGTTAAGGCCACCTCAGTGAGCATAGATTTACAGAACTGATATGAAAACGTGTGTTGTATTTTTTTCACTTTTAAAAGTTTCCAAAGATCGTGATTTTCTTAACCAATTTGTAAGTATTATAAACTCCAAAAAATTATTAAATTATGATTATTATGCATCCATAGAAGTGTGGAAAATTTTTCTAGCAAATAAATAATCAGAAAACTGAAAAACATTCAGATAACAAACAAGATTGTTTACGAGGTTCAGAAATTCCTATGTCCCCGGGTTCAGATTGAGCTGATCCATTAATAATAATGAAATGTAAGTACAATAACTCTTACAAACAGCCAATAATGAATCAAAACCTTCAAATGAGCTGATCAATGTCCCAATAACTCTGAAAAATAGCGGAAACTGTCCCAAGAACGATCCGTGGCTCCTACAGTGTTTTCATAATGTGATCTCCCTGCAACTATGTTATAAAAACACATAAAAATGGAGATTTAAAAACATCCTATAAAAAAAATCATATATCTGAGATAATCTATAAATTCTGAACACTTTTCATGTTTACACCAAGTCACTTTTCGGACCAGAAGTGCATTGAAATTCATGTTTTCCAACTAGCTGTCTTGTAGATCCCTGTTAAAATTTGAATTCAAAGCTTCCAAAAACAGGTTAAAACTCAAAAAAAAATATCAAATCTTACATTGTTGGAATCATCTCAGAATTTCCTTCATTTCATATTTTTACTCCAAGTTCTCATTCTGAGTGTAAGGCCTTTAAAAATGGCATTTTCTGAAAACTGCCCTCTTCTCCTCCTTTGCATAGACCTGAATGCTATTCAAATAAAATAACACTCCTTTTATAATGTTTCCAAGTGGTTGGCTCAATGGTTAGGTGCCTAAAATTTTGCATGGGAGGTTAGCGGTTCAAACCCCCTCCACTTCCCTCTCCTTCTCCTTAGGCGCATTTTTAGAGATTTATCCCACATTGTGGGTGTGTGAAAGAAGGAAGGCATTTAATAATGCAAAGGGGGGTGCTTTTGTATTGGCTTTAGAGCCACCTTAGCCGCTTAGGATGTGGGTGCCCTTGTGGATGGATAAGTGTTGCGCATGGATATGCATTGACCTAATTTTAGGCACCTTTTTTTTAATAATGATTGAGGAGGTTTAAATTAAATATAATGCATGGAATATGTAATAAGGATTTGGATTAAATGCATGGAATATGGAATTAAATAAAAATGTGTGGCTAATTATAGCTTAAGCAACCTAGATGCAGATGTGACCATATAGTGACATGGAAAATTTCATGGTGAATAATTACAAAGTAATATGAAATTTGAAATTCTAATTGAAATATGATAATTAAGACCACATGTCGACCCGCAATTGGAAAATTGAACCAACCATTTCACAATTGTTGAAGACCGATGGAAAAAACCCCTTCAATTTTTACCAAAGCCTTTTTCCACGTGTCGCAGTGCGATTGGTCCAATATTGACCAGTAGACTAGAGTTGACTTTCTCGTTGACCAAACTTTGACCGGACATAACTAGAGCTCCTGATGTCCGTTTTCCGCGTTCTCACAGTCATTGGAAAGCTCTCAAGATGATATTCTGCACTAAAACCATTTAGGAATGTTTAGGAAAATTTCAAAAATGATCCCCTAATCACTCCTCCCTACTAAGAAGGCTTTTTGTCCACAAAAAGTTGTGTATCAACCCACAAATAATGCTATCTCTTCTTGCATTGCACAAACACATACAAGAACCTGAAATAACATTATAGGTTAAAAAAATGCAAATAGTTGATTAGATAATTACATAACCGATCAGATAATAACACCCAATTAAGCTAGTGTTCAACTGAAACGCTGCAACCCTGTCAACTCTACACACAACTGTGAACTGTCATATCCCATTGTAATGCCATCACAATTAACTGACCAGATAATAACACCCATTCTATTATGGAAAGCTAGTGTTCAACTGTCACTTTGTGATATGGCCAATTACCAAAAATTACAATTCCATAACACAGATCAGTAAACAAGACATCTAAACTGCCCACAATTAGGCTAGTGCCCACTGCCCGTCTGAAACTGTAACAACTGCAAGTATTCACTATCAGAATATAATAGACTATCAATGCCCAAAAATAGCTATAGTCAATAACTAAATCAACATGAATATGCCAAAACACTTTATTGCCATCACAAATAAATAAGTCAGATAATAACACCCATCTATAATGGAAGCTAGTGTTCAACTAACACTTTGTGATTATGCTGATTACAACTGCAAGTTTCAAATTTAGACATGTTACTGATGCCTATCGCTGCACACTGTTTCCAACAATGGAACTACTAACCAATATGAGAAAACAAAACATGAGTATGATGAACCTATCACTCAAATCTTCTCTTCAGCTGTTTCCATTTATTTTCAAAGCTTAAATATCAACTTAGTAGCAAATCCTTATCAATCAACAGGAATCCCTAAAATATAGCTTTGAAATTTTTTTTCTTGCCTACTATCAACAATTTACTGTAGTGCAAATATAAAGTTGAGGAGTGTTTTTCCCAACCAATCACTTGGGTTTTTTCGTTTTGGTTGTTTTTCCTTCTTAGTACCAAAATGAGTTTTAGTTAGGTTTAGCACTGCTAGTTTTACAATATTGTTCTTTTTAACAACTTTCCAATTTTGTTGTTTAGGAACAAGCTAACAAACCTTAACATCATGACCATTCCTATTACAATGGGAACAAAATTTAACTTCCCTATTTTTAGGAGTCTTACCCATTTTACGATTCTCATAACTCTATCTACGAGAATGACTCACCTGTTTAGGAGAGGTAACATTCTTTCCATTTCTCACCTTTCCTTGGTGAGATTGGCCTTTAGCACCTGCCTTATCATTCACAAAAGGCATTAACTTCTTAATCAAAATTTTCCTCTTCCAACAATATGCAACAGAATGATTAGTACCTTCACAAAAGGTGCAAGGGAAAGCATATTTCTGCCTACCAAAGCAATATTGTTCCAATTGAAAGAGTGTATTAGAATTTTTAGGATTTGATTTTCCCTTAGTGCTAATTTTAGTGTAAGTGGAAGGAGGTGGAATCTAATTACCTCTTTTACCTGTTTTCTTACACCTTTCATTGTTCCTCCTAATGGCGGAATCCTGCAATTCTAGTGGCATAGATCCTTGGCTATTGGAAGCTTGTCTTCCTTCAGCTACTTTGGAACTTTCTCCAATTTCCATTTTCTCACTAGAATAACCCAAACCTACAAACTGAGGCTGATCCTCTACCTGTATTGGGTTAGCATCACCTTGTCCATTTTAACCAAGGCCCTTTCCATTAAATCCCATCTTAACCATTAGCTTAGACCCAATTTCCTTAGTGTGCTTTTCAAACTGACCCAAAGGAATATCTGAAACTGAATGAGAGGAATAATTAAAATGTGAACAAGTTACAATGCATTCTATCATAGTACCTACATCTGATTTGGAAGGAATTTCCTTCTTATGTTCACCTTGTTTCCTCTTTTCCAAGAGGGCATCCTTGGTCCATATTTCTTCCTGCAACTCTTTAACAAAGCCCATCAACTTCTTTCTCTCTTCAATCATCTTATTGACATACTCCTCTTTCTCGGTTATAGAGGATTGTGGCTCAGATTTTAACCGCACTATTTCCTCTTCCAAGGAATAAAAATTAGCTCTCAAGAAAGATTTTTCTTCTTGGATTTGGTGGTTTATGGCTTCAAGCTCATCCAATTGCTCCTGTTTGGATGACTTGCCCATGATTTCTTGTTCCTGCAAACACAACTTGTACTTCCAAAACTTTACACTGCGAAAGAAGATTAACAAGCCCCCAAAATGTCTACACACTGAAAAGTGAAATCAATACTGAAACTGAAGCCAAATTTTCAAACACAATTAGAAGCTAATCCAACAATCTAACTGCTCAGATACCAAACTTGATCTGATAATGTGTGTTGTATTTTTTTCACTCTTAAAAGTTTCCAAAGATCGTGATTTTCTTAACCAATTTTTAAGTATTATAAAATCCAAAAATTGATTAAATTCTAATTATTATGCATCCATAGAAGTGTCGAAAAATTGTGTAGCAAATAAATAATCAGAAAACTGAAAACATTCAGATAACAAACAAGATTGTTTACGGGGTTCGGAAATTCCTACGTCCCTAGGTTCACACTGAACCGATCCATTAATAATATTGAAATGTAAGTACAATAACTCTTACAAACAACCAATAATGAATCAAAACCTACAAATGAGCTGATCAATGTCCCAAGAACTCTAAAAAATAGAGGAAATTGTCCCAAGAACGATCCGTGGCTCCTATAGTGTTTTCACAATGTGATCTCCCTACAACTGTGTTAGAAAAACACCTACAAATGGAGATTTAAAAACATTCTATTAAAAAAAATCATATATCTAAGATCATCTCTGAATTCTGAACACTTTTCATGTTTACGCCAAGTCACATTTCAGACCAGAAGTGCATTTAAATTCGTGTTTTCCAACTAGCTGTCTTATAGATCCCTGTTAAAATCTATATTCAAAGCTTCCAAAAATAGGATAAAACTCAACAAAAAATATCAAATCTTAAATCCCTGGAATTGAATCAGAATTTCCTTCATTTCATCTTTTTACTCCGAGTTCTCATTCTGAGTGTAAGGCCTTCAAAAATGGCGTTTTCTGAAAAATAAGCTCTTCTACTCCTTTGCACAAACCTGAATGCTATTCAAATAAAATAGCACTCCTTTTATAATGTTTCCAAGTGGCTGGCTCAATGCTTAGGCGCCTAAACTTTTGCATGGGAGGTTAGCGGTTCAAATCCCCTCCACTTCCCTCTCCTTCTCCTTAGGCGCATTTTTAGGGATTTATCCCACATTGTGGGTGCGTGAAAGAAGGAAGGCATTTAATAATGTAAAGGGGGGTGATTTTGTATTGGCTTTAGAGCCACCTTAGCCGCTTAGGATGTGGGTGCCTTGGTGGATGGATAAGTGTTGCGCATGGATATGCATTGACCTAATTTTAGGCACCTTTTTTTTAATAATGATTGAGGAGGTTTAAATGAAATATAATGCATGGAATATGTAATAGGGATTTGGATTAAATGCATGGAATATGGAAATAAATAAAAATGTGTGGCTAATTATAGCTTCTCCACATCCCTCTCCTTCTCCTTAGGTGCATTTTTAGGGATTTATCCCACATTGTGGGTGCGTGAAAGAAGGAAGGCATTTAATAATGCAAAGGGGGGTGCTTTTTTATTGGCTTTAGAGCCACCTTAGCCGCTTAGGATGTGGGTGCCTTGGTGGATGGATAAGTGTTGTGCATGGATATGCATTGACCTAATTTTAGGCACCTTTTTTTTAATAATGATTGAGGAGGTTTAAATTAAATATAATGCATGGAATATGTAATAAGGATTTGGATTAAATGCATGGAATATGGAATTAAATAAAAATGTGTGGCTAATTATAGCTTAAGCAACCTAGATGCAGATGTGACCATATAGTGACATGGAAAATTTCATGGTGAATAATTACAAAGTAATATGAAATTTGAAATTCTAATTGAAATATGATAATTAAGACCACATGTCGACCCGCAATTGGAAAATTGAACCAACCATTTCACAATTGTTGAAGACCGATGGAAAAAACCCCTTCAATTTTTACCAAAGCCTTTTTCCACGTGTCGCAGTGCGATTGGTCCAATATTGACCAGTTGACTAGAGTAGACTTTCCCGTTGACCGAACTTTGACCGGACATAACTAGAGCTCCTGATGTCCGTTTGCCGCGTTCTCATAGTCATTGGAAAGCTCTCGAGATGATATTATGCAATGAAACCATTTAGGAATGTTTAGGAAAATTTCAAAAATGATCCCCTGATTTCTTCGATGGAGATGATTTCTTCTTGGCAGGAGATTCACACTCAGGACAGATCACTTGAGTCTTCGCCATCTCTTCACGTAGCCCACTTTCAACACTCATTAGCGGCATTGGATGGAGTTGCTTTGTGAGTATGATATGGAGATAGAGCATGTGAAAGGGAAGGATAATGTGGTGGCAGACACTCTCAGTAGATAGACATGTGGTTAGGGCCACCTCAGTGAGCATAGATTTACGGAACATGATTCTTCATTAGCTTCATCTTCACAGCTTCTATATTGTAGTTTGAGCAGAGATTAAGTCCTAGAGACCCCTCGAGGGGAATTTTGATGGTTTTTATTTAGAGCCAGAAGGTCTTCTTAGGCACAGAGGCTAGATTTATGTTCGTAGAGATGGAGGCTTGAGGCAGGACATCTTGGTAGAGGCACATCATGCACCCTATTAAGCCCATCCCGGATTGAAGAAGATGCATGCCACCTTGAGATAGTTTTATCATTGGAGAGGACTTCGTAGAGATGTGGCCCAGTTTGTGTCATGATGTTTGGAGTGCCAGAGAGTTAAGGCTGAGCATCAGCATCCAGCTAGCCTTCTTTTTCCTCATGCTATACCAGAATGGAAGTGGGACATCATTTCCATAGATTTCATTGTTGGGCTACCGATGTCGAAATATCACCACGACGCCATCATGGTCATAGTTGATAAATTGACAAAAGTGGCTCACTTTTCTCTGGTGAAGACCACTTATATAGCTAGAGCAGTGGCATGAGTATATTTGGATGAGATCATCAGGATGCATGAGATTCCGTAGAAGATCATTAGTGACTGCGATCCTTTGTACACTTCTCATTTTTTAACTACCATGCAACATGCCCTTAGGATGAAGATCAATTTAGCACAACATATCACCCTGAAACAGATGGACAAACTAAGCAAGTGAATCAGATTTTAGAGGACATGCTCAGGATGTATGTGATGCATCAACAGTCTAGATGGGAGGAGTACATGTACTTAGTGGAGTTTTCCTACAATAATAGTTTTCATATTTCTATAGGCATGGCTCCTTTTCAGAACTTATATGGTAGAGAGTGCAGGAAACCTCTTAGTTGGAACAAGCTAGAGGACAAGGTTTCTCTTGGACTAGTTATGTTGCAGGACATGGAGCAATAGGTGGTATTGATTAGACAGAGACTACAGGAGACACAAGATAGGCAGAAGAAGTATGCAGATCAACATATGACTGACCGTATTTTTGATGTGGGTCATGAAGGTGTTCCTTTGTGTCAGGCCACATAAGAGCCCTATCTATTATGGAAAAGGTTCTAAGTTAGCTCCTAGATTCGTGGGTCCTATTGAGATCTTGGAGCATATTAGCCATTTTGCCTACTGTCTAGCATTGCCACCTAGCTTGTCTCACATACATGATATGTTTCATGTTTTAATTCTTAGGAGATAGGTTGTAGATCCTTTTCATGTGTTAGATTGGACATCATTACAGGTGCAAAATCAGGGGCAGGTGGTGGTGGAGCCCGTTTACATCCTAGATCGCAGAACCCTGGGCCTTTGAGGTAGAGAGGTTGATCAGGTTCAGGTGCAGTGGGACAGATATCATGAGACTGTAGCTACATGGGAGGATTCTACCTTATTACGAGTTTAGTTTCCACATTTTTTCCAGTGACTTCCAGAAGGAAGTCGAGTCTAAGGGGAGGGGGATGTAGTGCCCACTTCCCTTTGACACCTTTTGATACTGACCATGACACTATTGACTATATTATGGACATTATTATAGTTTTGATTTAGTATGATGTTAGATGTTGGATCATAGATTATTGTTGATCTGGATTTAGTTATGATGCATGATCATTATTAGAGACACTTCATATGTGGATGACGATATACTATTTGACATGGATGTATTATGAATTTTTTTCAGACATATGATGTTTGGATATTGTGAGTAGACCTAGAAAATGGACATTATATGATGATAATATAGTTGTTGATATAAATTGTAAGTGATATTGTTGATTGCCTTGAAATTGTTGTGATTCATATGTATAGATAATTTTATGATTATATTTATATCATGTTGGATGTTCTGATATGGCCATGAGGCTGAAGGAGGTATTTATGTTTTGTAGGTTAAAATATCACAACAAACATCAGGGGATTACCTTTGTATGTGACCATGGCAACATGTTTTATGTGTGTGTGTTGGTTTTTGTTAGGGATTCCCATGGGGGGATTACCTTAGTATTTGACCAAGGGGATTTGTGTATTTTATTAATGTGGTTCCTTTTTATTATTGTTTTAATGTGTTTATTTTGTAATGAATTTACCCCTTTCATTATTCTTTTAATTGTGGAGAATTAATGTGAGTAATCATATTGTTAAAATAAATAAATCAATCAAACTTGAGATATAAGAAAGTAATAATAGAAGTTGTTAGCTCTTTCATTAAATGTGGTAAGTGATGTGTAAGAGTTGTGTAAGTCAGATTTTGGAGTATAAAACACTCCACCTCCTTGGAAATTCGAATTTTTCCTGGGAAGCTGATTTTGGAAGTTTGTGGGACAAGTAAACCTTGTCCCATACCTCTTAATTTTATTTACCAACGATACCTATCGTTGGAGAGTTGATTTTTAGACCTTTTTAATGCATTTTTATAAGTCAAGTTGCATGTTTTAATTGCACTTTCTTCATGTTTTAAATTTGCAGTCTTTATGGGGTATGGGCTTAGTTGGAGTGTGTAAGTAATTTGTCATATTTTCACCCACCTGTTTATTATGCTTGGGGGAATGAATTTAAATTTTGTGTTGGAGTTGAGGATGTGTGACGTAGCATCCTACATGGATCCACCTCATCCTCTTCTCTTTCCTCTTCTGTAAAATTGGAACTCCTTGCTTTGTTTTGGGTTGTTGAACTTTTGGAATGCTTCCTTGGTGCAAATTTTCATTGGCTGTTTGGAGATCTTGTTGATTTTTGAGGAGATTGGAGAGTATTTCATACTTGGGCATTGCTAATTTTGGAATTGTATTTTGACATTGAAAGCTTGTTGTATTGGAACAAAATATACCATGGAGAGGTGATCCTTACTCTTCATATATGATTTTATTTCATTTTATGTTGTGTGAATGGTGAATGTTTTGTGTGTTTGTTGGCTGGTTGGGTAGACTTCCTAAGAATGGTGTATGAAAAGGCTATTTGGAATCCATGTGCGGGGCATAAAGGAATTCCAGTGGCATTAGATTTATTATGGAGGGAGTTTGGGATTGGGATCCACCATGGAAAATAAATAGCTTACATTTCTTACTTTGTGGGGGGGCATAAGGAGGGATTGTGGGGTGCATAAGAATATGTGTGGTGATTTAAATTGGCGATTGTTATAGGTGGATACCCATTTCCCATTTGGAGGCATAAGAAGTTTCCCCCATAGTTTCTTGCTCTTTTGGCTTGCTTGATGAAGCCTTAGTCTTATTTGTATTTTTTAAATGTAGTTGTAAACTACATTCTGTTTTGAACTATTTTTTTATTTTCAAATTTGCATGTGTGTGTGGAAGTCTATTGTTGCCATGAGTTGAATCACACCTTCTATTACATTGTGGTTGGGGCTTGGGGGCCATTCAAGAAGGATGAATTCTCCTTTTAATTAGATGTCTTGGTTGGGTGGAGAGTGTTTCCTTTACCCTACTCCTTTTGTGATTAAATTGGATGAATGAGAAGAAATTTATGTTGTTGTTTTGGAGCAGAGGAGAAAGACTGTTTGACAGTTCCATGTGAAATAAACTCTCACTGTAACCCTTTCCACTTTGAAGTGGATGAATTTGTAAATTTTTGAAATGGAAGGATGTTGTATGGATTATGAAATTTGTAAAGTGAAATGAAAAAGAGATAGAATCTGTTTGCTTTGAAATAATGTGAAAGATATATATATACTCTATTTTTTTCATTTGAAAGGAAGAAATTGAAATTTTTTATTTGCATTCAAGAAATTGAGAGATGTATTTAGTTGTATTTGAAATCAATAAAGGATTGCAATACCTTTCTTCATTTTTATTATTCCATTTGAATCTGATCTTTAAATGTTATTGAAATCTCTGGTTAAAAGAAAGGAATACGTATGAAGGAATTGTATTGCTTTGTTCTTTTGAAAATGAGACATATTGGAAACCAAACTTTAAATTTTAGCCATTAAATGATTTTTTGAATCAACTAAATGGATTTGACTAGGATTAGAATGAACTTCCATACTTGAATGATGAAAAATCTAGATAGACCCTTTTTAATCTGATCTCTGTTTTAAAATTTAAAACTGACAAATAATTTATCTAAAATGCACAATTCGAGCCTGCAAAAAATAATCAAAATTGAAACATTAAACTCTAGAATTCTATGATATCAATGAACTCAATTGGGCTAAAACACATAAGGAAAAATCCTTCAAAACATTGCAAAATCGGGCCCAAACCTTTCACAGTCCTTTTGCTGTCAGAAGTTGTAAAACTTCGAATTAGAAATCAATCAAGCAAAGTTACCTTCTAATACATCCTAAAATTCCTCTTAGAACAATCTTCCATGTATATTTGACATGTTGAGACAGGAAGAAGATCAGATTGAATAAAATTCTCAAGTTAAAATTTACCAGTTTACTTTGAGAAATCCTTCCATCCATTTTATTAAAATTAACCCCTTAAACTTTATCAAAATCTAAAATTAATGATTCCAGTGCAAAGAGGGCTTTGAAAGCTTTCCAGAAAGTCCTCCTTTTCCTAAAATTGATATCTCTATCAAAATGTAGGGTCTTCTGAAGTTTTCATTACTTGGAGGAAAATTTTGGGAAAAAATTCCTTGGCGGGCCCATGGCCCAAATTTCTCCCTTAAAATCCTTAGGAAAAATTTTGGGAAATTTTCAAAAAATTTCTCCACCGCCCCGCCGGCCCACAACCTATCAGAGGCTGCCACGTGGCACCATGACGTAACAGCGGAGGGGCGGAACCCTTGCAACTTAATCATTTTGAGAAAATAATTTTTGGAAAAAATTTATAATTTTCCCCACAATCCCGCCAACCCGCAGACAATAGGGTGCTACCACATGGCTCGGTGGAGGCGTGGGAGTATTTTGGAACTTAACCTTTTTACCCCCCTTTGGGCAATTTTTTTCTTAAATCTCTCCGCCGACCCACTAGCCCACAGCCAATGAAAGAATGACATGTGGCAGCGATAGGCGTTGGTAGAGGCACGCGTAAAATTTAACCCCTTGCACTTTTTGAAGCAAAAATCTAAAATTTGTATGTTTCCCTACATGTTCGGTTTTTCCCGTGCCAAACTAAGCTTGACATGTGTCCTCTTCGGGCCCGCGGGCGTGCGGAGGCAAATCGCGCTTTTGCCTTGAAAAGGAAAAAATGCTAAAACTCTTCCCTGCTCTACTGACCCGCACAATGGAAAATTTTCACTCTTGGGCTCACAAGCCCGTCCTTGGGAAAATTTTCCTCCCAAGGTCCGCCGATCCGTAACTTGAGTTTTATGAGGAGTTAGGAGGACTTATTTATATCATTGGAAAGGTGAGGAAATTTCTTATCCAATGAGAATAATTTAGGAAATTTTTGAATGCGTTAAAAGTGAGAAAAATCAAGTTGAATCTTTAAGCATGTTAGAGAGTGGGTATGGTGAGGAATTACCCTCTGAACCATTTGAAACTTCTAACCCTAAATTTTGGACCTTGTGGCTCTAATAATTGTTAATTGTGAAAAGTTTGTTCTAGTGGATTTGAATTGTTCCGGAACCTGTTAGTGACAGTTCTTGTCTTGTAACCTGATTCTAAATTCTTTTAATAAAAAATAAATTATTCCATAATTTTCCTAACAAACCCTAGGTTGTTTCTTGGGTCTCAAGTGGGTTGTTTTAGCGGGCGTTACACATACAATGGATTGTTTGCAAAAAAGTGCATCAATTGTTCAAGACATAGATTGCCTAATTATAATTATGGAGGAACAAAGCAAATCTCATTGATACACTCCTTTTATGGGCCTTGGAATATGTTGAGGTCAAATTAGGGCTTGGAGAAAGCACAACAACTTTCTAGTTATATGCAGTGAAACTAGGGAAAGTGTGATGTTCTTGAAGTCCATAATCACTTACTAACATTCATCAGACCAATTTCATATACAATGGAGCATGTCATTTTCGTACAATACAATTATGGAATGACAATTTCTTTACTTACCAAAATTTGCTCCAATTGACTATAAAACTCTAATTTGCTAGGGATCTTAATATCTGATTTTAATTAACAAATTAGTATCGATTTGTGACAACTATCCGTAGATTTATGAGAAATCAAAGTAAACAATGGTCCTAACTATCACTTCCTTCCTCCTGCAATCAGCTGGAGGAAGCGGAGAAATTGGAACTTAAAATATACTTGGTTGGGTTGTGAAAAGGATATTCTTTGTGACTTCTTCTTACAAAGCGTCACTTGTTCGAGAAAGTGTCAACCTTTTTCCAAATATAAAAAGCCAATCGACGGAGATTTTCTGATTGCCTTCCAAGGCAACTTCTGGGAAATTCTGGGAACGATGAAAGCCGTCTGTAATTTGCAATTTCAAAGCACCGACTTCTTCTTTTATAATTTTCCAACTGGCTTTTAATGGATGGACGGCGAGGGATACTTTCCTATCGATTTCTCGTGTTTAATTCACGTTCTACCATTTCTTCTGCGGTCGGCGATGGAAGGAATGTATTACAACTCATCCTCCTCGCTATATTTATCATGTTCGACTCCTCTCACACAACTCAACACAAATATCAGGCTTCTTGCGATCGCTTCAGTTAAACGAACTACATGGCGGAATTCCAAGATTTCTTGCCTATTATGGCAGAGAATTTGAGAGGATCCGATTTTATGGCGGAGCTTTGTAATGGGTTTCGTCTTCTGGCGGATCCCCAGTCGGGTGTGATAAATGTGGAGAGTTTGAGGAAAAATTCTCCCATGTTAGGTGTGGATTCATTGACAGATTCAGAGATCGAAGCGATGGTGAAGGAGGGAGATTTGGACGGTGACGGAGCTCTGAATGAGCATGAATTCTGTGTTCTAATGATCAGATTGAGCCCTTCTTTTATGAACCAGGCTCAGAAATGGCTTGAAAAAGCCCTTGTCCAGGAATTGGAAGAAACCCTCAAAGCCATGTAAAGATTAAAGTAATGTTTATTTCCATTTATCTTGCCATTATTATTATCCAGACTGCAATCTTTTTAACGCAGAGCCTTTTTGGGCGAACGCTTCTGCATCACGTCACCCAGATTTATTTAGAATTACAGGTTTTTAAATCAATCTATTTGAAAAATGTTGATCGAATTGTTTTCTCTTTAAATTTTCAGTTAACAGTGTCAAAACTAAAGTCCAACGTAATTGTAAACAACTCGCTAAATTATATTCCACCTTCGCTTTCATTACAGAATGCCAATCTGCATAACAAATACATCAAATGAAGGAGGAAATAAATCCAGCTGAAAAAGATGGTGATTTTAATTTAACCTTTTTTCAAGAGAATCTCATAATACAGAGAAGAAAAACAGGCAGGAAAATGGGATTAGTGAATGGCGTCCATTGAATTGGGAGGTGAAAGGCATTTCAATGAATTCGGTATGAAATCTCGAGAGTACAGAGAACAGATAAGTGAAAGCTTTATTGCAAGCTTGCATTTTGGCACAGGCCAGGAATGCACAGGCAAATGTAAACTGACCAGGTTGGAGACTTGTTTGTTGCACAGGTGAAAAACTGTGACTGTGTATGAGGAAACACATGTCTTTTGTACATGTTGTAACTATATTTATTACTGCTAAATTTACAATGTTAGCTTGGGTCTCGGATGATTAATGCTTCTGGATCAGAAATAAAGTGCTGAGTTCCATTAGTCAGGAATTGTACTTGAAAGGAGGTGTAATGGAAAGTTGGAAACTCACCAGATCCACAAGGCAATGTTGGAACATCCACACATTCACCTCTGGTACTAGGGTTCATTTAGTGTTTGCGGAAGTGGTATTATTCCCGATAGCATTCACACTTTGATTCAGCGGCAGAATACAAAGCTCTAATCACAGGCCTGCAACACGGTCTCAACCTCCATATAGCCTCCATCGTTTCCTCCGGATTTAGCAAATGACATTTCTGTATTTACAAGAAAGGTATGTCTATTTGTCCATTTTCTGCAAGTTTCAACTGATGTCTAAGAATAAGTGGAATTGATAATATCAAAGGTAAAAAACGACACCCTCATGATACTCCACATCTTCCTCCAATACTCCTGTACACGGTGAACACCATGTCTTGTCCTTTTCCGATGAAGATGTCGAACACCAATTTGTGGGTACAAGACGCAATCTACACCCCCTTCGTGTGCAACACGTGCTTGGACAAATTTGGCGACGACACCACCACTAGATTCCTCGACCCCATCTTCAACAGACATATTTTGCCATATTTCTTAGCGAGGTCGTAAAGATAGCGGCGATTCGAATTGTCCCAACTTGGAACCATTTGCTGAAAATGGGCACCGCTAGGGGACACAACGACAACTTCAGTTTCTTAGATCTGAGTTTGGATACAAATATGACACCAACTAGTGCAACGAACAGGGTGACCAACCCCTTAAAAATATTCACTCCAAAACAAAAAAATCTAATGTAATTCACAGCGTGGACTTGCTGACATAAAAAGATAAAGAACCGATCAATTTATAATTAAATGACTGATTTCGAATACAGAATGTCAAGATTTCAAATCCTATGCAAAAGGGATTTCCACGAATAAATTTAACCGAAAATAAACACAGGCTTGCTATAATTTCTGAATAAGTAAGTAAAACGTAAAATCCTTGACCTATATATGCATTTAAACCTCCATTTTAACAAATAAAGAAAATAAAATGTCTCCTCTCTGTGTATTTCAACCTCTATCTTCACAATAACATTGTTCAAATACATGGAAAATGATCAAATCCCTCAAAATATTGTCGTGGTAAAATAATCGAAGGGGAGACATCCATTCTCTTATAACAAAAGAATACACAATATAATAATCATGTACTATCCATTACCTCATATACACACACTACTTAGGCTATGGCTACTGCATAGAAAGACTGTACTAATAATATGTAACCATATATAAATGTTTGATGGAAAGGAAATATACTATGTAAGCCACACATTATAAGTTAAGATAGTAGTCTTACCCTTCGCTTTCAACCAATGCTTTATTTAAATGTTTACTAGACTTGGGTACCTCTTTAGGAACACTGCATTCTCCCATGTTGCATCCTTACATGACCAATTCTTCCATAGTCGAAGGTGTCAATTTCCAACACATGTTCATGCTTCTACTTCCTATAATTAATTGACCTCACAATTGAAAACAAGTCCTACTGAGTTCTGCAACAATTGGTCATTGCGGCCCAATTTTTGACATATCTCCATCAACTATTTTGTTTGTCTTTCGAAGCATGACCCTCCCTCCCCTTTATTTGAAATGACAAACATGTCTTGTAGTTCTTAGAAAATATATTCTAATGTTTCCTCCTTGATTCCTCTTTCCTTTCGCATACACTTCTCCAACCTCGAACGCCTTTTCCTGCAACCCTTTCCCCCTCCCACTATTTCTCTTCATTCAGTTTCACTTCTTCTCTAGATCCATTTTAGTGTTCACATCACACATTCTATGCCTCAATTATTTGTTACAATCACCTCAAGTGGCTCTTTGAAGGTATAGTTCTGCCTTTCCTCTCTCATCCCGTTTTTCCTTCCCTTACAATTCTCCACCCTCAAAGACCTTACTCTACACCCCTCTTCCTCTCCCATTTTCTCTATCGCTACAATTTTCTTTCATCTAAACATCACCTTTCGCATTTCCATTGTACATTTCATGTGGCATTGCAATCTCCCAATAACGAGGAATCACACCTACATACTCTAAACCTTTTCCCACTCATAACCCCCTTTGTGTTTCCCTTCCACGCCCTTTTATACTACCATTCCTCTTTTCTTTTCTAGTTTTTAAGTCTTCCCTCCTCTTCAACTACCTACAGGTGTCATTTGTATTCTCCATTGCTTCTACAGGTCTTATTTAATATTTAACTAAATAGATCATTTATTTATTGCCTTTATTTTCTTTGCACCATAAGTACTTTGTTCTCATTTCCAAATAATTCACATGCCCCAATCCTTTCGGCATTCACATAGCACTACTCGCATGCGATTGCTAGTATATTTTAAAATTAACCTACTCCATCCTCCAAATTCAACGCATTCTTTAATAAATTTTATTGTTATTATTTATATTTTATATTCATCTTATTTTCCATGTTTTTGTTTTGTTTATTTTTTATTTCATTTATCCTATTTTATTATATGGGAGCATAAGGGGGCATTACAAGGATAAATTATTTATGGGTTGTTGTTCTCATCTTATGTGGGTGTCGTGTCGATCCCTATTGGTGGGAAATGGAAGGTAATTGTGGTAATCCTATGATATTCTTTTGTATTAGGTATCAAGCTAGTTGTGAAGCTTGTTGTTTTGTGAGTCCCTAGTTCTTGGCTATGGTTCGGTAATGTGCCATAATTTATAGATATTATCATAGTTTGGTTCGTTGTTTAGACTTGGAGTGTCTTATAGAAGTTAATTTTATGGGTGACACTTAGGGACCATTATGGATAAGATATGGAGATTGGTTAACAACTCAAGATCCCTAAAATATTAGTGATTATTTTTGTACGGTATTTGACAGTTGCTACATATATTAGTATTTTTGGTGATTTGGAGACTTATCTCTGCCTAGGCGAGGATAAATCATGATAGATTTCTTATTGGATCCATTATTATGTTTATATACCAAGATATGCATTCAATATTTAGTACCACTTCAGAAATCCACAAAAGGATGCATAGTAATTTTGATGTGATATTTTCATAAATGTTATTGATTTTTTAATTGATTTTTTTGGAACAAATATTTTATTTAATTGAGTTATTAAGAATCTTCAAGGATTTTCTTGTTATTTTTTTTATTTATTGAGATTTTTGTGGTTTTAATGTGAC
Organism: Taxus chinensis; assembly: GCA_019776745.2. NCBI lineage: Eukaryota > Viridiplantae > Streptophyta > Pinopsida > Cupressales > Taxaceae > Taxus > Taxus chinensis. Next base: position 214,247,699 of record CM034148.1, on the reverse strand, counting down.
TACTTAGCCATTTCTTTATGACCACTAATATTTCATGTATTTTATCAATTTTTGGTGACTCGTAGCTTTATGGTGTTTTTTTAGCAACTTGGATAAATGTTGCCAATAATGTTATGTGGTTCTTATTTTCTGTTGGCTAGCTTGTTCTATCTTGTTTGTATTGTGTGCACATGTTGTATGCGGTACACCAAAGCAATGATGAGTGTATGCTTGGTGCTGCTAGACATGTCCTCGGTTTTGAGGTGATGAGACTCTGTGTCTAGGAATATGGAGTGACCAGACCTCACTTTGATAATGGAAACTTAGTCCTCCTATTGTGGAGTGACACTAGTGATATTTGGTCCTCCTATGGTGAAGATACAAACATGATATTGAGTTCTCTTTGGTTGAGAGAATTTATGTGATTGTTTGTCTTCTATGGTTGAGAGATACTCATGATGCTTTGTTATCCTGTGTTGATTGACCTTTATGGTATAAAGTATTGATAAGTGGATTGGATAGTGATTTATGTTTCTTTTTCTTTTTATGATGATATTCTTCACCGTTGAGAAGCATATGGTAATCAATACAGGCTTTATGGATTATGTATCGGATGGTTCACTCCGTCATAAGTATTGTTTATTAGTGGATAGTGTAATTTGGGATTAGAAGGTTCACTTATAGGAATATTGAATGTTCTAAATTAGTAATTTTAATTTTCTCTAGGGAAAGATTGGCGTCTTGGACTATAGAATTCCTTTGGTAAATATGTATATACTTGAGTTACTTTTGGCATTGTGCTTAAAGAAATGTTCTTATTTTGGTCATGAGGACCCATCAATACATAGAGTTGTCTTACTCTCTTAGTTTGTTTTGAAGTATAACACGGTATAAACCCATTGGTATCAGGTATACACTTTGACAATTGTGTTTTGGGTAATTTGTTATGATATCCATTCTTGGTATGGGGATGTTTCTTTGGTGAGAAAGAGTGGAAAAATTATAATAATCTAACTGGACACATGATACTATGTAAAGTACATAAAGGTAATAAAATTACTTATTCACCTATTAAAGTATCCATATTAAGAGGTGGATTAAGGATTATGAAAACTAGGCAACTACGTAGGGTGCAAAAATTTAGGTGGGCACTAATATTTTTAACTATGATCTTTATGAAGAGTTGATCAATTTATTAACCATATAAGCTAGCAGCAGTTAATAGACAACCTTAAATATCAATTCAATTCATTTCATTCAAAATAAAATAAATTTACAAAACCAAATTAAATTTACATATCATGATGCCTCCGCAAGCCTTAATTTTTCCACAACATGCAAATCCTAAAACAATAAATCCTCTGCGTAGAGATTTGGTGAACCTTACTCAACCTGTAGATGGTGGCGGTGCCTCCCTAGATATTGATTATTAGGATTCATCCTTGTCATGGATCAATATTTATTTCAATACCTACGTCGGGAACTCCATTCTTTCTTCTCAGGGCGGTGACTCAAACCCTAGCCATGGGTAACAAATTTTGGATGGTAATGGTGGATTGCGTATAGGAAAATCTAATGAAGCTTCTCAATCTCCCTCTGGTGGTCATGGGGGTCATCTTTTGGTTGCATATGGAGTTGGTTCCTCTCACGCTATGTTAGGAGGTCACTCTTGTCTTTGAGGGCATAATCAAGGAGCCTCTGTCACAGTAATGCCTGCTATGCCGCCACTAAATCTAAGTGATGCTAGTTGCAACCCCACTGTGACCTCCTTCAAAGATATATTAAATGACAAGGAATATCCCATGAAACATGTAGACATCACCCCATACATTTCATTTGGGGAAGAATTCATTTCATCTAGGAACTACTACAAGGATCACGCATTGATCTGCAGATTTAGGGATTATGACCCAACCTTCCTACACTTCATGAGTAGATCTCCCAACAGTGGACTCCAATAAAAACTTGAAGGCTATACTTATATCCGTGTGGTAAAGGTATTTTCATTATTGCTTTCTCTCCAATAGCTGATAAAAACACCATTACATCTAAGCTTTGGCTTTGTCAATCTAAGTACTTGGTCATTAAACCATGGTTCCCCTCCTTTAACCTGCTCACTGAATCATTCTCATGCAAACATTTTTGGATCAGGCTACCCCATCTACCCCTCCAATTCTAGAGTTGTGACTATCTGACATCTATTGGCAACACCTTACAAACTATACTTTATATATATTCTCAAACCTCTGATTTCACCCATACTACCTATGTCTAGATCTTCGTGGAACTTGATACTACTAAAAATATTCCTGCAACTATTGATCTTAGAGTGTAAAATAGAACTTGGTCAAAACCTTTAGATTACGAAGGCCTACCTTTTTGGTGCAGAAGGTGTTTGTGTTTAGGCAACACCTCTGCCAATTTTGGGATGGCAAAGCGTTAACATGAGAAACCCAACTAGTGGAAAGATGCACTCTTGGAACGCCTGATTTTTGGTACAAAAGAGGATCTAGTCTCAAATGTAGATATAGAAATTGAATCCGTTTCTGTCCTTGAAACCCACTTATCTGAAATTTCAATTGTTGGCAACAATAAAAAATGTGGAAAATCTCAGTGACAACATTCAAAAGACTAAAGATTCATCTCAGGATACCAGTGGTGTTCTGCTAGTTGGAATTATGTCAACTAAGGAAAATAGAGACATGATGATTGATTACAAGAGTGATATCGAAGTCGTTAAAAGTGAAATTTAATTATTTAAAGAGAAATATAATAGTAGTTATAATTATTTTTACATTCATTCACAAATAATGTTTCGGACACATGCATGCAATGGATTGTTTGCTAAAAAGTGCATCAATTGTTCAAGACATAGATGGCCTAATTATAATAATGGAGGAACAAAGCAAATCTCGTTGATACCCTCCTTTTATGGGCCTTGGAATATGCTGAGGTCAAATTAGGGCTTGGAGAAAGGACAACAACTTTCTAGTTATCTGCAGTGAAACCAGAGAAAGTGTGATGTTCTTGAAGTCCATAATCACTTACTAACATTCATCAAACCAATTTCATATACAATGGAGCATGTCATTTCCGTACAATACAATTATGGAATGACGATTTCTTTACTTACCAAAATTTGGTCCAATTGACTATGTAGCTCTAATTTGCTAGGTTTAATTGATCTTAGTATTTTGTTTTAATTAACAAATTTAACATCGATTTGTGACAACTATATGTAGACTTATGAAAAATCAAGTATTATCTTAGAAACTCTGATTATATCTAAACTTATAATTATTTCTTGCTTTTCTATATTCTAAATATTTGAATATTAAATTAAATCTCTTACTCTTTTCTTTCACATATTCAAAATCAAAATACGCCGCCCTCCGCCGCACCCCACCCCCCACAAACCGAGATATCGGAACTTAAAATATGCTTGGTTGGGTTGTGAAAAGGATATTCCTTGTGACTTCTTCTTACAAAGCGTCACTTGTTTGAGAAAGTGTTAACCTTTTTCCAAATATAAAAAGCCAATCGACGGAGATTTTCTGATTGCCTTCCAAGGCAACTTCTGGGAAATTCTGGGAACGATGAAAGCCGTCTGTAATTTGCAATTTCAAAACACCGACTTCTTCTTTTATAATTTTCCAACTGGCTTTTAATGGATGGACGGCGAGGGATACTTATCTATCGATTTCTCGTGTTTAATTCACGTTCTACCATTTCTTCTGCGGTCGGCGATGGAAGGAATGTATTACAGCTCATCCTCCTCGCTATATTTATCATGTTCGACTCCTCTCACACAACTCAACACAAATATCAGGCTTCTTGCGATCGCTTCAGTTAAACGAACTACATGGCGGAATTCCAAGATTTCTTGCCTATTATGGCAGAGAATTTGGGGGGATCCGATTTTATGGCGGAGCTTTCTAATGGGTTTCGTCTTCTGGCGGATCCCCAGTCGGGTGTGATAAATGTGGAGAGTTTGAGGAAAAATTCTGCCATGTTAGGTGTGAATTCATTGACAGATTCAGAGATCGAAGCGATGGTGAAGGAGGGAGATTTGGACGGTGACGGAGCTCTGAACGAGCATGAATTCTGTGTTCTAATGATCAGATTGAGCCCTTGTTTTATGAACGAGGCTCAGAAATGGCTCGAAAAAGCCCTTGTCCAGGAATTGGAAGAAACCCTCAAAACCATGTAAAGATTAAAGTAATGTTTATTTCCATTTATTTTATTATTATTATTATCCAGACTGCAATATTTTTAATGCACAGTTCACTATTGCATTAAAAAATGTGGATAGATACTTTTTCTTACACATTTTGTATTTTACATCTTAAATAAGTTTATTTGAAAAATGTGGATATATATTTCCTCTTTTAAACTTTCACAGTGGAATTCAAAGTTTAATATAATTGTAAGCAACTCACTATATTACATTCCACCTATGCTTTTATTACAGAATGTCTATGAACATAACAAAAACATCAAACGACGAAGCAAGTGAATCCAATTGAAAAAAATGGTGATTTTAATTTAACCTTTTTTTCAAAAGAATCTCATAACAATATAGAGAAAAAAAAATAGACAGGAAAATGGGATTATTCAATGGTGTCTTTTGAATTGGGAGGTGAAAGGCATTTTAATGAATTCGTGATATAATACATGTTAATCTGTTTTTTAATTTAGAGGGAAAATGTCCATTTCCACTTTACACGAATGATGAAATCTCGAGAGTACTAAAGAGAGCAGACACATGAAAGCAAATGAAAGAATGGGAGAAATACGCCATGAAAGATTGATTGCAAATACTGTCGATGAATTATGCTGGCCATTTTAGATTCAATTATGAAATAGTGGTTGTTCCGAGTGGAGCAAGATTACGCTGTGTTTTTTTTGTAATTTTATTTCATTGATTAGGTTTGGCCTATAATTATCGTTCATTTCTGTGTGGTGTTTTTTTGGTTTTAGATAATCATTCTCAATCAAACAAGTTGTTGTTTTGAAATTAATTTTACTCTACTAAATTGAGGAGAAGTTTTTGTAGCTAGTAACTAGTAGGGCTCAATATAAGTTGGCAATTGAAGAACAGGTATGAACAAATGTAAAAATATATCAGTTATTGTTATATGTATTGTTTGGTAGAAACATATTTGAAATAGTAAAAGAGAGTTTGGTACAAGAGTTTTACAACTTGTGGTTTGTACGTGTGGACCTTAAGTAGGGTCCTACATTGGTGGTTGTTCATCCGGGAGGGTTGAGCTTATAGTATGTTGCATAGAACTTTTTCCTGAGGATGTGGATGGTGTCTTCGTTGGCAATGGTTGCCTCTTGTAGGGTTGTTTGTGGCAACATCGTGAATATTGCATCATCGTCTACAAGGGTGTCTTCCATGTGATGTTCTTGTATGCATTTAGATAGTAATTGTTGTATATAGGTACAATTTGTTCCAATATGGTATGCTATGTCATTGAATGTGGCTTTCATGCTTTGAAGCATCTATAAAGAGGTGGGTTCACAATGTATTAGAGGCATAGATTGGAAACACTGAATGATAGTGGATAGTATTTAAGAAAATGAATTGCAAAATTAAATATAATCACATAAGGGTGCCACTAATATTATTGCAAAATAAATTTATTATCCTATGTAACAACAGAACGAGCATTCCTACTCTGCATAGTATTTAATCAATACGTAGAAAATACAAATTGGAAATTATGCGAGTATATTATTATGTTTTATATGAGGCATGCAAGATATTTTTTTTGTTGAAGTTGCATTATATATATCAACTCGGCACAAGCTGGAAACCATATATCAAATTACACAAGACCTGAATTATGTAATAATAAAAATATATACAATCAGGTCTATGCTAAATTTTATTCAAATTAGTGGCTCCAGCATAATTAATAGTAAAATAAAAAATCTCCTTGCTATGTATACTTCCATTAGAGAGTATAACCATTCATGGTTATAAGGCTAGAGGCACTACTGAACAAGAAAATGAGGTATGCATTTTATGATTGCATTCAGACATGACAATAATATCTTGTTTCAAGATGCAAATGATTGTTTAACAATTTAGTAAATAGTTGTCTTTGATATAATGGTCTTCCATATAGATTACGAAGAAAGAGCAAGTTAAAATGAGATAATGTCTTGAAAACAAAAAAGACATCCGTAAGAGACATTGTATTGAAATTAAAATAAAGTGATTTTCATGTTTGTAGAAAACCGTAACATACAATCGAGGGAATATGTCAAGATATATCATGTTTTCAAACAAAGAAAGTTGAGAACTTCATCTAAAAAGTTGGTGATACAAATGCTCTCCTCATCAATAGTTATAATCTAGATTATAGAATATTCGAAATTGCATCAGTTCTCAGAGTATAACACGCCCCCTCGTAAACTCGTATATTATGCATTCTAGATAAAAGTAAGACCTTACCGAGTACCCATAGGGACTTTTAAATCCTTCAACATACAGTTCCAATTGTAAATGAGGACATAAGTCATAATCTAGACAAATATATTGAAGACACTTGAGTTTACTTTTTAACCGAGTTGGGGTAACTCGTGGGTTTTAAGTAGCAGATACGAAGCGTAAGAAGAAAATAGAAAGGCTAAAAGCCAAGACCTCCTCATTTTGGAGATTTATATGTATAATATTTGTTGACATGTTTGACATGGTTTTAGTATTTATTTATCTATTTAAGGAAAATTTGAGATTTTATCTTGATTTCTAAAACTGAAACTGTCTATTCAAGTTCAGGATAAATACTAGTATTGTCCATTATTTATTACAATAGATGTTATCTTCCACATACATATACAAACCATTAACCAAGTTACTTTGAATTTTAACCACATAAGCCTACCTACTTTCCCATCATCTTAAGTAATTTGTTAACTAAGCTTGGGTTTCCATCAGAGGGGGATGCCCATCTAAAGAAATTCTACACTGACAATGGAAGTTGCTACTATCCAAATTTCTCATATGAAAAGCTATTAGCCTGATAGCTTTAAGTCAATTTTGAGGTCTCTCTATGCATGTGGACTGTCTAAACTCAACCAACTATAACGAAAACTATGTAGATAAACACCTTAACTCTTGGGGGAGCAAGTCTACAACGGTAGTGGTTTGGTTGAAAGGAGTCTTGTAGCATGAGTTTTGTGAATGAGATGGTTAGGGATGGTGGGATTTAAAAATTGTTAGGGTTCTGACTTTTTCCTTCTGGTTTTGAGCTGTGTAGTAGAATCTTTGTTGTGTTAAAATAGTTAGTCTGTAGATGCATAATTAGCTGCAGGACCCATTTGAGAAGGGAAGGGATCCAAATTATTAATTTAAGTTGGATGCAAATTGGAAAGTTTACATTTATTTATTGTTAATTCAAATGTGACATGGTGAAGGGATTTTTTGTGTAAAACTTATGTTTTGATTCCAATGGCTCTATTTGGGAATTTTATACAACGCAACACAAAATCATATTTGTGATTCAACTTGATAATTAAATACAAGGAACATGTCGAGTTTTGAGAGTTAAATATGGGGTTGAAATAAATAGATAGTCACCAATTGGATTTATCTATATCCGATTGAAAACTTATTTGCAACGTATTTCTAGATTTGCCCACTCAAATTGGCATTTAAGCACAAAATTAAGCCTTGTAAATTGGCAATATTTATATTTATTATCTAATCCCAGGGTCACCTGGCCAAACATTCATCAGATACAAATTTTTAGATTCTATTTTAGGACTGTGGTTCAAATTTATAGATCAGTGCATACTTCTAATGTGAATACAAGATGATTAAAGGTTGTAAAAGGCTTATTAGGAATTAGTTGCATCTGTTATTGTGTTATCACATCTCTATCTATATCCATGCATCTCTCTTTTAATACAGTCACGTAACAACCGATATAATATATGTTTTCCTATTCATTTATAGCCTGATTTTTCCCTATTTCAGATCTTCAACCGAACTTCTTATTATTTCAGAACTTTGTCGAATGGGACCCAAACAGTGATTGCACAATAGGATCTAATCTTTGTCTTGTTTATCTGAGTTGAATCATATTTGACCTCCCCCAATGAAGTGGCCAATGCAATAACTGCTCGTGTCACACCTGGTAAATTTCCCAATACCCCTTCAATTGAGTTAACATAAACACATGCTGCACAAGTCATTCCGTCTATTCTGAACTTCCTGTCACAGTTCCCTGATCTTTAGACCAAGTAGAAATGTTAGGTATAATCTCTTCCTCGAAACCTATATCTTCAATGCAATTGTTAATGTCTTCATCCTGCAAGGAAAATATACTATTGTAGTCAAGATGCAGAAAACCATCGATGACATTTCAATGCATAAAGAACTGTTAGCTTAGAAAATTAACAACAATGCATATAACCATGAAGAAGAACATCCGAAGTATTAAAGAACCACTCTAGATTGAAGTCAACTAAAGGCACAATCAACAGTATAATATATGGATTTCAGTTTTTCCAACTTTGAAAGCAGTTGTCACAATCACACAGGTTTTGTATTGATTCCACCTGAGTAGATTGTCACTGGTGAAAGGCAGATGGGGGAAAAGGCCCATTTATATCAAATGGAAGAAAATACGATTAGAAAGCTAAAAAAAATACTACAGCTTAGTCTAAAAAGTTATTGGCTTATCATGTAAAATTATGTACCAACATGCGAAAAAATGGGGAATCCAGGGGAAAGTAAGTATGAAAAGGTCTATAAGCCTTGGAGTGGGGCAAGTTTAAGAAATTTTTATGCAGCTAACCATTCACAGTGCTCTTGCAGTCACGTAAGCCTGAGCTTGATGCCTAAATCGTATGGATACAAATGCAAGTATCAATATGGGCAGGTATCCGATACAACAAAATGGAAACTGAAAAGGGCCAAACTTAAGATCATTTTGACTACAGTATGCAACATGATATTGTTCACCTGGGATTTTATAGACTCAATACTTTATTGTACAAGTTGGATCTAACACACCAAAAATACCAACACAAGGACAACACAATGAAATACAGGATAACTTTTTTTTTTTCGACTTGCTTTGACTCAACACGACACAACATGTCGTCACAAGGTTACAACCAACACTAGGAACCACTTGTTACGGGGGAGACCACAAGGTCAGCACGAAAACGTTCACACCTATCAAGGACAATCTACTTTTCTCTTCTTGACAAGAACAACATTGGAAGTCCAATCCACATGACACACACTTACAGTTAGGGCATCCCAAGAGGAATTTCTTGTTAAATTTTCTTGTTTACTAAAGTGTCTCTTAATTCTTAACTTACGTTCTTATAAAATTTCATGTAATGATTCACACCATTCTTTTCACAAGGAAGAACTTCTTTCTTTTCAACTGTTTGACTAAAAAAAACTTAAGGCCAAGCTTTCTAAACTAGGATCATCAATTTGATGTCCAAATCTTTCTTATTCATTTGATTTTAGAACATTTTCCATTTCTTACAAGGTTAATTAATCTTACTCAGGCCACTAACACATGTTCCACACCTCTATTGCACAGGTGAAGGCATAAGTTCCGATTGAGGGAAGTACCGCTTAGGGTTCAAAACAATAGCCTTCTTGTTTAAGGATTAAATTTTGACCTTGCTTAAGAATATCACCATGAATCAAGGCATGGGTTAACAGAACAGGACAACAGAATTTAGCTTCAGGGTCACATTGTTTACTATCAGTCTTTTATAGAGGTTAAGAGTTTATCAAGATTGGTTAAATGTTCCATCTAGACTTTACTTCATTAAATTTGACAAAGGAGAACATTCTAAACGATAGAGAGAGACTTAAGGTTTAATTAATCGATTTCCCTCCTACTTATTAAATCCTATCATCTTCTAAAATCTAACCATTGCTTTCACCATGAGGTCATTTAAGATTTCACCCAAAAAGGATAATGTTTATTAGCTTGGCTCGAATAAAAAAATAATAATAATAAGTTATCATATTTCGTTACAAAAGATAGTTTCCTCTTGATTGTTCCAGGTCTCAAAGGTTATCAAGTAGATCACATCTACATTAATATGTTCATATACATAGATTTTTAGTTTAACTTTTATCAGGATTATCCAGCTCACTTTATAGTACTTACAAACTCATTGCTACTAAGCCTTAGAAGGATTTACAACTCAACATTTTAACTCAAGAGCAAAGTTTAACAGTACTCGTTTGCGGAAACAAAACAAGGTTATATCAATTCTTTTCCAACATGATGCACAAATCAAAGGGACATACTATCTCTATTGAACCATGACTAGGGAGCAAGAGAGTAATAACATGGGACAAGCCCCACTACTATACTAAGGGTTAAAATTCACTAGAATATCCCCTAACCAAGGCGGTAATCAAATTTCATCTTTCACATGAAAACCAAACAAACCAAAGTTTCAACAGTTACAACAACAATACTCTACAATACATTTACTAGGCACTGACCCTTCTTCTAAAATGTCCAAAGGCTCTTTCCAAATTTTATAACATAATACACATTCGTACAAAGGAACATCATAACCAAGATTGATGCAATAATCTACAAGTCTTTCCATCATCTAACCACGTAAGCCATCTGCAACAATTAATAACCTGAGTCAGTTCGCGAGAACTGAGCAAGATAAGACTATACATAGCAACAATAAGCTACTAGCTAACAATACCATGAAAGGAAACATTCTATTTCAGGAAATGGATCAAAGTACTAATCTCCAACAAACTTTTGAAACAAGATATAATTTTCAACATATCAATTAAGAAGAAAACCATAAGTTTTAGTTATGCAAATACCTCTAAAACTACAAAAGTTTGACAACCAAAAACGCAAGACTATGAAATTTAAATGATTAGACACAAGAGTTGAGAGTATTAGGATTTCAATCATATAATCCCATAGATTACGTGATTGAAATCTAAAGTGTAACCCATCAATCCACATTCTCAAGGTGAATTCAAAAGATAAAAACCAGGCCCGATCTTAGTTGCCAAAAAGAATATAGTTTTGGAATCGTTCCGTAGGGACATAGGCCTAATAGGTTGTAAACGAACAACGAGGGGAAAAAAAAAGTTCCATCATGTAATAAAAAAGGTTTAAAGGATGAAAATCTTATATTCAAACCCACAACCATTATATCCTAGGTAATAAGTGACTTCATAGCTAATAAGGATAAGTGGAAAGGATGGTAAGAATGTATGGAATAGGCATTGCCTAACATCCTACCTACTGAACATGACCAGGGCCGGAATAGTGACAAGCCTCATTAATACCCAAGTCGAGTAGGCAATCTAGCATTCTAAACACATCCTTGCAATTTTCATAATACCTTAGATTTATAATCCTCCCGTTCTAGAGGAACATAAACTATGAATCTAGACTTGGTTCAAATTTTCCGACGTCAACTCACTTCCTAATACCATAAACGATGTATACAAAGGAAAAGGTCTCTCAACTCTCCTTAAATTACATCTCATCACTAAGTTTATAGTAACCTATGCAGTGATTAAACACATAATATACCATCAAAGATAGATATCCTCCAATAATGAACTTCTATAACGATGTTATTACAATTATTACGTTCGACACAAAAACAAACTATTCCCAAGCTTCTTTTCCCTTTTTGACAACAAAATATATTCACGACCTTCCATCACAATCATTCTAAATTTGCAATGAAAGGTCACTCATCAAGAAGGAAGTACAAAACAAGTTTGACTAAATTAAGGAACTTCATGTTACCTTAAGCAGTTGATGAAAACCTTAACTTTCACGAACCGTGAAAGATATTACCTTACTCCATCAAGGCATTATGTCGATACATGATTAAATCGATCACACAAGGAATCATCAACATACCATAACTTAACACCATAAAGGTCATTAATTTTATCAAATTTTACTCATCGAAAGAGTAGAATCAAAATGGGGTTCTATCAATAATTTATGCCCTTCTATCAACCCAGGACATATTTTCGGCCCAAAACTTCCTTCTTAACAAGCATATATATTGAACTTATAATTTCCAAAATCCCTAATACTTTGCACAATACACGAAGTGCATAATCATGCTTATCATAAAAATAATAATAATAATTTAACTGTATGTTTTCCTCTAGGGCAACAACATAACAGGAAACCAATACTAGTCAACGCTGCAACGTTCTAGGGGCGATTACATACCCAGGTTCACAAAAGAAACAACGACATTTTTGCAGAAGGAAGTAACTTTTAAAATTATATATACATATATATATTTTCATGTGATCAATCAAAGCATAACTGAGAACCTTTGTTTGTTTTATATATATATAAATGGGTTGATCACGTCAACAAGAACAACCAACAGAGGCAAATCCAGAAGTAACAAACTGTTAACCATGTACTGAACGCAAAACCACAAAATCACAGATTTAAACCAATTTCTAGAAAGATAAAGTTTCATTTCAAGAGGTTATTAGATACTAGCATATTATGTATATGGTTAGTCTATCTTGCCTGTTTCTCCAGCTTCAACAGGTCGTACAGACTCCACACGAGCCAGCATAAAACACTAGCATGAGACAAGGATGTGAGTACTGCTGCTAGCGATGTCAAAGGGCCAAAAGTGATAACTGGATAGACAGATGGGGCAGAAAATTTAACAGTTGAGTCCTTTCACAAAACCACCTCACACCGCCTCGTAGTATGCTTCTGCACTGGAAACAACTCGAGGAGATTGTCTTCCATCTTCCCTTGCTTCAGCAGTCCTATGAGGTCATCAAGACTATTATCAACCAAGTATTCCTTGAAAAAGTTTGTGATGAATAAAAGCACAATGCCCTTGGCCACAAGACAACCCAATTAATCCAGAGAAAAAGACCATACATAATGACAAAGTTGGAGAAAAGAAATATCAAGAGACGCTCTCCTCGTAGTCTCCTAGCATTGGATTTACTGCAGGTTTTTTTTCTCACATTTCTTGCTCTGCCCAAGTAGCTTTCCATTTCCTTCAAGCAGTACTCTCCTGCTTTTCCCAATCTCCACCTACTCTTCTTCTTGCTTTTCATCCCAGAGATGCATACCATACATCAGATTTGATGAAGTAAATAGCACAGTCCAGTCTTCTTAACACTCAGAAAAGAATACTTTTTTGAAAGTGAAAAAATAAAGTCTGATTCCTTCTTATCGCTGCAAGTCCCATATGATGCACCTTGTTATAGTGCAAATGTGCAGCCCATTGCTTACAGCCTGCTTCACTTAGCAGCACCAATAATCTCCATAAGAACATTGTCATTGGGATAAAAGTAGATTGAATAAAAAAAAAAAACACATTTCCAACACTTCAATTACAATCATACAATGCCAATGCCATCCGGTGCCACACTTAATCTTAATCTCACAGCATCATGTAGAGAGGGTGGGTTGAAGGTGTTACACATTCTCCTTACTACACACAACTCCCTTGTAAACACTTTACATATCTTCAACCATTGCAGACCTTCATTTCCGAGAAAGCCCTGTTCACTCAGCACATGCTCTGAATCTGACAAATATCCTGCTACCTTCATCTCCCAAGACGTTCTCTCCAACATTGCATAGATCTCCTGCCCGTGGGTGTGATCTGTCCCTTACACAAAAGCATGCACCATTTTATTGCCTTTAAACCAACTACATCCAGTTTATTTTTAATTCTTCTATCCTTCATCGATTTGGGGACAGCATCAAACTCTCGGTGCAAACATTACAGCTGTAGCTTGTAAGGTGTGAAAAATCCAACAGAAACCCTTATGCCTGCCAGCTTAGTAACTTGTTGAGGAAACTCACATAATAGCAAAGCAAATCGTGCTTCAGGAAATACTGAAATGAACAGATCCACGCCTATGAGATTTTCTGTAATAAAATTCATCGGGTCTCCTGGTAACACTCTCACTGTCACTTAATCGATTTTGATGAAAACATCTTGAAGGAGAATCCCAAATTTGAGGGTGCAGTTGAACTGAACAGAAAACAACATAGTCGGACGACCTGATTGTTGGAGGCACTCACGATGGCTTCTACAACTCTGTAACCTGTCTGAAACTGTTGCAGGCCGCTACAGAAGGAACCCCGCAGAGCTGTAAGCAATGGTCCTCGCACCCAGTCCCTTACACACCCCTGCGTCTCGAACACACGACCAGGACACACCTCGCAGAAACCAAAGAAAGAGGGGAAAAACGCGCCTTCTCCCCCAGCCTGAAGCTCCCCTACACCCACGCGCACAAGAAGGAAGAAAGCTCGAACAAAAAAACCAGACAAAAACCAAACCACAGACTCCCCAAAACAGGGGTTTCCTTTCCCCAAGATGCGGCAGACAAATGCATCCGGAAGTCAAAGAAGTAGAGGAGGTCATAAAAAAAATACAGGTCTGAGTGGTTGAAAAGTGGCTGGAAGAGACAGGCGGCCAACTGCCCCGCCCACTTGGCATTCAAACCAAAAAAAGGACCAATCACGCCTAGACTTTACTAACTCCACCCTCCACGCCAAGAGGGAGATAGAGCATGCTGACCGAGACAAGGTAGGTTTGGGGGGGCATTACATTCTCCTCCCCTTAAGAAAGAATCGTCCTCGATGCGACATTACATAGAGGAAAGGAAATGGCACATAACCAAAAACAGGTAAAGGAGAAAGTACACTTTATGGTTTTAAAATTTTAGTTGATTAAAGCACAGTCACAAGGTAGTCTTAGGAACATTTCGTAGAATTTTTAACTTTCAATGTTCTGTGAAGATTGGCAGTTCTTTCTTGTTCATCATTTCATTAGTCTCTTTTCATTAGCACTATTCTTAGTTTAATTCCTTTTAAAATTTCATCATTGAAGAGTTTTGGTTTATTCTTTATTGTGGGTGCCCAACATGAACTGCTAACACAACACCCTATTAGGTTCAAAAGACACTACAGATTCACAAGCACACAAGTATATACTTCAAGATTGTATTACACCACAAAAGGTTACTCAAATACGGAAAGGATTAGGCACAGTCCACATAGTACACGTCACACATCAATGACTGACATACCAAAATACTTAACCAAAACATTACTACAATCCACTAGACATTTCCTCAATCTGCATCAATGAAAGACTCACATAACACCAAACCATGCTACAGGTACATAGTGTCCACAAGGGAATCAATGACATGTCCACAACATCACAACACATAACCATCTGACATGAGTAACACATACATCAAAAGACCACTACCAAACATCACAATAACTCAACATATATCCTGAAACATCAACCATACAGACAAATATCATAACCCTCCCTCAAACTCTTATGCCTCCCTCAAGTCTCTTATGCCTCCCTCAAACTCTTATGCCTCCCTCAAATCTCTTATGCCTCCCTCAAACTCTTATGCCTCCCTCAAGTCTCTTATGCCTCCCTCAAACTCTTTTGCCTCCCTCAAACTCTTATGCATCCCTCAAGTCTTTTATGCCTCCCTCAAACTCTTATGCCTCCCTCAAGGAGGCCGGTTGTCCCTATGGTCCAAGACACATAGAGTTTGGACACTCCTAACCCAAGTGACATAATAACGCGTGGTTCAACAACCCACTAGTTATATGTACCCCTTGGGGCGTACCCCCATACAACGAAGCGGGTCCATAGGTCCAACCAATCCATGGTGCATCCCATGACCCTATTCCACACATCACGACATTAGAACCAGCACAACAATCCAGTCAAAGTGCCAAGTGGCAAAGTACAAGCCTTGGGCAAGGCGGTAAAAATTCCAAATTTAAAAGAAGACCCCAAATCAAGCTAAAATAAATGGCCAAATAGCCAAAGTTAGTATCAAAATCCCCATGTTAGTGCCACAATCCAAGGAAATGCCCAAAACTGTAAAGCATTGCAATCAAGAAAAGATGCTGGTCCTTGCAAAATAAAATAAAAAGCTCAATTTACGAATAAAATCAACTTATTATAATGTCACATTACGATAACTATGTGGCCTTATTTGGCCACAAAAGGGGTACTCAACGAGTTGCTGGCACTGGAAACATCGAGCCTCAGCTCGTAAAATATATATCAATCCCGCCACCCTTCGACAAGGATAAACATAGTCATAGATACACTAAGGTTGCATACATACAACCACATATGGGAGAGAGGAAAGAATCACATGTAATCTACTAAACTGAGTTTTGAATCGAGTTATTGACCCATGGTACACCATTCCTCACTCTCAACATACACTTCTACCGATCTCCCTCAGGGTCGGTTAGTGTAAGGCTCACAACATAACATGTAACTACATCACTAACACCATGGTGGTACACACATAGCTACCATAACGTCTCATGTATGGTATGCATACAGGGTAGATCACAATCATACAGCCACAGGGTGTAATACATCACTTTACCACTTTCTACACCCAAAGTGCAATCACAATACGATAGGGTTCATACACTCACCGTATGACCCTAATTCACGACATGAAGCATTACATATTACACAACTCATATATACGATGAGCATAATAACATCACAACATAACAATAATTGCTTCATAACAAGGTAGTACACACATTTCTTCAAAACATGGTAAAAACATCATGATACAACTCATTTCTTTTAACATCAATCTAGTCATACAACACATTGATACACTTACATATCACAATATGTCACAATGTTCCAACACTATGTCATCCACATTATAATTCTTTTCACACGCCACAAACAGTAATTCACACGTGAACTCTTCATAGAATCCACAAGAAGGAGAGAGAATACTCTCATCCCCAACACATCAACATGATGACAAATACGCACTGAGTGACATACACATCACGTGCGTTCACAATATCACAATTACGACAATAATCACATCACGCTTAAAGCACATTACTCTTCCAATATAAATCATCATCATGCAACATCATCATCATCATCAGTATCATCATGTAACACCACCACCACCATGCAACATCAGCATACAACACCAATCCGGCCCATAGGTTCGAGAGCATGAACCTACGTTCTGATACCAAAGTGTAACACACCAAAAATACCAACACAAGGACAACACAGTGAAATACAGGATAACTTTTTTTTTTTTGACTTGCTTTGACTCAACACGACACAACATGTCGTCACAAGGTTACAACCAACACTAGGAACCACTTGTTATGGGGGAGACCACAAGGTCAGCACGGAAACGTTCACACCTATCAAGGACAATGTACTCTTCTTTTGACAAGACAACATGGAAGTCCAATCTACATGACACACACACAGCTAGGGCAAACCCATGAGAAATTTCTTGTTAAATTTTCTTGTTTACTAAAGTGTCTCTTAATTCTTAACTTACGTTCTTATAAAATTTCATGTAATGATTCACACAATTCTTTTCACAAGGGAGAACTTCTTTATTTTCAACTATTGACTAAATAGCTTAAGGCCAAGCTTTCTAAACTAGGAACATCAATTTGATGTCCAAATCTTTCTTATTCATTTGATTTTAGAACATTTTCCATTTCTTACAAGGTTAATTAATCTATTCAAGCCACTAACACAAGTTCCACACCTCTGTTACACAGGTGAAGGCATAAGTTCCGATTGAGGGAAGTACCGCTTAGGGTTCAAAACAATAGCCTTCTTGTTTAAGGATTAAATTTTGACCTTGCTTAAGAATATCACCATGAATCAAGGCATGGGTTAACAGAACAGGACAACAGAATTTAGCTTCAGGGTCACATTGTTTACTATCAGTCTTTTATCGAGGTTAAGAGTTTATCAAGATTGGTTAAATGTTCCATCTAGACTTTACTTCATTAAATTTGACAAAGGAGAACATTCTAAACGATAGAGAGAGACTTAAGGTTTAATTAATCGATTTCCCTCCTACTTATAAAATCCTATCATCTTCTAAAATCTAACCATTGCTTCACCATGAGGTCATTTAAGATTTCACCCAAAAAGGATAATGTTTATTAGCTTGGCTCGAATAAAAAAATAATAATAATAAGTTATCATATTTCGTTACAAAAGATAGTTTCCTCTTGATTGTTCCAGATCTCAAAGGTTATCAAGTAGATCACATCTACATTAATATGTTCATATACATAGATTTTTAGTTTTAACTTTTATCAGGATTATCCAGCTCACTTTATAGTACTTACAAACTCATTGCTACTAAGCCTTAGAAGGATTTACAACTCAACATTTTAACTCAAGAGCAAAGTTTAACAGTACTCGTTTGCGGAAACAAAACAAGGTTATATCAATTCTTTTCCAACTTGATGCACAAATCAAAGGGACATACTATCTCTATTGAACCATGACTAGGGAGCAAGAGAGTAATAACATGGGACAAGCCCCACTACTATACTAAGGGTTAAAATTCACTAGAATATCCCATAACCAAGCGGTAATCAAATTTCATCTTTCACATGAAAACCAAACAAACCAAAGTTTCAACAGTTACAACAACAATACTCTACAATACATTTACTAGGCACTGACCCTTCTTCTAAAATGTCCAAAGGCTCTTTCCAAATTTTATAACATAATACACATTCGTACAAAGGAACATCATAACCAAGATTGATGCATTAATCTACAAGTCTTTCCATCATCTAACCACGTAAGCCATCTGCAATAATTAATAACCTGAGTCAGTTCGTGAGAACTGAGCAAGATAAGACTATACATAGCAACAATAAGCTACTAGCTAACAATACCATGAAAGGAAACATTCTATTTCAGGAAATGGATCAAAGTACTAATCTCCAACAAACTTTTGAAACAAGATATAATTTTATAACATATCAATTAAGAAGAAAACCATAAGTTTTCAGTTATGCAAATACCTCTAAAACTACAAAAGTTTGACAACCAAAAACGAAAGACTATGAAATTTAAATGATTAGACACAAGAGTTGAGAGTATTAGGATTTCAATCATATAATTACCGTAGATTACGTGATTGAAATCTAAAGTGTAACCCATCAATCCACATTCTCAAGGTGTATCAAAAGATAAAAACCAGGCCCGATCTTAGCTGCCAAAAAGAATATAGTTTTGGAATCGTTCCGTAGGGACATAGGCCTAATAGGCTATAAACGAAACAATGAGGGGAAAAAACAAAGTTCCATCATGTAATAAAAAAGGTTTAAAGGATGAAAAATCAATTATATTCAAACCCACAACCATTATATCCTAGGTAATAAGTGACTTCATAGCTAATAAGGATAAGTGGAAAGGACGGTAAGAATGTATGGAATAGGTCATTGCCTAACAGCCTACCTACTGAACATGACCAGGGCCGGAATAGTAACAAGCCTCATTAATACCCAAGTCGAGTAGGCAATCTAGCATTCTAAACACATCCTTGCAATTTTCATAATACCTTAGATTTATAATCCTCCCGTTCTAGAGGAACATAACTATGAATTTAGACTTGGTTCAAATTTTTCCGACGTCAACTCACTTCCTAATACCATAAACGATGTATACAAAGGAAAAGGTCTCTCAACTCTCCTTAAATAACATCTCATCACTAAGTTTATAGTAACCTATGTAGTGATTAAACACATAATATACCATCAAAGATAGATATCCTCCAATAATGAACTTCTATAACGATGTTATTACAATTATTACGTTCGACACAAAAGCAAACTATTCCCAAGCTTCTTTTCCCTTTTAAGACAACAAAATATATTCACGACCTTCCATCACAATCATTCTAAATTTTCAATGAAAGGTCACTCATCAAGAAGGAAGTACAAAACAAGTTTGACTAAGATTAAGGAACTTCATGTTACCGTTAAGTAGTTGATGAAAACCTTAACTTTCACGAACCGTGAAAGATATTACCTTACTCCATCAAGGCATTATGTCGATACATGATTAAATCGATCACACAAGGAATCATCAACATACCATAACTTAACACCATAAAGGTCATTAATTTTATCAAATTTTACTCATCGAAAGAGTAGAATCAAAATGGGGTTCTATCAATAATTTATGCCCTTCTATCAACCCAGGACATATTTTCGGCCCAAAACTTCCTTCTTAACAACCATATATATTGAACTTCTAATTTCCAAAATCCCTAATACTTTGCACAATACACGAAGTGCATAATCATGCTTATCATGAAAATAATAATAATAATTAAACGGTATGTTTTCCTCTAGGGCAACAACATAACAAGAAACCAATACTAGTCAACGCTGCAACGTTCTAGGGGCAATTACATTACCCAGGTTCACAAAAGAAACAATGACATTTTGCAGAAGGAAGTAACTTTTAAAATTATATATAGATATATATATTTTCCATGTGATCAATCAAAGCATAACTGAGAACCTTTGTTTGTTTTATATATATATAAATGGGTTGATCACGTCAACAAGAACAACCATCCTTTCGAGGCAAATCCAGAAGTAACAAACTGTTAACCATGTACTGAACGTAAATCCAAAAAATCACAGATTTAAACCAATTTCTAGAAAGAAAAAGTTTCATTTCAAGAGGATTTTAGATACTAGCATATTATGGTTATGGTTAGTCTATCTTGCCTGTTTCTCCAGCTTCAACAGGTCATACAGACTCCACACGAGCCAGCATAAAACACTAGCATGAGACAAGGATGTGAGTACTGCTGCTGGCGATGTCAAAGGGCCAAAAGTGATAACTGGATAGACAGATGGGGCAGAAAATTTAACAGTTGAGTCCTTTCACAAAACCACCTCACACCGCCTCGTAGTACGCTTCTGCACTGGAAACAACTCGAGGAGATTGTCTTCCATCTTCCCTCGCTTCAGCAGTCCTATGAGGTCATCAAGACTGTTATCAACCAAGTATTCCTTGAAAAAGTCTGTGATGAATAAAAGCACAATGCCCTTGGCCACAAGACAACCCAATTAATCCAGAGAAAAAGACCATACAGAATGACAAAGTTGGAGAAAAGAAATATCAAGAGACGCTCTCCTCGTAGTCTCCTAGCATTGGATTTACTGCAGGTTTTTTTTCTCACATTTCTTGCTCTGCCCAAGTAGCTTTCCATTTCCTTCAAGCAGTACTCTCCTGCTTTTCCCAATCTCCACCTACTCTTCTTCTTGCTTTTCATCCCAGAGATGCATACCATACATCAGATTTGATGAAGTAAATAGCACAGTCCAGTCTTCTTAACACTCAGAAAAGAATACTTTTTTGAAAGTGAAAAAATAAATTTTGATTCCTTCTTATCGCTGCAAGTCCCATATGATGCACCTTGTTATAGTGCAAATGTGCAGCCCATTGCTTACAGCCTGCTTCACTTAGCAGCACCAATAATCTCCATAAGAACATTGTCACTGGGATAAAAGTAGATTGAATAAAAAAAAAAAAAACACGTTTCCAACACTTCAATTACAATCATACAATGCCAATGCCATCCGGTGCCACACTTAATCTTAATCTCACAGCATCATGTAGAGAGGGTGGGTTGAAGGTGTTACACATTCTCCTTACTACACACAACTCCCTTGTAAACACTTTACATATCTTCAACCATTGCAGACCTTCATTTCCGAGAAAGCCCTGTTCACTCAGCACATGCTCTGAATCTGACAAATATCCTGCTACCTTCATCTCCCAAGACGTTCTCTCCAACATTGCATAGATCTCCTGCCCGTGGGTGTGATCTGTCCCTTACACAAAAGCATGCACCATTTTATTGCCTTTAAACCAACTACATCCAGTTTCTTTTTAATTCTTCTATCCTTCATCGATTTGGGGACAGCATCAAACTCCTCGGTGCAAACATTACAGCTGTAGCTTGTAAGGTGTGAAAAATCCAACAGAAACCCTTATGCCTGCCAGCTTAGTAACTTGTTGAGGAAACTCACATAATAGCAAAGCAAATCACGCTCAGGAAATACTGAAATGAACAGATCCACGCCTATGAGATTTTCTGTAATAAAATTCATCGGGTCTCCTGGTAACACTCTCACTGTCACTTAATCGATTTTGATGAAAACATCTTGAAGGAGAATCCCAAATTTGAGGGTGCAGTCGAACTGAACAGAAAACAACATAGTCAGACGACCTGATTGTTGGAGGCGCTCACGATGGCTTCTACAACTCTGCAACCTGTCTGAAACTGTTGCAGGCCGCTACAGAAGGAACCCCGCAGAGCTGTAAGCAATGGTCCTCGCGCCCAGTCCCTTACACACCCCTGCGTCTCGAACACACGACCAGGACACACCTCGCAGCAACCAAAGAAAGAGGGGAAAAACGCGCCTTCTCCCCCAGCCTGAAGCTCCCCTACACCCACGCGCACAAGAAGGAAGAAAGCTCTAACAAAAAAAAACCAGACAAAAACCAAACCACAGACTTCCCAAAACAGGGGTTTCCTTTCCCCAAGACGCGGCAGACAAATGCATCCGGAAGTCAAAGAAGTAGAGGAGGTCATAAAAAAAATACAGGTCTGAGTGGTTGAAAAGTGGCTGGAAGAGACAGGCGGCCAACTGCCCCGCCCACTTGGCATTCAAACCAAAAAAAGGACCAATCACGCCTAGACTTTACTAACTCCACCCTCCACGCCAAGAGGGAGATAGAGCATGCTGACCGAGACAAGGTAGGTTGGGCGGGGGGGGCATTACAAATACACCCGAATTTTTCATGTTAGGATTTAGAGGCTTGGGTGTGTCATCTTTTGCTATAGTGAATTGCCCCTTCATTGTACTCATTCTATCTACTTATCAATACAATATTTTAGCATCACCCTCAATAGGAGAAAGCTTAGGATGAGAAAATTTTGCAATGAATAGGTGCCCCAACATGTTACTCCATTCTTGGCTAAATAGTTGGGTGCATAGGTTCCCCCTGCCTTATCTCTTGTAATTTTATTTTTTTCCATTTATCTATTTCGTTGTGGTTGTGTCTATTGTGGATGATGGGATGCAACAAGATTGTTGTTATTCGTATTTTCCAACTAAGTCTTAGATCTATTCAAAAAAATTAAAATTCATCTCCAGATCTAGGTATAAACCTAAAGGGACAAAACAAGCCCTCGCCTCCCCCCCGCATTAAATACAGAGCAAACAAAGTGACAAGTTTGGCAGCTAAAGGGTGGCCCTGCCTTACATATATGAGTCCACAGAAAATATTTATAGTGACCTTTATGGCTTATAAAATCCAGTAAATTGTTTCATAACTAAAGATTGTCAATAGTGAGGAGTATAGGTTTTAATTTGTATATCATCCCTCCTAGATTATTATATCACCACCTTCCATCAGTGAAAGGGGAAATGGTTTGGTGGTATGGTGCCTGATCTTTGGGCGACCTGATCCTCCCCTTCCTCTTATTTTACTCCTCTCTCTGAACCAGTCTTCTAGAGTTTCAACAATTGAGAGTTCCGCCTACAAAGCTCAAGTGATCCAGAAACAAGTAAAGCTTGAGTTTGACAAATACATGATTGGGCACACTTATATTATTGGTTGAATTTTATATGAACTATTATAATTAGACCCTTTTTAAACGCAATTTAGGGCATCTAAAAATTAAAATAAAACTTATTAGAAAGGTATGGAATATGTGAGAAGGTCTCTAATGCCACCTAAAACTCCCACTCAAGACTGAGGAAAAACCTAGGTTTAGTTATGAAAAGATAAGGAATAATTTTTTTTTTGTGTTCCCAATAAAAATTTCCACAGACCATTACAACAGTTTTCAAAACATCCTACAAAACACTAAGAGAGTGAAATTCATCCTTAGCGTAGATAGATTATCTTCTTATGGGGCACGAAGAGAAATTTTCCCCGAGTGCGGAAGGTGGGCGTGGGAAGAAACTTTTCTCCTGGGCGCGGAAGGACGGATGTGGAAGAAACTCTTTTTTTTTCCTCTCGGGCGCGCACGATGGGCGGGTAAGAATATTTTTCTCTTCCAAGTGTGCAAGACACTTTTTTCTATTTCGAGTGTGCAAGACAAGCATGCAACAAGTTTTTTCTCTTCCGGGTGTGGAAGATGGGCGCCCAAGAAGCTTTTTCTCTTCCGCGAACTTCAGGAGGCCATAAATTTTGATAGGGAGCTTGGTGTTTGGAAAAAAAAGGGCTTTTCGGAGAGCTCTCGATGTCCTCTTTGCACAAAAACCTTAAGAATTTAATTAGGATCATGTTTTAAGGGTCAATTTTGAGAAAACTCTCTGCAGGCTTATAAAATGAAAATAGGTAACATTTGACTTATAAATTTTGTTCAATTCGACCTCCCCCTTTTCTCAACATGCCAAACAGAGATGAAGGGTTGCTCTTAGAGGAATTTAGGATGGATTGCAAGGTATAATTTATTTGGTTGATTAACAGTTCAAAAACTATAAGCTTTGACAACAAAACAATTACAATTCTTCCTTTACTTGAATTGAAAGGTTCTCTACAAAAAAATCTAGAGTGATAAGGTCTAATGGGGTCGTTTTGGTCATATTAAGTTCAATTTAATGTTTCATTTTATTGTTCATTGTTGTAGAGGTCATTCTGTACATTTTGAATAAAATATTTGCTAGTTTCAAAAAACATCTAACAACGATTCAATTCGAATAGATTATTTACATTTACCAACTTCAACTATGAATTCATTCCAAAACACTCTAACCTATTAATTTGATTCAAGAAAGGTATTTAAATGCCAACTTACAACTTCTGATTTTCAAAACATTTGTTTATAAAGAAGAGAGAATTATACCATTTCTTCACACGTATTCACTTTTCATCTAAAAGTTCCAATAGAGATTTCAAATACATTCAACAATAAAATTTTAATACCTAATAATACCATTTAAGAAAATTAATACAATATTTTATTGATTAAAAAGGATATCTTAACACCTTCTTTCTTTCAATCCTCAATTTCAATATACAAAATACAATTTCCTTCTCATTCATTCAAAGACAGAAAACAAAGTACATCTCTTTCACATTCCAAATTACAACTCTCATAGCTAGTACAAAACATTTTTCCATCACAAAATATACAAGGTAATCCACTTCAAAGTAGGAAGGGGTTACAATCTGAGATAAACTCAGTAGAACTGTCAAAACTGTCTTTTTCCTCTACTCTAGAACAACAACATAGAGATTCTCCATTTATTTCAATTTTGATCACAACAAAAGTAGGGGAAAGGCAATGCTCTCCACCCAACAAAGACATCCAATGAAAAGGAGAAGCCATCATTCTTCATTGGCCCTAAGCCCCAACCACATTGCAATAAGAAATGTGACTCAACTCATGGTAACAACAGGCTTCCATAGCACAAAAGCAATATTTCACATGTAATTTTCATATTGGAATCACGTTCCAAAATAGAACAGCAGTTTTAGCAACCACAAGATAAAATATAAACAATACTCAAGCTTCATCAAGCAAGCCAAAGGAGCTAGAAACTATGGGGGATGCTACTTATGCCTCCTAAAGGGAAAATGTGTATCACCACCTTATGAAAAACCTATAAAATATAGTGTATCAAAACCCTAACCTGCCCTTATGCCTCCCCTAAGTGAAACACCCCGTAGGACTACTCGCACAAGACCAAAATACATTCTGGGTTTAGGGAGAGAAAAATTATGAAATAATTATTATTTTTTGATTAAATTAAATTTAGGTTAAAAGAAGGTAGTTATGAGGCGTCGGAGATGCTCATCGATCTATTAAGATCACCTCAAATTCAATTTCAATACTGTATCTTCGTTTCTTTCCCCAACAAGGTTCTATAGTTTTATTTAAGAGACTTCGTTAGCCTTTCAATCAAGACTCCATTAATCCCGGTTAGACTAAATTGTTCAAGGACCCTTAATTAAATATTAAATTTTAATAATGCAAAGACCTAAAGTCTTGTAGTCCAAGGTCAAACAAATAAAATAGTTATTTACTTTCTTAGAGGGTCAAGTGTGCACAAATTTTGCTAAATTCTCCCCCCCCTTTTTATTTCTATTTTTCTTTTATTCCCACCAAAAGAAACCCATCACTTAAGTGGTGTAGGATATATCCTCCACCATTGGATCTATTTTCTCCCCACCCTTAGATCTAGGTTGGGCAAGGAAACCATGGAAATCCTTATGGATTGCCTTATGTTTTTTTTATCCTTTCTTTTTTTTTAATGTCCTTCCTACACCCAAAGCTTTCATTTCATTTTTATTGTATTTTCACTTGCAGGTTAATGGAGAAGGAGGAAGGAGCTCATCTATGGAGGCCATTACAGCCGTGGGAACTCTTCTCAACAAATTTTCTTGGCTCAGATCTTTGATGTATGAGTCCTTTGTAAAGATCTACTCTGATTTGGCGTTGTTTGGGTTGCCCAAAAACCCTAGGCACGCGGATTTAGTGTGAGTGCGTGTGTGTGTGTGTGTGTGTGTATATATATATATATATATATATATATATATATAAGTAGAGAAGAGAACGCACAGTGTTAGCCGTGGTAGAGGGCTGAACATGTATTTTTTTGTTATTTTAGTTTTTTTGTTTGTTGTATATGGCGTAGGGGACAGTTAAATGGGGCACGCACAGCAAAGAGGGAACAATTTTTAATGGGGGGGGAGGGGCACCGACCCCACGCCCACCCCATATACGAATATGGGTTAGGGGTGGGGGTGGCGCCCCTCCCCCCCAAACCATCTAAGCCAACCCTAACCCTGCACACAGGCCGCGGCCTGCGCACAGGCTCGACCATTTTTTTTTTTTGTGTGTTTAAAAAAAAATCCGGTTGTTTGATTTGCTATTTCATTATTATAATTACGTGTGTGTATATATATAGACATGTGTGTATATATATATACATATATGTATATGTATATATATATATATATACATATATGTATATGTATATAGATATATATATATATATATATATTTGTGCACATGTGGGTGTATGGTAATTGCACTCTTTTTTTTTTTTTTTTTTTAACACAAAGAAAAGGTAAAATTAACAGTTTATTAATAAATTTTTATTTTTTTTAATAATATTTCTCATTATTGCTACAATAATTTCATCAATGAGGGCATTAAAATAATACTAATATTATCAAATAATAATGAATCATATGTGGAAACATTGACAAGTGAAAGAAAAGAAAAAGAAAATATACTTAAACTCTTTTCCTCTCATGATTTGATAATTATAGAATACAAAATAGAAACGAGTAAGCTTCATTTCTTTAAACAATGTTGACATAATTTACAACAAGTCCCAAATAAGCAATTCTGATTACAATTTAATACTTAGACTACTTGTTATCCAAATTAGAAGTAATTGTGTTTTAAATTTTCCATCTATCCACAAGAAGGAAACTAGCTTTTACTACATATATCATTTGATTAAAACAATGAAATAAAAAAACAACATTTCACAAGAAGGTATTTACAACCAATTTCCCTATTAGTATATTTACAAGATTATCACAAGCCTTTTTGTACATATCATTTCTTTATTTCCTTACAATCTTTTCAAAAATGTAAACTCCTTTCAAGTAAAATTTGCATTCAACCATGTGACTTTTGGTGCAAATATAGATTACAATATCTTTTTTTTTTTGAAATGAAAACAAGATGATACAACTTTCTTTCACATACAAATTTACAACCAAATGATATGTATATAAGGGAAATGGAATAGAGTCTTCACAAGCTCCAAAGTGTTCTTTCATCCATGCTCCAAGTTCCAAGTAGTTCAAAACACAACCAAGATAGGGGGAGAGGCAACACTCTCCTCCCAACCAAAAACTCAACGGAGAAGAGAAGAAATCTCCTCCATTGACCCCCGAGCCCCAAACACAACACAATGAAGGGTGGTCTCCAACTCAAGGAAACTATACTTTCTCCCACAATACAATTTTCTTCACAACATTCAAGGTTTAAAAGAAGAAACAAAAAGGAAACACAAATAACACAATACTTTTCACAACAAGGCTTTCATCCAAGCCAACAAGAGAAGGAACTATGGGAAAGTTTTCTTTATGCCTCCCAATTGAGATGAGATGCCCATCCAAACCCTCCACAATAAAACTCAAGCCCCTATGACTCTTATGCCTCCCTTAAGTACCCCTTTTTCCTCCCATACTCTTATACCTCCCTCCTCTTATGGCTCCCTCAAGGACAAGGTAAGAATGTGAATATTCTTACCCAAGATGGGCATCCCTCTCAAACTCCCTCCACAATATGCCTCTCTCATGAGTTTTCCCATAGACCTCTCCTACACTACACATTAAACATTCTATCCATTTTCACAATACACAAAAGTAAACATACATTATTCACAAATTTAGCATAGAAGCAACAACAATATGAAAGTAAAAAGGGAGAAGGTTTCCTACCTCTCCATTGGAGAATCCTAAACCAAGAAGCTTTGTCCAAGCTCCCTCCAAAACAATCCAAGCATGCAAGTCCAAGTTCCTCTTTCTTTCTCCCAATTCTTTTCCTTTCAAACTAAAAAAAAAGAACTCTCCAAAAAAAAAACTCCAACAACTTCAATAAGAGAGGGAATTTCCATAAATAGACAAAAGGAAAGGGTGAGGGTGATGTGGCTCCATGTAGGATGCCACATCACACATCCTCAAACCACCTCCCATAGTCAACTCAACTCCCAAAACACAATAAATGGGTGGTTGTGTTGATTGACATCTCTTTTCCACATCCATCCCTTCCCATGTGTCTTAAGGCACAAATAAATGCAAATGGAAGAAAAGTGCACTCCAAAGTCATATTTCCCTTCCCAAAACAATAAATAATCCCCTTTTTGGCTTCCCAACCCATAGATATGGTTGGTAAGGGGTTTTGGGAAGTGTGGAACAAGTTCAACTTGTCCCACAAGTCCCCCAAAATGGCCCTAAATCTCAAATTCGAGATTCAAAGGATTTGGAGTGGTCAACACTCAAAACAATCATTCAATACAAGAGGCAAACACAAGGCTCAAGGAGCCAACCATCAAAATTAATTACACCCACTAGACTTCCCTCCAAAACTTAAAAATTAAAACAAGATGTTAATTTAATCTAAATACTTAGCAAAAGTAATTTAAAAAAAAAAATCACAATTAAAATCACCTACTAAAGTAAGTTAAAACAAGTAAATAAAATTCTTAACCCCTTGGTCACATTAGAAAATTTCCCCCTCATGGAAATTTTTTTCTTAACAACATAAAGAAAATAAAAGCAACACAATACAATTCACTAGTTGCCTTGACGACCAAATGTTGTAACCACCCACATTTGGTTGTGTTTGGTTCCCAATCCCCCTTTAGGTTGTGATCATGTTGTGTTTTCTGCAAAATACAAAATACCTCCTTTGGCCTTACGGCCATGTTAAAATGTCCAAAATAACCATATGCATGAAATTTATTAACATCTATACGTAATTCAATTATCCATTATTTCAAAGTTTAAATCACAATTTAATCATGCATTCCATCATTATCCAAAGTTATAGTAATGCAAATTCAACAACTACATTCTACTTATCATGGCGAAGAAAATCCAGTGTTAGAACACATGCAATATATCCATATAAAAATAATATCAGTATCCAATAATCTGTCTATGAGTCAGTGTAGATCATACTGAAAACAAAATCCAATCATAACCCAAATGCATCTACTCACAAAACATCATGCTAATCAACGTGAGTATAAGTCATGTCCATATCCAAAAGTCTGTATAACTCAAAATGATAATCAACTAAGTGTCATAGGGAAGTGGGCATTACACCAAGTGCCCCTTATTCCTCACATTTGCTTATCCTTCCCCAACCTCTTATGACACCCCATAACAAGTAAAGAAAAACAAGCTATTTCTTTGTAAGGTGGAACCCAAATCCCAACTCCCTCCCCACATATACCTCCCCAAAATACTTATGCCTCCCAAAAAATATACCTTGTAGTCTTCTCCTACACCATTCCTAGGCCATCTACCCAAAAACCGACAAACATGTTAAAACATTCACAACAATAACATTCAACCATTCACATATGCAATAAAAGAAAGAAATAAGAGAATTTCAAGAGCCAAGCTCCTACCTCTCCATGATGGAGTTTGTTCCAATTTCAAAATAACAAGCTCTTCCAATGTAACCAATCCAAATATAAACCAAGCACAAGTATTCAAACGCATTAAAACTTCTCCAAGGAAAGAGTTCTCCAAAACAATAAAAGAAGTTGCCCAAAGTTAAGTATGCAAATGTGAAGCACCCCAAAACAAGGTAAGGAATTCCAATAAATAGAAGAGGGAAGATAAGAGCATGAGGTGGATCGATGTAGGATGCCACATCACACATCCTCAACCCCAACACAAAATTCAACTTCATTCTCTAATGCGTAGTAAATAGGTGGGTGAATAATATGACAGTTTTACTTACACACTCATATCAAGCCCACACTCATAAGGACTAAAAATAAAACATGTAAAAAAAGTGCAATTAAAACCTACAACTTGACTTACAAAAAAAAACATAATAAAAGTCTAAGTTTAACTCTCCAACCATAGGTAAGGTTGGTATATAAATTTAAGAGGTGTGGGACAAGTTTAACTTGTCCCACAAGCCTCCAAAATTAGCCTCCAAGGACAAATTCAAATTTCAAAGAAGATGAAGTGTTTCATACTCCAAAATCAACTTACATATCTCTTACACATCACTTACACATTTCTTACAACACTTTAATTCAAGGCCAACAACTCTATTAATTACTTTCTTATGGCATATTTTAATTAATTATCTTAACAACATGATTACTCACAATATTATAACACCATTTAGTAAATAATGAAAGGGTCAATGTACCACAAAATAAACAAATATAAACATTAACAAAGGGACCAAATAAAAAAAATACAAAAAAATCCCTTGGTCACATTTGAAGGTGATTTCCCCCCCACGGGAATCCGTAAGAACAATCAAACACACACAAACAAATATAGTTTCCATGGTGACCTTGTTGAATACATTTAGAAATCCAATGTGGTTGGTCTTCAATCCCCCGATGTTTGTTGTGATATTTTTAACCTGCAAAAATACAAATACCTCCTTTGGCCTCGTGGCCATATCAGAACATCCAAATGAATATAAATATAATTTCAAGATCATCAATATATATGTGAATAACAACAATTATCAAGACAATTGACAGTATCACTTACACTTTCATCAACAACTATATCACCATCAGTTTTAATTCAATTTTCATTTGCTGGGCCTACTCAAAATATCCAATTATCACAAGTCTAAACAACATATATAATATAACCATATGAAATAGTATATCAACAGCAATATATAGAATGTCTCTAATAACCACCATGCATCAGATATGAACCAAAATCATCAATAATCCATGATCTAACATCTAACATCATACTATTGTCAGCAGTATAAGGATCAATGTCAAAAGGTGTCAGGGAATCAAGCACTACATCCCCCTCCCCTTAGACTTGACTTCCTCCTGGAAGTCACTGAAACAGATGTGGTAACTGAACTCGTAGTAAAGTAGCATCCTATCAAGTAGTTGCAGTATTATCATATCTCTCCCACCGCACTCATACCTGATTAATCTCTCTACCTCGAAGGCCTAGGGTCTTGCGATATAAAATGCAAACAAGTTCCACCATCACCCGCCTCTAATCCTGCACCTGCAATGAGGTCCAATTCAGCACATGAGAAGGATCAACAACATATATCATAAGCACATAAACATGAAACACATCATGTATGCGAGACAAACTAGGTGGCAATGCTAAATGGTAGGTAAAAGGGCCGATACGCTCCAAGATCTTAAAAAGACCAATGAATCTAGGAGCTAATTTAGAACATTTTCCATAATGAATAGGGATCTTATGTGGTCTGACATGATGGAACACCTTCATGACCACATCAAAACTACAATCAATCATATGTTGATCTGTATACTTCTTTTGCTTTTCTTGTGCCTCTTGTAGTCTTTGTCTAATCAAAAATATATGTTTTTCCATGTCCTATAACAAAGTTGGTCCAAGAGAAACCATGTCCTCTAACCTATCCCAGCTAAGAGGTGTCCTATACTCTTTTCCATACAAATCCTAAAAAGGAGACATGCCCATAGAACTCTGAAAACTATTATTGTAAGAAAACTCCACCAAGTACAAGTACTCCTCCCATCTTGACTGATAATCCATAACATACATCCTGAGCATATCCTCTAAAATCTAATTCACTTGCTTAGTCTGTCCATTTGTCTTGGGGTGATATGCTGTACTGAAATTGATCATTGTCCCAAGAGCATGCTGCATGGTAGTCCAAAAATGGGTAGTATATAAGGGATCACGATAAAAAATGATCTTCCATGGAATCCCGTGCAACCTGACAATATCGTCCAGATAAACCTATGCGACTGCACTAGCTATATAAGTGGTCTTCATTGGAGAAACATGAGCCACATTTGTCAATTTATCCATTGTGACCATGATGGCGTCCTGGTGATATCTCGACCTTAGTAGCCTAACAATGAAGTCCATGGAAATGGTGTCCCACTTCCACTCCAGTATAGCATGATGAAAGAGAAGGCTAACTTGATGCTGATTCTCAACCTTCACTTTATGGAACTCTAAACAACATGACATAGACTAAGTCACGTCCCTATGAATCCCTCTCCAATGGTACAACTATCTCAAAGTAGTGTGCATCGTCTTCACCCTGAGATGGGCTGAATAGGATGCACGATGTGCCTCTATCAAAATATCCTATCTCAAGCCTCCATCTATAGGAACATAAATCTGACCTCTATGCCTGAGAAGGCCATTTTATCTAATTAAAAACCATCAAAATTCCCTTCAAGCGGTCTCTAAGAATCGATCTCTGCTCTCGCTGCAATGTAGAAACTGTTAAGAGGAAGTTGCTGAAGGATCTTGCTAGGAAAATATGTGCCCATAGAAGTGGCCATAGCCACATGTCTTCATTTAAGTTAAGAGCATATGCAACCACATTTTCCTTCCCCTTCACATGCTCTATTTCCATATCATACTCAAAAAGCCACTCCATCCAATTCCGCTGACGAGTGTTGAGATTAGGTTGTGTGAAGAGGTGACGAAAACTCAAGTGATTCATCTTAAGTGTGAATCTTTGACCAAGAAGAAAGTGTCTCCCTCAAACTAAGGCATGAACCACTACCGCAAGCTCAAGATCATGAGTCAGATAATTGAGCTCATAATCTTTGATTTTGTGAGACTCAAAGGCCACTACTATACCCTCTTGCATCAATAAACCTCTAAGTCCATCCAAAGAAGAATCCGTGCATATGAAAAACTCATCCTGTGGATCCAACACTGCAAGAAAGGGTGCTATTGTGAGGAACTCCTTCAGTCTCTTGAAGGCCTCCTTGCATCTATCCAGCCAAACAAACTTATTCCTTTTCCACTGAAGGGAAGCAATGGGGTGTGCAATCTAAGAGAAGTCCTGAACAAATATCTTGTAATAACTTGCTAATCCCATGAAGCTACGCACCTCTATCACAGTAGTGGGTGTTAGCTAATTCATAATGTCTCTAATCTTAGAAGGATCGACTGTGATACCTTCCCCATAAATGATGTGACCCAAATATTTTACCTCTATCTGAAAGAATGCACACTTCTCCAAGTTCCCATAAATTTTTTTCTCACAAAGGCACTGAAGAAAATGGGGAAGGTTCCCCTTGTGCTCTTCACATATACATGAGTAAATCAATAATTAATCTAGGAAGATGAGCACGAAGCGATCTAAGAAATTACTGAATAACCCATTCATCAAACTCATAAAAATTGCGGGGGAATTTGTCAAAGAAAAAGGCACCACTGTGAACTCATAATGCCCATATCTCATACGAAAAATGTCTTAACAATATCCACCTCTGTAATCCTTAACTGATGGTAGCCTAACTTAAGATCAATCTTAGAGAAAATTGTTTTTCCCTTCATCTAATCAAACAAATCATCTATGCGCGAAAGGGGATAAAAATTCTTGATCATTACCTTGTTTAGCTAGCAGTAATCAATACAAAACTGCAAGGATCCATCCTTATTCTTCATAAAAATCACCGGTGCACCCCAAGGGGATATACTAGGATGGATTAGGCATTTATCCAAAAGGTCCTCTAGCTACAACTTGAGCTCACAAAGCTCTGGTGTGATCATCCGGTAAGGTGCTCGTGAGATAGGCTTTGCTCCCGAAAACCAAATCTATATGGAAGTCAATCTCACGTGGGGGCGGTAAACCTGGTAGCTCCCCTGGAAAAACATCAGAAAAATCTCTCAAAATGAGATGGTCATCTAGTGATGGTCCACTAGACCCATCATCTAATCGGTCATTGACTATAATAGCATACATCTGAGAACCTTGTCGCACACACCACTTAAACTGCATAGTGGAGACGGTGTGAATAGAAACGGTTCTCCTAACCGTAGCTATCAATGCCTCAACTCCTAGATCATATGTACAAGATATGATCTTGTGGTAATAATCCATCCTTTCCCTGTTTGTATACAACTAATCCATACCCAAGATGAGTCCATATGAGCCCAAAAGAAGGATACAAAGATCTGAGGTAATGGTGAAAGGTATGATATCCACTACACAATCCTTAACTAAGGATTCTATACAGATCTTGGCTCTAGAATCCATCTGAACGTCCCAACTAAGACCCTACCTAATTGCTGCCAACCTACATCGCTCGAATAAAGATGGTGGAATAAAAGAATCTGAAGAACTAGAATCAATCAAAATGGAGGTAGGAATACAACCAATGCTACCTGTGGTCTCAATCACAGTACTCTAATGCTCAGCCTGGTAGTTCTCGACCACCACATAGATCCAATTAATGCACCCCATGTCACTAATGGTAGGCTCTAAGATCTATGTCTTACCCTTGTTAATTAGGTTTTGAGGGAAATCTCTCCAAAAATTTCCATCAATGCCACAACCAAAACAACTGCATGATCCTCTCCCATGTGTAACAGGTCCGACCGGTACTCTGGAGGTTTGTGGTGTGGATCCTGATGATCCGGTTATGGTCTACTGTGGTCTCTGCTGGCAAGCTCCTACTGACTAAGCCCTCTGGGCACCCTTTTTCCTGATGGTGCCCCCAGGAGGAGGTCCCATACTCCGACCCCTCTTTGCATTGAATCTTTGTGGAGGTCTATAAGGTGGATGAGACTGCTACTGCTACTGTTACTTTTGTGGTCTAAAAGATGACTGTGCTGAATGCTATCCACCACAAGGAGGAGGTATTGACCCCCTCGATCTACTATCCTACATCTGCTAGATGCGGCTTAGGACTCAGTCTCTAGCCTGCTGGGTCTTTCCCTAAGTCTGCTTTGCTATATAGACCTTCTCAATAGCCTCAGCTAATGTCTGTGGACAATGGATCCAAACTGTAACTCCAATGTCAATATTCATGCCCAAGATGAATTTTTGGATCCGTACTTACTTGTCCTACATGTAATCGACATACTGAAGTAGATCCAGAAATCTTCTCTTATACTCAACCACTATAAGAGATTCCTGTCAGAGGTCATGAAACTCATATATCCTCTGGTGTATTAACCTCCATGACAAATATCTTCTCCTAAACTATTCCTTAAAGAGCTCTGAAGTAACTGTCTCAGAAACCACGTGGAGCTTCTGCTCCTCTGTCCTCCACTAGACACCTTCTTTGTGTCTCAGTAGATGGATTGCAACACAATCTTTCGTGTTGCTAGAATAAGGGCAGAGCCTGATGCATCCACTAAAGCTCACCAACTAGGCCTCTGTCTAAAATCCACCTATGTCACCATAATAATGTCATGTCTGTAGCTTTAGGATCTCCTTGATGTGGTCTAAAGCTATAGTCTAACGACCCTTAGGCATCCATGCATGCTCATCTCTAATCCTAGGGCTCCGAAACCTATCTCTGTGTCCTAAGACTCGGTCTCCCTGTCCCATCTGCGGTGACTCTACTCTGATTGACTCCACATGGGATTTCTCTCCTCTATGCTCCTGACTATGCTAAGGAGATGCATGAGCCTCAATGGATGTCATCCTATCATGTTCGATTGAATGTGCTCTTACGGTCCCTCTGTGTAGAGCGATATTTACATCCTGGTGTGTCTATAAAATATATGGTAGGATAGATGCTACAACATCATCTGGTGGTGGAAAATATAAGTCTATGTGAAAAGACCCCTCGTCTTGTCAGTGCCTCTTCCAAATACCAAGGTGAGAGTTAGTTCACTACTCTATGTTTTATTCAGTTTTCCATGTTCACTAAATATGTAATTTCCACACAAATTTGTTTTCTAGATTTAAAAGTGTGCTAGGTTTAATATTGTAATAGGTTCAAATTTTGTGTCTCAAGTTTTCTAGTGTACCCAAGGGTCCAATATTTTGAACACACATATCTAATACCAAGTGTAACTCCCACTAAAATTCCCACTCAAGACCAAGGAACAACCTAGGTTTAGCTAGGAAAAGTCAAGGAATAATTATTTTTTTTCTGTTCTCAAAAAAAATTTCAAGACTCCATTACAAAAATTGTCAAAAAATCCTACAAAAAACTAAGAGAATGAAATTCATCCTTATCGGAGATATATTATCTTCTTTCAGGGCATGGACATAAGTTTTCCCTGAGCACAAAAAGTGGGCACGGGAAGAAACTTTTCTCCCGGGCGCGAAAGAAACTCTTTTTTTTTCTCCAGAGTGTACAAGATGGGCGTGTAAGAAGCTTTTTCTCTTCTGGCCATGGAAGATGGGTGCAAAAGAAGCTTTTTCTCTTCAGGGTGCGTAAGAAGCTTTTTCTCTTCTGGGAGTGCAAGATGGGTGCGCAAGAAGCTTTTTGTCTTTCGCGAACTTCAGGAGGCCATAATGTTTGATAGGGAGCTCAGTTTTTGGAAAACTAGGACTTTTCAGAAATATCTCGACATCCTCTTGGCACACAAGCCTTAGGAATTTGATTAGGATCAATTTTTAAGGGTCAAAATTGAGAAAATTCTCGGCAAGCTAATAAAATGAATACAAGTAACATTTGAATTATAAATTTTTTTCACTTCGACCCCCCCCCCCCCCCTCTCAACATGCCAAATAGACATGGAGGGTTTCTCTTATAGGAATTTAGGATGGATTGCAAGGTATAATTTATTTTGTTTCTTAACAATTCAAAAATTGCAGCCTTTGACAGCAAAACGACTATAATTCTGCCTTTTCTTGAATTGAAAGGTTATTTAAGAAAAAAATTAAGTGATAAGGTCTAATGGGGTTGTTTTGGTCATAATAAGTTCAATTTAATGTTTCATTTTATTGTTGATTGTTGCAGAAGTCATTCTATACATTTTGAATAAAATATTTACCAGTTTGTAAAAACTTCTAACAATGATCCAATTTGAATAGATTGTTTACATTTACCAACTTCATCTATGAATTCATTCCAAAACACTCTAACCTATTATGTTGATTCAAGCAAGGTATTTAAATGCCAACTTACAACTTCTGATTTTTAAAACATTCATTTCTAAAGAACATAGCCTTATGTCATTTCTTCATATGTATTCACTTATCATCTTTCCAACAGATATTTTAAATACATTAAACAATCATATTTTAACACCTAATAATACCATTTAAGAAAAGTAATATAATATTTTATTGATATAAAAGGATATCTTAACAACTTCTTTCTTCCATTCCTCAATTTTAATAAATAGAATAAAATTTCTTTCTCATTCATTCAAAGATAGAAAAAAGAGTACATCTCTTTCATATTCTAATTTACAACTCTCATAGCCAGTACAAAACACCTTTCCATCACAAAACATACAAGGTCATCCACTTCAAAGTGGGAAGGGGTTACAATACGAGATAAACTCAACAGAACTGTCAAAACTATCTTTTTCCTCTATTCCAGAACAACAACATGAAGATTCACCATTTATTTCAATTTTGATCACAACAAAAGTAGGGGAAAGGAAACACTCTCCACCTAACAAAGACATCCAATGAAAAGGAGAATCCGTCCTTCTTCATTAGCCCCTGAGCCCCAACCACATTGCAATAAGAAATGCGACTCAACTCATGGCAACAACAGGCTTCCACAACACAGGAAATCTTTCACATGTAATTTTCACATTGGTAACACATTCCAAATCAGAACAACAGTTTTGGCAAGCACAAAGCTAAAACACAAATGATACTTAGGCTTCATCAAGCAAGCGAAAAGAGCAAGAAACTATAGGGGGTCCTACTTATGCCTCCCAAAGGGAAAATGGGTATCACCACCTTATTACAAACTGCTAAAAATATAGTATATAAAAACCCATACCTACCCTTATGCCTCCCCCAAATACCCCTTATTTCTTACATTTCCTTATTCCTCCCCAACCTCTTGTGACACAGCATAACGAGTAAAGAAAATCAAGCTATTTCTTTATAAGGTGGAACCTAAATCCCAACTCACTCCACACATATACCTCCCTAAAACACTTATGCCTCCCACAAAATATACCCCATAGTCTTCTCCTACACCATTCCTAGGCCATCTACCCAACAACCCACAAACATGTTAAAACATTCACAACAATAACATTCAACCATTCACATATGTAATAAAAGAAAGAAAGAAGAGAATTTCAGGAGCCAAGCTCCTACCTCTCCATGATGGAGTTTGTTCCAAGTTCAAAATAACAAGCTCTTCCAATGCAAGAAATCCAAATATCAACCAAGCACAAGTATTCAAAAACCTTCAAACTTCTCTAAGGAAAGAGCTCTCCAAAACAACAAAAGAAGTCACCGAAAGTGAAGTATGAAATAGTGAAGCAACCCAAAACAAGGTAAGGAATTACAATAAATAGAAGAGGGAAGAGAAGAGGATGAGGTGGATCCATGTAGGATGCCACATCACATATCCTCAATCCGAACACAAAAGTCAACTTAATGAACTCCAATGCATAAAAAATAGGTGGGTGAATGATATGATAGTTTTACTTACATGCTAAAATCAAGCCCATACCCATAAGGATTAAAAATTAAACATGTAAGAAAAGTGCAATTAAAACCTACAACTTGACTTACAAAAAAAAACATAATAAAAGTCTAAATTTAACTCTCTAACCATAGGTAAGTTTGGTACATAAATTTAAGACATGTGGAACAAGTTTAACTTTTCCCACAAGCCTCCAAAATTAGCCTCCAAGGACAAATTCAAATTTCAAAGAAGATGAAGTTTTTCATACCCCAAAATCAACTTACATATGTCTTACACATCACTTACACATTTCTTACAACACTTTAATTCAAGGCCATCAAAGTCTATTAATTACTTTCTTAAGGGATATTTCAATTAATTATCTCAACAACATGATTACTTACAATATTAACACACCAAATAATATATAATGAAAGGGTCAATGCACCATGAAATAAACACATGCAAACATTAACAAAGCAACCAAATAAAAGAAATACACAAAAATACCATGGTCACATTTGAAGGTGATTCCCCCCCCCATGGGAATCCTTAACAACAATCAAACACACAAACAAATACAGTTGCCATGGTGACCTTGTTGAATTCATCTATAATTCCAATGTGGTTAGTCTTTAATCCCCTGATGTTTGGTGTGATATTTTTAACTTGCAAAAATACACATACCTCCTTCGGCCTCATGGACATATTAGAACATCCAAATTAATATAAATATAATTTCAAAATCATCAATATATATATGAATTGCAAAAATCATCAAGACAATCGATAGTATCACTTGCAATTTCATCAACAACTATATCATCATCAGTTTTAATTCAATTTTCATTTTCTAGGCCTACTCAAAATATCCAATTATCACAAGTTTGAACAATATCTATAATATAACCATGTCAAATAGTATATCAACAACAATCTACAAAATGTCTCTAATAACAACCATGCATCAGATATGAACTAAAATCAACAATAATCCATGATCTAACATCTAACATCATACTAAATCAAAACTATAAAAATGTCCATAATATAGTCAGCAATATCAGGATCAATGTCAAAAGGTGTTAAAGGGAAGCGGGCACTACAAGGTCGCACTAAGACCTGGCTTGTTCTTTTCTACAAATCAGTGTGTCCAGTTTTGCTATTTGAAGATGAAATTTTATAGTTGTGTGTTAGAAATCTAAGTAAATGGAGATTGTGGCAGATTGGGCAGTGAATTTCTTCATTTTTTGTGTGTCTAAAGCCCCTTAGTTCCGGAAATTACCATCCGCATACAAGAAATAAATAAGGTAAAGAAATTCAAATAAATAACATTTTTCATAGTTTTAGTCCATATTTCAAATATTGAGTAAGATTCCATTTGACTTTTCGGATTTCAGA
Organism: Taxus chinensis; assembly: GCA_019776745.2. Taxonomy (NCBI): domain Eukaryota; kingdom Viridiplantae; phylum Streptophyta; class Pinopsida; order Cupressales; family Taxaceae; genus Taxus; species Taxus chinensis. Next base: position 214,207,326 of record CM034148.1, on the reverse strand, counting down.
AACCGGGTTCTAACTTTTTAAAAATAATAACACGTTTCCCTTTTAGCACATTTCAAGCGATTATCTTCGAGACATCCCTAAAATGAAGGGACGCTTCTAGGACGTCCCCAAAACATCCCCTTCTACAGTGGACATCTGAATGGCCCCTATCCCCTAAAAACAATTTTTTTAAAAAAAATGGGAGGAAACAAAATTATAGTGGTTAATGCTAGTGCTTCAATATAACTATTTGAAAAACACCACAAACATGTATCAATCTCGAGGCGCTTGTCATAAATTTTTCAAATAGTTTCACCCATTGAAGGGTTCCTCATTTATTAACGACCTAATCACCTTCTCGCCAAATTTCCCAGAGTTTGGTAATGGGCAGCCTCAATGTGGCTGCACCATAGCCTTGGGCTCAAACAAAGTTGAAAATGAACTTAGTTTGGGAAGGATCTAATGTACTCCTGTAGTGTAAAATTGTTTTTGGAAGCCACTCATTTCTATTTGGAAAAAATTCTGTAAGTATATATCTAATTAAAATTCACTCTGGAAGCTCCAATCACTTAACAAAGCCTACACGTTAAATTTTATATGAATAGAAAGGTTATGTAGATGATAAAAACAATATTTCATAAATTGAAACATTTAGGCATTACCCAACTGTATTGTATTACAGGGACATAATAAGAACCAAGAGTGATATAGGAATACAAATTTTTTTACCACGTGTATAGTGGACTGTCACAGACCGCTATTAATATTTAAAAATAAATACATACGTATAGATTGAAATGGCAATAGCAAGTGGTATGAATATCTTTTTAAAGAACAATTGTTGTGTGTTTCGAATGAGAGAATGGTTAAAAAATTATCCATGTAGCACAACGACAAGATTTCCCATAAATGCAAACTCATTAAGAGTTACAAAAACTCCTCTTTGGAACCTCGTGTTAACCTGTTTGAAGAAAGATGGATATGGAGTCTGTTTTCGTCCAAATCCAAGTAAATTAAGGAGGACTTGTTTCTTCAACAGCTATGCATAAATGTGAAGTCAAATTTCATACTGCTATACTATTTCGCATCACATCCCAGAGTCTTATGGGGCATACAGAATGGCGGACAACATACGTATCAAACAAAATGGATAAGAAATTTACAATATCCCTTTTGTAGAAAATTAGAAATTATGCTGACACAACTAACACCCTAAAGTCCTTTTATTACACTAAGCACCTCATTTTTGTTCGAATTTGGAGAAAATGAAATTTAGTAAACATTCATTAGAGGGAAAATTCCAATAGAATTCATTATTGTGGTCAGCACATGGAAATAGGCAATGTTTATAGCTTCATATTTCTAAATTTTACAAAATTTACAGAACTTGACATTTTCAATCGTTAGTTTCAATCATTTTTAGCTCATATCAAATGTACCTCTACGAATGTCATAAATGTAAACGTATTTTTTTAAAATGCCGGAATTGGAATTCGAACAATTTGGGTGACTAAGATTTTGATTCAAAAAAATAGATTGGGTCAAATGCACCTCCAGGAATTTATTAAAAATTAGCAGAATTTAAATTCGAACAAACTTAGAGAAAGATTTGAAAACAGAAAAAATCTACTGGCTCTAAAGAAAGACAACATTATGCCACAATCATAAAAGCTGCAATAAACGTCTGCCAATTTTCCACAGTCACCAATGTAAATATTTTCTTTAAGATAATTGGAACTATGTTCCCCCAAATTGGGATCCCCCAACACCTATCATAAATTTAAATTTGTTTTTTGGTTTATATTTGGTTTCCAGTGCCCACAGTTAAACTATGGAAAAGAAAATAGAAGAAATATGTTTCCATTTATGCATGATGAAAATTGGTTCAAATCAGTGACCCAAAACAAAAAATTTGTAATGAAGATTTATTGAATTTCTAGTACTATTCAACTGAAAGTGTTGTTGCAAAGTCTTTGCTTTGTTGCAAATTCCATTTTCTTCATCTTTCTAATTTTTTATTATTAATAGAAGCGTTTCAATTTTTACAGAAATCCACTTTCTTTTCACTTTACTCTCATACAGAGTGGACTCTGGAGGGAAACCTTAACTAATTCCTTACCAAGCAACCTTACCAACGAAGTAGTTTGGTTAGATGCCTTGTTTAACACCATAGAAACTGTATTTTCTCTACGATACAGCAAAATTACCCACTTTCTTGCAATATGCTCTGCCTCAACACTGTGTTATAATTTCAACCAAATTCATTTATGTTTTCTTTATTCGATGTATAGTATAAAAATTTCCACTTTTCCTCTGCTAATACTCTTGTTTTTCTTTCTGGCTACCTCAGATTGTTTCGCCTCTCATCATCGAAAGCAAGAACAACCGTCTCCCTTGTCTTTCAAGTCTTCCCTTATTACTATTAATCCCAACCATTCAGTATCAAGTTGGACTGTGGATATCCCCTTCTGCAACTGGAATAGGGTTATATGTAATTTACAACAACACACTATGGTTTCCCTCAATCTCTTAGCAATTGGTTTACAGGGTTTTGTTTCCTCTCATCTCGCCAATCTGTCCTTTCTTCAAACCATTGATCTCTCTGCTAACTGACACACTTGGATCTGGGACAAAACATCATATCTGGACAAATACCCAGTCAGCTTGGCTATCTGACTAATTCAGTCCATCTTGATTTGAGTGTAAATCATTTGAAAGGCACAATTCCATCATTGAGAAGGCTTGAAATTCTGGAACGTTTTTTATTCAAAATAACAAGTTTGTTGGGACTATCCGTGACAAATTGGGTCAGCTAAAACATCTCCATGTGTTGAAGATTAGCCATAACAAGCTTTCTGGCAGAATTCCTCAATCCATCGCCAACTTACAAAGGTTGAAAACGCTTTTTCTTCATTAAAACCATATATCAGATATGATACCATTTGGTTTAGGCTACTGCAAAGAATTACAATTTCTCGACCTGTCTCACAATTCTCTGATTGGAAGCATACCACAAGAATTTGCGAATCTCTCTCATATAAGATTTTATCGTAATCTGTCATTCAATTATTTAGAGGATTCCGTGTCTCAAGAGATTGGTAACCTTGTGACGGCTCAAGCAATAGACATCTCCCACAACAGGCTAAATGGTGTAATTCCAGATACCCTTGGAAACTGCATGGCGTTGCAGTATTTGAACTTATCAAGAAATTCCTTAGAAGGCTCGGTTCCATATTCACTTGGAAGTTTGCAAAATATGAAATATATGGATCTTTCTTCCAACTTCTTCTCAGGTACAGTACTAATGTCTTTCAAAATTTTGAAATTCGTTCATTTCTTAATTTTTTCATTCAATTGTCTAGCAATAGATGAGGATGGAGGAAGATCTTTTACAAATGGTACTGCAGTTATATCCCTAATAGGAAATGATGGCATGTTGGGGTCAGATGTATCCTCCTTTCCTGCATGTATAAGGAAAAACAATCATGTGGTAAGTCCTCGCTTGAGAAAGATGATGGGAGCAGTGGGAGGTGGGTCATTTGTTGTTACTGCTTTTATATTCCTTCTAGGATTTGTGTGGATAAGGAAGAGGGAGATAAGGATTTTGAATGAGAAGAGTTTGCATCTATATCTCAAAAATTTATTTAAACTTCCAAAAATCCCATATGAAGATATTGTTAAAGACGCAGATGGATTTGACGAAGCCAACCTTTTGGGAAAGGGTAACCCATATCAAGACCTTGTTAGTGCAGCAGATGTGTTCAGTTACACCAAGTTTTTAGAAAAGGGTAACCCATATCAAGACATTGTCAGTGCAACAGATATGTTCAGCCACACCAACTTGTTGGGAATGGGTAGCTCAGGATTAGTTTATAAGGGACTAATGAGTGATGACAAGCATGTTGCTGTGAAGGTTTTCAGTTTAAAGAAATAAAAAGGACGCCCACAAAATTTTCATAGAAGAGATTGAAATGTTGATCAAATTTAGACATCGAAACCTAGTTAAAATTATAGGCTTCTATTACACGGTACACCGACGACTTCAAAGCTTTAATATTTGAATCTATGTGCAATGGAAGGTTAGAAAAGCATTTACATCTAGAAAATCATCCCAATTGTGAATTCGGACTGAGAGAACGGTTAAACATAGCTTTAGATTTGGCCCATGTCAACAAATACCTGCACCATGATTGTCATGGGGAAATCATGCATTGTGATATAAAACTAAGAAATGTGCTTTTAGACCAAGACATGACAGCTCATCTATCATATTTTGGGATAGCTCGAATAGCAGGGTTTTGCATACTTAATTTCAAAGATTTGAAAGGTATCGTGGGCTATATCACACCAGGTATGGATTCAAACATCAATACCAGGGCTTTTCTTCCTTGTGTTCAAATATCAATAATGATTGTAATAATTGATGTAATTGATTGCAGAATGTGGGTTGATTGGAAGGATTTCTACTAAAACAAACATTTACAGTTATGGCATTTTGTTGTTGGAAATGGTCACTTGTAAGAGCCCCACCAATGACATGTTTGAAGGGGATTTGACCTTGCATAACTAGGTGAATTCATCATTTTTGAATCAAGTGCTCGATGTGCTCGACCAAAGGTTGCTCACTGATGCAGCGAGTAATGAAATCCAAATTGTGGTATTATTGTTATGCATTGGTTTGCGGTGTTCAACACATATGGCTAAATCACACCCCACCATGAAGCAAGTGTCAACAATGTTGGAGATCATCAAAGACGAATGGGTGATAGGTATAAATTACTCCATGAAATTTGAATGGAGTTTATCTGATCTGTTAGGGGAGATGCACCACTATATGAGTACCCTATCTTTTTGGTACCTCTAGAAGAGAATCATAGTGAGAACTCAATCTCACTATTAGGGGTACTCCAATAAGCGTTAAGATCCCCGTGAATGTTTATAGTACCTTTAGCCCTTCTTGTGCCATGGTGAACTCGAGCGGTGCTTCGAATAACATCAGTGAGATGGGTTCCCCCGCGGAAATTAAAGTTTGAAATTCCATTCAGCTTGGAGAGTTTTCTCTTGTCATTCCCACAAATTACACTACTCCCCTCCCTGATCTAGCTTCAGAAAGCCAAATATTTTAAAGCAAATGAGAACAGGGGTCGCATACATGGAAAATTGTAGTTAGAACAACAGTGGGAGGGTTTGTATCTATTTCACTACTCTTTTTGTTGGCTCTTTAGGATAGAAAGGAAGTAGATAAGGTCAAGATTGCTAAACTTGAAGTGGAGAGCCATACAAACAATGAGGAGACACTCCTAACGATGATTCTACATAGTTTAAAGTATGGGTTCCAACTTTTCCACTACCATTTTGCATTTATATGGTTGTTTATATTTAAGCTGGCAGAGATACAAGGGTACACCTCAACCCTACTAGCCAAAATATTCTTGTTATTGCAAAACTGAGATTTGTGTGTATCCACCAGGTTGATTCTTTCCCAAACTCATATTTTTTTAGATTCACAAGGTTGATTCTTTCCCCAACTCATTCTTATGGAGCCTTTCAAAAGACGTGATTAACAAAGCAGATTCTTTTCTTTAGTTTATTTGTAATCTTAAAACTTATGTGATATGTTATACTAAATTCAATATATTGCACGCAACATGCAAGAATTTTTTAGTGTTTCCATCTCTAAGATTGTTTCTTTTGCTTCTTAGATATGCTTCTTAGCTGATGCTAATGAATTCTGCAATCCACCAAAATCAAACCCCAAACTGAAATGGGTGATAATAACCTACAAAATTAGCAAATAAAAACACAACAAGAATTCACTTTAAATGTACAACAACATACTCAAGACACAGTGTAGAAAAGGGAGCCCATACGATTCAATTTTTTAAACTAACAAAACAACACAACAGTCTTTGTTTATTAGATCATGGATACTTATTTTACACATGCCTCTTCTTTTCCAATTTGTCGGAGCATCATGCGTAACAAACTTTCAGTTTTAAATAGGAATCTAGAGAGAGATTCTAATTCAAAGCAGCTTTCAAATCTATTGACTCCTCTATTCCATTGTCTCTAAAAACACCTGTTAATTGCACCCCTCACACCCGAAGCCATAACTATATAAGAAACAAAACTAGTATAGGTAAAAACACAAAAGTGGTATGCAAATTGAATGATCAAAGCTCCAATTTAACATATAATGGCCGAATTTAGCTAGGGAAGGTCTTAATCCATGAGTTGTTGTGATCCCCTCATAGATTTAAACGTAACTGTGAACTGGGTTTTATTCTGCATTGGGTTCCCCTATAGCAAGCACACACCACACACAATATTGAAATGAAAATGGGGGGCTAGGAAACCCTTTATTTGGTCGTGAACAATCTAGAGGTAGGGAAAAGGGATGTGAAGAAAGAAAATGACAATGAGCGGAAACAAACATAACCATATGTAGCTATTGAATCCAGAGGAGGTGGGTGTCGTTGGCAAGCTGAGGACGGTGGACCCTAACTATGCTGATGAAATAGTGAAGTAGGTGGGGTGCCCATGTGGTGACAAACAGGTGAAGTTGCAGGTGAGGCGACCATGTGGTGGGAAACAAGGCCGCTCATGCAACTGGTGATAGGAGACAGGAGGAGGATGGAGTGGGGAGGTGGAAACCCACCATGATAAGCACCTCAAGTTAGTGAGCGTCATCATTGGAGACCAAGTGTAGGATAGCCAGCCTTCCACGTAATTAACTATTTAAATTTATCTCTCGAGTAAAATGTATCGTTTATTACGCCGAAGGCGTTCTTGTATTGAACTGAGACCTCCTAATTCTGACAAAAATCAGAGATCGAACGGATGACATTCTTCTTTCAAGCGTCGTTGAAATCCAACGGTCATCAAGTTTTGCACATTTATTAATTGTGATGATTTGTTAGCGAGTAAACGTCTGTAATTATATCTCTACGATATCTCAACTATCTATATTTCGCTGTCAGACCTGTTGGCCACGTGGTATTTCATACCAACACAGGAAATATTCCTATAGTACCACATGTATCAGAAAGAGACCATTCAAATGAATGCAGGGACGGCTGTGCATGAGGCATACACGTGGAGTGGATCGATCTAAAATTCTCATTAACTAGGCACCCAATCTCTCTGTTCTATGAGAAGCCCATTCATCTTCTGCAGTTTTACATCTAAAGCGCTACAAAATCCTCATGTGTACACATTCTAGGAGGCGATCAGTATTTTGACCTGTTTTGAGCTTACCACAAAGTTCATCCCTTAATCGAGCTCGAGTTTCCTTCTCTTATTCACCTTTTGTTTTAATAAAATGAGAGTCTTAGGTTTAGGCGTGTAAGCCATATTTTTACGCCGAAGGCGTTCTTGTATTGAACTGAGACCTCCTAATTCTGACAAAAGTCAGAGATCGAACGGATGACATTATTCTTTCAAGCGTCGTTGAAATCCAACGGTCATAGACGGGTGTTTGCATTCAGTTTTGGAGAATTTATGTCATCTTCAAAATTAGAAGGCCCTCGGGATGACTGCAGCGAATACGCATCTGAGGGGGTGAAATTTGACTGACGTGGGCTCACCATTCCATGGTTCCCCGTGGATCAAATTTCTGTCATCTTCGCAGCACGATAGTCGAACAAAAAAAGAAAAGCGTATACCAGATGATACACTGCAAAACCACCGCTTGCACCATGAGGCTCGTGGAAAAATCACCATGCATGGCCTTCAGCAAGGGGATTCGCATCACCAACGTGGACAGGGAAAAAATGGTGATCATCCACTCCAGGCTACCGCTCCTAGTAAATGTGGTCCAAATCCCCAGCATGAACAAAATTATTACCTTCTGCAAAGTGTCCGCAGCACTGAACTTGAAATTCATAGTGTATGGGTCATTGGTGGAAATGAAATGGAAAGGCATCAACGACACCGCAAACACGGCCATGAAACAATTTATTCCCAAGCACTGGTCCGACGTTAAAATCTTCCACTATTTCACAGAGCCGTAGACCAAAATCATTTCCACGTACAACGGCACCACTACCGTGAGCAAGCTGTAAAGATCCTTTACAGTTATCATTTTTTCTTCTACAAAGATAAACTCAAACTAATATAAAAAAGAAAAAAAATCCATTCTGTGTTCTACTCTGTGCAGAACTCCATTTTCATGAAACACAATAACCAAGCCACTTCATTTTCCTGCTCTTTATCTTTAATTTTGAGTAATTGTTGTGTCTATTAAGACATTGAAAGTGCTCGTTCCCGCTATTCCACTTATGTCTCTGCAAGATTTGTCTATCACTCTTCCTCTGCGTGAAACCCTCAGTTTTTCCATTCTCTGCCAATGCGTGAAAGAGGGAGGGGTAAAATGAGGCTCAGACATTTTTTCTGAGGAAAAACATATTTGCATGGTGTTTTGGACCACAAGGGTGTGTGAAAGGAGCAGAGGCAAGGTCCACAGCATTTTATAGCATCCCACTTGTCTGCATCTCCATGGAGGCCCATTTTGGGACAAGTCAAAGGACCCTGTGTGGTTAGTTTTGCGCCTTCAAGATTTTTTTAAATTATGAATCCACCATAGAAGAGAAGCAAAATGTGAGCTTTGGATTTATTGCTCTTATAAATTTTATTGATCATTTATTGCTCTTATAAATAAACCATCAGTAATTAGAGCAATAAGCAAAATTTTCCAAAACAGTGGTGGATGACGGCTTATCATACTAGACAAGATGTGTTGTCTATCTCCCATAGATGCCAACAAAACTTTCAGTTTAGATCCAATTATTAAAAACATTGATTCTTCTGCTCTATGATAGTATGCCAGGTGGAATTTGTAGATCAACAATTTTCATTAGAAGGATAAAACAAATATAATATCAGTTCTCTGGTTTCGTAAGTGGTTACAGATTAGTAACAGTGATGCATGACACCACTTTCAATCAGAACAATAATAAGCTAAACCATCTGCACCAAACCCAACACTATTCATCTATAGTACATCATTACCCCGAGATTCAATTTAATTGACAGTGTTTAGAACAAAACAAGAGCAAATCTGGAATCAAAGCAGTCATTATTGTATGATCACAGTGGAAAAAGAGTCTAGGTTTTGCATGCAGATGACTGAATCTTAACCACAAATACCTCAAATAGAAGGAACAATCAAATATAGGCATGAGAAAGTTGAGAGTTCTGATAATTATGGGGAGCAAAAATGAATCTTACTCCATACCTAGCCCAATTTATCAAACTTGGTCTCCAATGTGAGAAAATATTTATAAATGGAAAGAATATTTGTCAGTTTCCTTCCATACATGTTAAACCATTGTTATTATCAATTCCATCTTAATAGAGCCTACGTAGATTGGGAATGTTTCAGTCTAAGACACTTCATCCTATATTTCCTTGCCTCCGCCAGAACCACAACCTTAATTTTTTCCTCCCCTGCAACCATATCCTTGATGGTTGCCTCTTCGGTAACCCCATTGTTGATGATGGTCTCCATTAATTGTTTGTTACATACAATGGACATATTATCAGATAAATCTTCAACATCTTCAGCAAGGATAATTAAATCTGGAAGAGAAAAAACACGTATGGGGGACTTTGTGGGAAAAAATGAATCATGTCTTGGAGATTTACCCACACAATGCAATGGATGACAATCAAAAATCATTTCAGCTTTTGAATTCCAATTCATTATTGTACCTGAAGTTGAATTTTCAGCAAGATTCTCAAAGACTCTAATACATCATGTCTAATTGACAGTTTTAACGGTGCTACATCTGAGGAAATGGTTGGAGACTTAGTAGGGAGCTGGTCTTGTCCCTTTTCTCGTAACTTCAATGCTAACTGCAAAACAAAATAATCTCTCTTAGTCCATTAATTAGGATGCATTTTTCAAAAGGAATACACAAAACATAAAAACAAAAGTCAAAAAAATATAAACAATTTGGAGAAACCCTAATTACTAGTGTGTCATAAAATGTTCCCTTAACAAGATTATTTTAATCTAACCAAAAGCAAATGAAATTTTTGAATATGCCATGGTTTGGATTGCAAATACAAAAAAATCCTTTCTGAAAATGTTTGTGGTAGTGAGTGATATTAATCGTTCATAGTATATTATCACCTCAATGACTTGTACACTACACCCTATATCTCTATCAAATGATTCAAGGGTTAGGGTTAAGTTAGACATTTAGCCACCTTGTACATGAATCATAATCATAATGATGGATGATGTTGATTGGAAATCCACCCATGCGTAAATGGAAGAAATATGTTTTATGTTTTATTTTCCTTAGTCCATAATTTCAACATTTGTTCCTTATTATTTTATGTGCCTTTTTCTTTCCATTATTCTTCCTTGAATTTGTGTCTCCATATTTGCGAAAGAGATATAGAACATACCGATGGATATCGAGTCCTGGCTAGAAGACAATGACGTGTTGGTGAAAAGATAGGGGGTGGAGAAAGTAGTTCAAGCACTAATGACAGGGCATCAAGGGAGTGAACTTAGAAAGAATGTGTTGAAGCTTAAGGAAGTTGCGGCCAAGACGGTGATGCCAGGTGGTTCTTCGTAGAAAAATTTGGATAAATTTACACAAGATATGACTGTAGTAGCTAATACATCAAACATATAACAAAATTTTATATTACTCTCGGTCTCACATTGTCTCTATCGCGTGCAAACCGCTTAGATTTTTCTTTTTTGTCCTCATCATCTTCCTCCTTCACCAGAGGCATCGCCTGCACCGCTGGATTTTTTGTATCTGATCTTCCCCTCCTCCACACAAAGAAGAAAACACACGCAACCAAAACAGCCAAATCCGTGGTAAAAATCATCAAATTCTTCAAATTATCCATTAAAATCGAAGTCGAGCTGACCATGGCTCCCAGATCTCCTCCAAAGTCATTCAACAACAACACTAAAATATGGTCCAGCCGAGATATCTCCAGGACACTCTTACCTTTAGAGCCACCTTCCACTGTGTTGGAATTAGACTACATTTAAAGTGGAAGAGACTGAGATTCCCCTCCTCCTCTACCTGCAGGTGATTTAGACTTGGTTTTTATATGTGTATGGTTGTCATTGGACTCACCAAGTTCCTTTAGATTTTTCATCAGTTCATGGCCATATAGAGCTGTAATATATATAACGTGGGTGTTTTTCTACCCAGGTTGAGGAAGCCAAGTACATATTCGAATCTTACATGATTCAGAGAATGGAGATCCTTGTGCTCAGCTCCCTCCAACGGCAAATGACTTCTATCACAATTCTTTCCTTCATTGAAATTTCCACTCGAATGATTGGCTTTGAGACTCCCCACAACTGGATTTTCACAATTTACTTTCTGGAATGGTGCCACTATTTCTCGGATCCTTGCCGACACTGCGGCTTGTTCAACTGTCATTTAATAATTTCAATGAACTGATATCATATTTTGATAGGTATGAGAAGTTTAATGGTGTTTTCTATTAAATAACAAGCTCACGAGCAGCATACCGAAGATATTTGCATAGCGCAAGTATATGGAGTATCTCGATTTGTCAAACAACGAGCTTGATGACATGTTTCCTCAAAATCCTTCCTTATATAATTTGGTCAGTCTTGATCTCTCTTGAAATTGGTTTTCTGGTGGTGTCTTTCCCTTTATCATATGGGAAAAAAATCAAAATAATAATAAAGTATCATTGTGTCTCTTATATCACCTAGAGAAAAATCAAAAGAGATAATAATAATGTCCTTCCCCCCATATCATATGGAGAAAAATCAAAATGGATAATAATATTTCTGTACAATTACAATGGATATGAATCGGTTAGAATCTATGGAGGTCGTGTTGAAGTCAGTTAAATCCTTTTTCAAAACATAGTGTAATGGTGAAGAATTAGTTTAATGTTTTTCAGAATTAGTGTTCTTAATACAAAGGTGTAGAATTTAGATTGTTAGCTTTCAGTTTTCAATGTGCAATCAATTTACGGATCAAATTTGTATTTACAGACATCAATCTTGATTAGAATATATTTGAATTTTTTTTGTCTAGAATTTGATCCAAATGAACCATTCCAACTGTAATTAACGCCCTTTCCTTTGAATGAGTTGTTGATTTTCCTTTTTTTTTTACATTTTCATTCATTTAAACGCAAATTGCATTCATATGGATAATTCCTTTCAATGCATGTGTTTTCCTTCCTTGAACATTCCTTTTACACGTTCTTTTCACTTGATCCAAAGGGTTGCAATATCAACAGACCCCCCTCTCAATTGCAAACATCTTCCTGGCCAAAAACACATTACACCATCCTTCACATTTCCATGTGTACTTCACCTGCATCTTCCACACTGGGAAAAAATGTGTGCCTATCAGGTCGAAACAAACCTTGTTCATACCCCTAATAGGTACAAAGAAACCCTGATTGTAATTGTGTATACAAAGCCTACCCTGGGATTTTATGTCCACACAACATATCCTTATTTCTGAATTAACCCTTTAAACAAATAAGTAAATTCACCTTGCGTTTATTTGTGTTCTGACTAACTGTAAAGTGCAAGAGGTGAAATTCCCCTTGCATTTACATTTTTCCTGACTACCCAATAAATTCAAGAGCTGAAAATTCAAACAAGTATTCGCCTCAGCAACATTCTCCAATTAGCACTTGCATTTCAAGAAATCTCCCTTGGAAATTTCATCAATGACTTGTGTAGCACGGTTTTTCACCTTCTAATAATGGATAAACATGTCTTGTACTTCTTAGGGGGTATATTTCCACATTGGCTCCTCGATAACTCTTTCCTTTCCCATTAACTTTTCCAACCTCAACCACCTTTTTCCACACCCCACTTCCTCTCCCATTCTTTTTCTTCATCATGTTTCACTTCTTCTCTTAATCCCTTTCGGCGTTCAGATCGTACAATTCACGTACGATTGCTAGTAAAATACGCCTATGTTAGATAAGTAATTAAAAGAAACAATTACGGAACCATCCGACCTATTAGTTCAGCTGCTTAGGTCATCATGGTAATAACGTGAAAGTCAAATTTCGAGACCTGCATTGGCCATGCCATCCCATTATGATGGGTAAATCCTTCAAAACAGGCTTCCATACAATATTTGCTAACTTTAGATGCTCTTCAGAGAATGACAAAGTACCTTGTTATGTTTTCTTGCAAAACACATATTTATTCATCGATTACATAGTCCAAATCTTAGGCTTAGACACACAATCCAAAGGGTGGGTGGTTTCCAAGCCAAAGAAAACAAAAATGTGCCCAGGTTATAATGCATTCGCGTTTTACTTTTCTTAGTGAAAAATTCAAATTTACATAGTAAAAAGCATGCTCATATTATGAGTTATCAATTTCATACGCGAGTGTGTTATGGTTTGGAAATTTCAAGCCATAACATGACCACATAGTAATGCACTCATTTTATTGCATGGTCACATTATGACGTGCTCGATTTATGTGCAAAATGGCCAAAAATCTATTTTGGCCACTTTTTTGTCCCCCATCTTAATTCACATGCCCATTGCCACCTCCACCTTTCACCCCATTAATTTATCCAACACAAGACATGTATCCTAAATAACAACCATAAGAAAGAGGAGAAACACAATTTTGTGGCATGTAATAAAATTTTAAAGTTTAATTGCATAATTTTTTTTTGATATCTATAAGCAAGCCCGCATAGATTTAAATCCAACAAGGGTAGTCTATGAACGAGTTTCTAAAAATTTTAAACCTGAAAGGGTAGTTTCTTGGAAATTCCACTTAATTGAAAACTTGAAATCACATTTAATTAGTGTGCAGAGGATGAAAACTGGTAAACAATGACCTTTATGTTGACTGTGAGCAGAATATTATAATACAAAATGTAACACCCTGAAAACATTTAGAACACGAAACCCGCAACCAAACAAGTCGTGTAATAGAAAATTATGGAATAATTTGTTTTTTTTTTATAAGACGGATGAAACGTTAAGCTAACCCCTCGGTTAATAAACGATCATCACAACAAATTTAATTAAATAATAATATTTAAGTAACTGAATTAGTTTAGGCTACAATAAGGTTTAACATAATTCATTCACATAACCTTAAATAATTCTCAATACAATTATTTACTAAAGTCATGTAAAAATTAATTAATTAAGCCCAAGTAAAAAACCCCTTTATTACAACAAACTAATTTATTATTTCTCTATTGTAAAATTAAATCAAAATCATTTGAGGAAATTTTATTTGATTTACTTCAAGGGTAAAAGACAATAAAATCATTTACTTTCAACACACACTAAGGGCCCTTTTCAAAAGGAAGACCCATGAGATCAAGTAAATAACTCACCTACCCCCCTACCTAACTTTTGTAGGGGACAAAATTTGCCCTTGCATGAAAACAATGTTGACCATTGGATTAGGGGATTTCAAAGCAACCTTAAAAATACTTAAGGAAAGCCTTTATCTTTTATCTTTTCTCATTTTTTTTCATTTCTAGGTTTTTATGCAGGTTAAGGGAAGGTAAGGGAGAGGAGGAAGCAATGGATGAGGAGGTTGCAATCTTGGGGGGTGGATATATACATCCCCCCAACATGATTTGTTTTAGTTGTTAATAATTTCCTATTCCTCCCTATCCAAGGAATTGTAAAATTTTCCCCATTTTGTTACAAACATAGATGAATAAGATACCCATTTGGGTATTTTTCCATTTTGATTTTAAAACTATAATTTTGAAGTGTTACATTTTTTTTCTAATGTGATTTGTTTCATTTTAAATACACACACACACACACAAACACACACACACACACACACACACACACACACACACACAATAAAACAAACACAGTAAACAGCATCGCCACTGGATAAGATCACAGTCCATTTCATGCACTGCAAGGAGACTGATCAAAACAATTTGCAAGGGTTTGGTGGGGGATTAGCCTCCCCCCACCGAATTTGATTTAAGTTTAATATGGGGTGTGGAGAGGGGAAGGCGACCCCTCTCCCCACTCCATATAACTATGGGGTGGGGGTGGGTGGGGGTGGATCTGTTGACCCCTTCCCACCCCTTTTTGCTTTAGTAATACCCACAGCCGTAAGGCTTACACAAATGTTATTAAATTCTTCTTTTGTTTTTTTACTATAAGACTTTCTTTATTAAAATTCATTGATTATAATATATTTCCTTTTATTAATAATACTAATAATAAGCAATAAGGATAATATTAATTGATAATGATATTAATTAATACTATTATTAAATATATGTTTATATATATATATATATTTCAATCTTAATAATACAAATCTAACAAGACTATTAGAATGGTAGAATTATTAGTAAATAAATTTGTGAAAAGAATAATAGTATTAGAATAATCCATTTTATTTAAATTTTTCCCTATTGTTTTCAGTAGGTCAAAGCTAGATCAAGGTGAATATGGAATATTTGTAAATAATTCCATAAAATTAACCTAGATAAAATTACATTTAAGTAGAGATGTGAGTTTAATATATGTCCTTGTTTTGATAAATTCACTTAGGGTGAGCTTAGGCCAATAGTAAATTTCCTTACACAACTTGTGAACAAGGTGATGGTAAAAGAGAATGTTTTCATCAATTCTTGTAGATCTAACTACTATTTCCTTCAACTAGTTTAGTAATACATTCATAGTTAAAATTCTTCTACTTGCTTTCTTTTAAGGGAACAAAATAATTATTTTCATTTCACAAGCAAAAGCAACTAAAAGAATACTTGTTTCTTTTACACTAGAGTCTACACATTGTAATGTTTTGGAAATATAATTATATCAATTACTTTGAAAATGGGGATGTATCAACCTACAACATTACAATAATTTGGAAATGAAAGCATTTTATAAATTAATAAGAAATATCCCTTCCGTACTCATTTGAATCTCCCTTTTTTTTTTCAAAACAATTCAATCTTGGTATTTTTCTTCCACAACACCACACATATGAGATTTTACATTTATAAATCCACACACTCTTAAGGGAGTTTATAAGATAGAATAATTTCCAAGAAGTACAACAACTTTCTCCCAAATTTACAAATTGTCAATGCATCAACTCAAAGTTAATATCAAGATAGAATAGTGTTTAAGACGAGTGGGCACTACATCCCCCTCCCCTTAGAGTCGAATTCCTCCTGGAAGTCACTGGAATAGATGAGGAGACTGAGCTCACAAAGTAGTAGCATCCTCCTAAGTGGCTACAATCTCATCGTACCTATCCCACTGGACCCACACCTAGTCAATCTTGCAGCCTTGAAGGCTCAGGGTCATGCGCTCTATGATGCGCATGGTCTTCAATAACACCTTCCCCTACTCCTGCACCTGTAATACATTCCAATCCAAAACATGAGAGGTATTTGGAACATATCTTCTAAGTACAGATATATGTAAAACATCGTGCATGCAAGACAAGCTAGGTGGAAATGCTAGACAGTAGGCCAAGGGACCGATACACTCCAAGATCTCAAAGGGACCCGCAAACCTCAAAGCTAACTTAGAGCCTTTTCCATAATGGATCGGACTCTTATGGGGCCTGACATGGAGAAACACCTTCATACCCACATCAAAACTACAATCTATCCTCCTTAGATCTGCATACTTATTTTTCCTATCCTGAGCCTCCTGAAGCCTCTGACGAATCAAGACTACCTGGTGCTCCATATCCTATAACAAACCCAACCCAAGAGAAACCCTTTCCTTCAATCTATCCCAACTCAAAGGTGTCCTGCACTCTCTGCCATATAATGCTTGAAAAGGAGCCATGTCAATCAAACTATGAAAACTGTTGTTGTAGGAAAAATCCACCAAATAAAGGTACTCCTCTATCCTATACTGTTGGTCCATGACATACATCGGCAACATATCCTCCAATATTTGATTCACTCGCTCTGTCTTCCCATTTGTCTATAGATGATAAGCTATACTGAAGTTGATACTCGTACCAAGAACTCATTGCATGGTGGTTTAGAAGTGAGATGTGTACAAGGGGTCATGGTCATAAATGATCTTCTACAGAATCCCGTGCAGTCTGATAGTCTCATCAAGGTATACCCACGCTACTACACTAGCTGTGTAGGTGGTTTCCACTAGAGAAAAATGATCCACTTTCATCAATTTATCCACCGTGACCATGATGGCGTCATGTTGGTATCTTGATTTCGGTGGCCCTATAATGAAATCTATGGAAATGATGTCCCATTTCCACTCTGGTATGGCATGCGTGTAGAGAAGGCTAGTAGGGTGCTGATGCTCGGCCTTCACCCTCTAAAACTCTAAACAATGTGACAAAAACTAAGATACATCCCACCGAAGACCTCTCCAATGATAAATTTATCTCAATGTGGTGTGCATCTTCTTCACCCCTGGATGCGCTTAATAGGGTGGACGATGAGCCTCTATCAAGATATCCTATCTCAAACCTTTTTCTTTAGCAACATATATATGACCTCTATGTCTGAGAAGACTATTTGCCTCTAATGAGAATCCATCAAAATTTCCTTCAAGGGGTCTCTGAGACTGAATCTCTTATATGGCTGTAAGGTAGAAACTGTCGTGAGGAAGCTGTAGCAAATTCCTGCTCCATAAATATGTACTCACTGAGGTAGTCATGACCACATGGCTCCATCTACTCAGGGTGTCTACAGCCACATTCTCCCTCCCCTTTACATTCTCTATCTCCATGTCATACTCGAAAAATAACTCCATCCAACAATGCTAATGAGTGTTAAGATTGGGCTGTGTGAAGAGGTGGTGAAGACTCAAGTGATTAGTCTTGAGTATAAATCTCTGGCCAAGAAGGAAGTGTCTCCATTAAACAAAGGCATGAACTACAGCTACAAGCTCAAGGTCATGAGTTGGATAGTTGAGATTATAATCCTTGATTTTTCGAGACTCAAAAGCTACAACATAGCCCTCCTGCATCAACACACCTCCTAACCCCGCAAAAGAAGCATCTGTACAAACGAAGAACTCACCCTAAGGGTCTAGTAAAGTAAGAATAGGTTTCATTGTAAGGCATTCCTTTAGTATTTTGAAGGCTTTCTCACATCTATATGACCAGATAAACTTCTTCCCTTTCCCCTGAAGGGAAGTGATGGGGTGCATAACTCAAGAGAAGTCTTGAATAAATCTCCTATAGTATCCACCCAACCCCATGAAACTGCGCACCTCGATCACGCTAGTAGGAGTTGGCAAATCCATAATGGCTCTAATCTTGCAAGGGTCGACTGCAATACCTTCCCTAGAAATGATATGACCCAAATATTGTACCTATGACTGAAAGAATGCACACTTCTCTAGGTTCCTATAAAGTTACTGCTCATGAAGACACTACAAAACTTGACGAAGGTGATCTTGATGCATACGTGAGAAGATCAATACGTCATCGAGGAAAATGAGTACGAAATGGTCTAAAAATTCCTAAACACCCCTTTCATCAAACTCGTGAATACTTAAGGGGCATTCGTAAGACTGAAAGGCACAATCATGAACTCATAGTGACCATACCTCATGTGGAAAGCCAACTTGTGGATATCTGCCTCTCCGATCCTCAGCTAATGGTATCCTGACTTAAGATCTATCTTGGAAAATATTGTTTCCCCATTGATCTGATAAAAAAAACATCGATGTGAGGAAGGGGATAACGATTCTTGATTGTTACTTTGTTCAGTTGATGATAGTCAACACACAAATACAAGGATCCATCCTTCTTCTTCACAAAAATCACTAGTGCGTCCCAAGGGGATACACTAGGATGGATTCGCTGCAACTTGAGCTTACATAGCTCAAGTGTAGTCATCTAGTAAGGGGCATGTGAGATAGGTTCCACCCATGGAATGAAGTCAATGTGAAAATCTATCTCACATGGGGGAGGCATCCCTGACAGATCACTAGGAAACACTTTCAAGAACTCTTATAATATGGGGTGAGCATTGAGTGATGGTACACTAGCCTCATCCTCTAACCTATCACTAGCTACAATAGCATAAATATGACAACCCTGTCATGCACACTGCTTCAACTACATCGTAGAAATAGTGTAGATAGAGATGGGTCTCCTGACTCCAACAATCACTGACTCCACACCCAAATCATCCACACAAGATATAATCTTACTGTAGCAATCCACACTTTCTCTGTGCATAGACAACATATCCATGCCCAAAATAACACCATAAGATCCCAAGGGAAGGATTTGAAGATCCAGATTAGTGGTAAAGGGTCTGTTATCCAGTTCCCCCCCGGGGGGGGAAATTGATCAAACACGACCCTGCACATGAGATAATCAAGGGTTGGCTCAGTATTGCGAGCCCACATTTCAAACCCAACAGTCATATTGCAGGTAGGAATCTACAACGATGGAGTAGGGTTGTTGAAGGATCAAATAACGTCAAAGGAAATCGAAAGATCAATAGGAAAGAAAATGGAGAAAGACTCAAAGTTTTAGACTTAGCCACATACGAGTTGACTCGGGGCTGACCAAAAAACTTGTGGAAGGTACCACACATCATCTTGGTGTAATTCCAATAGGTGCAATGAAACAAAGACCCCAAATAAATGTCATCCCTTCACATGGTTATAGCCTCAAAAGGTTAAATCGACCATTGAAAATTCTTAGGTAAGGAAAAATCCTCCACGCATTTGATAGGCACACCTCCGATGGTCAAGGTCCAACAGAAGTAAAATGGTAGCAGGGCCAAATTGTTAAAGTATAAATAACCAGCTGAAATCTCCACATGTCTCATCAGCACAATCTCAAAGGTGCGAAGCAGAGACTCAAATGAGCATGAGGCTTCCACAAGTCTAGGGTTTGAGAAAGGAATCTGCCTGAATCGACTAAGTATCACAGACTCGCGGAGGGTGCCACATGCCAAAACAACATAAATTCAAAAGGGGCTACCTAAGGGCCGGTCTCAAGTGAGCATGGAGCATCCACGTGTCTGAGACTCAAAAAAGGGAGACAGATTCAACATCTTAAATTGACTAAGTATGGAAGGGATGATGAAGGCCTGCACGTGTCATCTCCATGTAAATTCAAAAGGTAAAATATGGAAGTAGGTCCTAAATGTGCACCAACCCTCCACATGTCCCAAGTCGGACATATGGCCCCCCCAAAAAAAAGGGACTTAGCAAAAACACAGAGAAATAGAGAAAGCCACGGAAGGAGCCACATGTCTCTTCAGTGTAACTTCAAAAGTAGAATCCAAAAGTGGTCTCCAAATGCACGCCAGCTTTACACGTGGCCATGTTTCAAGTAAAAGCGGAAAGGTGGGTCTCTGGAGGTAGTTTGAACCTTTTGGATTTTGTTTTGAAAAGGCGTAAAGTTTAAAAGTATGTCATACCTTTGGCGACACCTAGAGAAGCCACGTGTCAAACCTAAATTACATGCTAGAAAGTATGCCTTAGAGGGATTCTTTGCCAAAAGTAGACCGACATTCCTGGGGAAATATTTTCCCCCAAATAGAAAATGCGGACCGGCAGGCCTGAAGATGTTTTTTTGGAAAAAATAGATTGTGCACTTGCAGGGCTATGGGGCATTTTTACATTTTTGTATTTTTTTACAAAAGGAGAATAGTGAATTTCAAACCCATTGACCCGTTTTGCAAAATAGTTCTTCCACCATTTTTGTACAAATCCGATTTAAATATTCAAATGAACATAACTTTTGATCCAGTGCTCAAAATTTAACAAATTTGGCACCATTGGAAAGATATCGACCTCCTATATGCCATGGAGGCCTAAAACCCTAATTTTGAGAAGTTTAGGTGTCTATAAAATAGAAAAAATCTTCATGTCATTAATATATAATCCAATCACTTCAACAACCAGATCAAATTTGATTTAATCCACCGTTCTTCCTTCTTTAACACACCAAAAATACATAGAGTGGCAGACTTGACAGTTTGTGGGTGGATTTGTAGGGGCATTGGTGGCTAGTAGCTGAGCTCCCAAATCAGGTTTCTCGCCTCTTTTCTTATCCTCTGTTTACTTCATCTATAAAGGAAAGAGCTTTGCTCATTGTACAAGGTTGGACATTCCTTCTCTGTACCCTTCCTTTTCTCTCACCCGCAAGTGGATCCGTGGAGTTCGAACCTTCTATTAAGACAGTAATGCAAGTTTTTTCACCTTTAGGCCATTTTAATGTTTTGTATTAGTTTGTGAAGCAATAATACATGTATGTGGACAATTTAAACCCTATCTTGTGTTCATTTCCTTTATTTGATCTTTCATTACAATATTAGTTATTTTTGCATAGTGGTTGTATTACATTCTAATGGTTTGTGTTTGATATCATAGCCAGTGTTCAGTATTCCTTTGGTACATCACCTCTATTAGTTTATATTCAATTTCTTGTATCTTATTAACCCTGTCTCCTTGGAAAGTTAATATATATATTAGAATAGATCCTTTGCAAATTTCATGTGTGCACTTGAATAGAGGAATAGGAACCAAGCTTCATCCAAAGAGCACTCTCGATTTCAAAGTCTCGTACTTTGAGAGATGCTCCATGTTGTGCAATCACACTGAGATTCTTAACCCATCTAGTTGCAAACATTCAAGGGTGCTGTTATTTTACACTAACAGAGTCCTAGGTCCACTACGCACTCCTTGACTAAGGATTCAACTGAGATCGTAGCTCCAGAAGCCATCTTGACATCCCAACTAAGACCCTGCCTAACTTCCATCAACCTGCAACACTCTACTAAAGATGGCGAAATGAAAGAATCTGATGAGCTTGGGTCAAATAAAATAGCGATAGAAATACCACCAATGCTACATGTTGTCTCTATCACTATACCCTAGTGCTTTATCTTGTGGTTCTCGAATGCTGCATAAATTCTATGGCTCCTAGCCATGTCGCCAATAGTAGTCTCAGAAATAGGTGCCTGACCCTGATTAGTAAGGTTCTAAGGGCACTCTCTCCAATGATATCCCTGCACACCACATCCGTAACAAGTGCCTGGTCCTCTCTACTGTGAAGATATCCCTCTAGGTGGCTCAGTAACATGTGTAGAAGGACCCGATGATCTGGCCATGGATATCTTTGGGTGCTATGGAGGATGTACTCCTTCTGAATTTGCTTGAGGTGGGGCCTATGTCCTGTTGCACACCCTAGCTAGAGGTCCCATGTTACACCCCCTCTGAGCATCATGGCACTATGGGGGTCGAAAGGGTGGTCGAGTTTGCTACTGTTGAGGTGCTTGAGGAGGCCAAATGGAATATTGCACTTATGTGTTCCCACCATGACAAGGAAGAGTTGACCACCTTGATATACTATCCTACAACTATTGTATGTGGCTCCTCACTCTGTCACATTCCTATTGCCTCTTCCCT
The DNA here is from genome assembly GCA_019776745.2 of Taxus chinensis. Lineage (NCBI taxonomy): Eukaryota > Viridiplantae > Streptophyta > Pinopsida > Cupressales > Taxaceae > Taxus > Taxus chinensis. The sequence continues at coordinate 214,184,970 of CM034148.1, read as the reverse complement.
TAGTTTCATCTGTAATATAGACCTTTTCCATGGCCTCTAAAATTGTCTGTAGACAGTTAATATGCACTACCCTGCCCAAGTCCAAGTTTAGGCCCCTGATGAAACTATGAACTCAAACGTTCTCATCCTACATATAATCTACATATTTAAGTAGACCCAAGAAACACCCCTCATACTCTACTACCATCAAGGATGCCTGTCGTAGATTATGGAAGTCATCAATCCATTGCTCAATGAACCTCCTAGAAATATACATTCTCCTGAAACACTCCTCAAAGAGATCCTAATATACTATCTTGGAATCTACATGGAGCTTCTGCTCCTTAATAATCCACCATACTGTGGCTCCATCTCTAAAATGGTGGATGGAAACACAATATTTTGTGTTGCTAGAACAAGGGAATAGATTGAATCATCCGCTCAAGCTAACAAACCATTCCTCAGCCTAAAATCCACCGGTGTCTCGAGAAAATTGAAGTGGGTGTAACTTGAGTATCTCTCTGAAATGTTCCACTGTAGGTGATTGTAACCCTCTAGGCCTCTCTGCATGATCACCTCTCGGCCTAAGGCTCCTAGACCTATCTCTATGCATCCCATTTCGATCTCCGAGCTTTCTAGGAGGTGTCTCATGTCTAACTAACTCCACACGGGAGTTCTCTTCCCTCTCCTTTGCACTGTGATGTGAATGTGCACGTACCTCCATTGATGGCTCCATGTCCTGCCTACTAGGTTTCCTTCTTATCAATCCTCTATGTATAGCAACATTAACCTCCTGTAATATGAGAATATAAGACTTATTTATAGGATGTCTAACTACAAGTTGGTTGTAGACGGTTGTAACTACATCAACCATTTTGTAACTATTTCTTTTATAATAAATAGATAGACACACAGTCTCAAATGTGTGCAATCTGAATTCTCTTTATTTCTTCCTTGTATACATCTTCTAACAGTGGTATCAGACCAAGGGCAAGCGATAAAAGAGAGAAAGGTAGAAAATATACCACATCAGCGCACGAAATCTGAAGTGTAAGGATAAAAATGAACACATTTTCATTTATGATTTTCGACAGAGATCTAGGGCATTTCAAAGTGGAGGAAACAATCATGTTTTTTACAAGAAAAAATTGATTTTCATGAAAGCAGAGAATGTAATCACGAATCAGAATAATACACTGACATTTTTTCAAAAAAAAGTCACAAAAATACAGTCGCGAATGACACGTTTTACAGGAAAATAATAGTATTTTCAAGCACAAAGTAAGTTGTGAATAGAAGCGTGATTCAAAAACATTTGAAGGCCATTATAGTCAACCATTATAGTCAGTATTTGAGCAGAAAATAGTCACAAATTGGACGGGCACAAACATTTTTCACAGACATAAGGCAGGAAAGACGCAGAAGCAAAAGGACTACCTGCGGTAAGGCATGGAACTGTGCAACTGGTATTTTATTCTATCTTATTTATTCATTTCCAAAATACGCAGATGTATTTATTCTATTTTATTAAAATGGAAATGCCCATAGAAAAATATTCTGGTCTAAATTTTTATACATGGCGAGTGAAAATACAAATGCAACTTATGAATAAAAATTTGTGGGGCATTGTAAACGGGAAAGAGACAACACCTACCAATGCATTGAAATTGTTAGAATGGAAAAGTAGAGATGATAGAGAGAAATCTATTCCTGGCCTTGCTCTCTCTGACTCTGAACTTCATCATGTAGACCTAGACAAATCATCTAAGGAAATTTGGGATACTCTAAATAAATTATTTGGAGCGAAAGCAGTCAATGCCAAATTGTCCCTGAAACTTCAGTTATATAGGTTCAAAATTGATGACGGAGTCTCTATGTCAAGCCACATCAATAATATAAGGTCCTTGATTAGACAATTAGCAGAAGTGAAAGTTGCGATTGAGGATGAGGATGCCAAAGCTATCCTATTAAATAGTCTATCTTCAAAATATAGCAATGTAGTTTTTACCCTCAGTCAAATTCAATCTCAATCTCTAGATGATATGATAGCAGCTCTTCTAGCTGAGGAAAAATGAACCATAGAGGATGCAGAAGGTCATTCCCAGTAAGAAAGTGCATTCTAATCTAGAACCAAACAATATCATAGAAAATCATATAAAGATAAATTAAAGATTGAATGTCATTATTATAAGAAAAGAGGTCACATAGCATGGAATTGTCGTGTTCGAGCCAATTATGTGCTCAAGGGTAAAGTCATATCAAATACAGCCAATATAGCTATGGTTGAAGACCTACCAGATGCAGAAGGTAGTGAGGATAGTGACGAATATGCACTATAAAGATGCTCTAATATTTGAAGGCAAGAAAGGATATAGGGTAGATGAAGCTCGGTATGGATGGTTGCTCAAATAGTTTGGGAGACTATGGATCTTGGGAATTATACCCTCACAAGAGTCATGAGACAACTTGATGGAGGTTGTGGATGGCTCAGTATGGATGGTTGTCTAATAATTCGGGAGATTTGTGTTTCGGGAGTTCAAGAAGGTGGAATCTAGGAACTCAAGAATTCATCTCGGAAGCTACACCTTTACGAAGTTCACGAAGCAACTTGATGGAGCCCTACCTTATAATAGCATTACTTTCAGAGTGAAAAGTGTTTGAAGATAGTGTAGTTTATTTTTGTTAGATTGTTTGTTTTTACTTTATGTAGAATAGGTCTTAAGAGGGGGTATGAGAATATAAGACTTATTTATAAGGTGCCTATTTCTTTTATAATAACTAGACAAACACACAGTCTTAAATGTGTGCAATCTGACTTCTCTTTATTTCTTCCTTGTATACATCTTCTAACATGTAACGTCCACAATATCTAAAGCAGGATAGCAGCTACTACCTGATCTGGGCGTGGTAGATCTAGCTCCACATGTAGGAACCCCTTGTCTGGTCTGTTCCTCCTACATGACCAAGGCTAGAGTTAGTTTATAATCATCTAATCTTTTGTTTTTTAGTTTTCTAAAATTTTCTATGTTTCAATTCATCATGCATAGTTGTGTGTACTAGGTTTAAAGTTGTGTTTGGTTTAATTGTATTCATTTCATGTTTCCTAGGTGTTCTTGGGGTGTTGAACCCACATCTCTGATACCAAATGTAACACCCAGAAAAAAATTAGCACACGAAAACCAGAACCAAACAAGTGGTGTACTAGCAAATTATGGAATAATTTTTTTTGTTTGAAGAAGGATGAAATGTTAAGCTAACTCCTAGGTAAATAAACGATCATCACAAAAAATTTAATTAGATAATAATATTTAAGTAATTGAATTGATTTAAGCTACGATAAGGTTTAACATACTTCATTCACATAACCCTAAATAATTCTCAATACAATGATTTCCTAAAGTCATGTAAAAATTAAATAATTAAGCCCAAGACAAAAACCTCTTTATTACAAAAAACTAATTAATTATTTCTCTATTGTAAAATTAAATTAAACTAATTTGAGGAAATTTTATTTAATTTACTTCAAGGGTAAAAGACAATAAATTCATTTACTTTCAACACACACTGAGGGCCCTTTTCAAAAGGGAGACCCATGAGATCAAGTAAAGAAATCACCTACCCCCTACCTAACTTTTGTAGGGAACAAATGTGGCCCTTGGATGAAAAAAATGTGGACCATTGAATTAGGGGATTTCAAAGCAACCCTAAAAATACTAAAGGTAAGCCTTTATCTTTTTTCTTTACTCATTTTCTTTCATTTCTAGGTTTTTATGCAGGTTAAGGGAAGGTAAGGGAGAGGAGGAAGCCATAGATGAGGAGGTTGCAAGCTTGGGGGATGGATATACACATCCCCCCCTGCCCCCCAACATTATTTGTTCTAGTTGTTAATATTTTCCTATTACTCCCTATCCAAGGGATTGTAATTTTTTCCCCATTTTGTTATAAACATAGATGAATAAGATACCCATTTAGGTATTTTTCCATTTCCATTTTAAAACTATAATTTTGAAGTGTTACATTTTAAATGTGTGTGTGTGTGTGTGTGTGTGTGTGTGTGTGTGTGTGTGTGTGTGTGTGTGTGTGTGTGTGTGTGTGTGTAAATACATTTATACATAATAAAGAAATAAAAACCTGAAATATATATATATATATATATATATATATATATATATATATCGGGTTTTTATTTCTTTATTATATATACAAGAAAGTCATTTGATTAGTGAAAGAATAAGAGAAAAGAACAATAGAGTAAATAAGCCTTGAAAGGATAGAAATAGAAATGGAAACCCTTGGAGTTTATAAGAATAGGTTTGATTTAAAATAAATCATAGGCAACATATATGAAATATTCGATCAACAAATGACTCATCAAATGTTTTAATTTTAAATAAATAATTTGATCTAATATAATTTTAAATAAATAGTTAAATTTACAATAAATAATATATTAATCTCACACACTTGTAAACACATACACATGTTCAACATAAAAATTAGTATCTATTAGTTAATGAGAAAATATTTAAAATTAATTAAAATTTACTTATTTTAATTAGAAGTATTATTAGTATGGTTTAGAAAATTATTGGGAAATGTTTTGATGCACATATTTTCAACAAAATTAATTGCCTACGCATTGAGAAACATTCAAATTTATATATAAACAATATTTTTTAAGAGTAAAAAGGTGAAATGTTATGCAACACATATTTGTAAGAAAATTAATTGTTTATATCATTTTTTTAATCATATTCCATAATTCTTGTTCTAAAAAAAAATTAGTTTGTGGTCTTTTTATCATGTTTTTGACTTCAATTTACCTTTATCAAAAAAAAAAAATTTACTTCTAACTTAATACGGCTTAACCTTTGAAGTTGTAGCACAACAATCATTACATTGGTCTTTGCCAATGTGGAGATCACTAACATTTTGTGTTAAACATTTTATAACTCTAAATCACTGGACATTTTTACAATCCCTCTTCACTATTTAAAATATATATATATATATATATATATATATATATATATATATATATATATATATATATATATATATATATATATAACATTTTTTACATTATTTTATCAAAAATTTCTATATATTTGTTGCTAACTCCTTGTCTTTTTTCCCGCAATCTTATTTTTGATGAGAATAGCACAACATTTTGCATTCTGTATATAATTTCCCCATTCCTTTCATCTTTTTTTCATAGCTAATGTTTATTTTTCCCTCCCTCAAAGAAGAGGCTCCTAGGAGAAGAAATCGAAACAAGTAACTAAAATGGCTACATTCCACCCATAATCGCTTGGAGGAGGAAATTGAAATAAGTGGCTAAAAGGAAATTTAAAAAATAAATACATTATTGGAAGTTAACATTTCCCAACTATAAAATAAAACAAACATTGTCACAACTCATTTCAGAAATTTAAGAGTTTATTATTTAAGGAAGAAAATGGTATAGGCATAAGAAAGAGGGCATGGTTGTGTAGATCCCATAATAATATACCCTACACAGAGATGTAACACTACACCAGACAAAATAGGCCAAACTGACCAGCCAAAAGCATATAATTTTGAAGTGTTACATTTCTTTTCTAATGTGATTTGTTTCATTTTAAATATATATACATACTTAGTACACACACACACACACACACACACACACACACACACACACACACACACACACACACACACACACACATACATATATATATATATATGATAAAGAAATATATATATATATCATAGTAAATGACATGGCCATAGGATAAAATGTAACACCCACTAGAAAACCACTCGAGAACTAAGAACAACCTAAGTTTAGATAGACAAAAAAAAATGGAATATTTTTTTGAAAAACATGTCCACTACCAAGCTTCAAGAAACAGTTGTCACGTCAAGGGTCAAAGTCAAATGTATTCTAATAAAAGAAATTTTCCTATTGTAACAAACATTAGATTCACATTACAAAAATTAAAGATTATATTTAACCCCAATATAGTTAAATTTCTCTTAGGTGTTAATTTAATAAATAATTAATTTAACACTATATTTAAATGTTCCTTAATTAATTTTAGAGGGTCAAGGGGCTAAAAAAATTAAATGCCCAAGGTTTTAAATTTTACTAGATCTAAACAATAACCAAGGTTCTTATTAACATGGGATAGAAACCATTCCCTTATCCCCTCACATGACCCTTCAAAAAGGTCAACCCATGCTTTAGAGTTAAACACTAAGTTAAAAAGGGGTAATTTCCCACTTACCCACTCTCAGACTCATCCATGCACATCAGCCTGATTTTTCACATATTTAACACACTTAATATTTTTCACATATTTCCTAAAAAAATTTCCATGAGATAGGAAATTTCTTCCCCTTTCCAATCATATAAAGAATTCCTCCTAACTCCTCATATTTCTTAAGTTACAGGCCGACGGGCCCGGGGAAGAAAATTTTCCCATAGGCGGGCCTTTGAGCCAGGGGAATTTTTTTTTCCAAAGGCAGGCATGCGGGCCTAGGGAAGAAAATTTTCCCAAAGGTGGGCCTACAGGCCCAGGGAAGAAAACTTTCCCAAAGGTGCAAGGGACACGTGGCACATTTTTAAGCCCACGTGGGGAGGTGGGTCGTCGAAGGTAAATTGGATTTTAACTCTTTTTGTTTGGAAGGGGAAAAAGGTTTAAAAATCCCCATGCTTCAACCGACACCCAAGGAAACCACGTATTCTACCCAAAATTTTAAGCGGGGGAGTGTACTGTTGGGGAAAAATTAGAAATGTTTGCTTTTTGCATTAAAAGGCGCGAATGTTAAGAATAACCCATGCATCTGTCAATGCCAAGCAAAGCCACATGTCAGTCTAACAGTGACCAGCGGGAAGGCGGGCTGGTGGGGAAACTTAGGAAAATTTTCCAACCTTTCTCTAAATGCAATATGATCTAAAACCATCATCACCCCCACCGACGCCTTAAAAAGACACCTGGAAAACCCTCATTGGCTACGGGGTGGCGGGCCATCGGGGAGACTTATAAATTTTTTCCCTTTTACTTTTCAAAAGGTAAAGTTGAAAGTGCGGGCCCGCGAACCTGCGGAGGTGTTTTTCCAAAAGAAAATTGGCAGGGTTGCGGCGTCGTGGACGAATTTGTGAATTTTTTTAATTTCTGCTAAAAAAAGTGCCCTAAGTAATTTTCGGACCCGTGGGTTCGATTTACAAAAAATTCCTTCTTTTTTTTTAACTAAGTGAAGTAAAAACTTCAAAAGGCCATATCTTTCGACTGGAAGCTCGGATTTGGGGAAATGAGGACTTTTTGAAAAGGGATTGAAATCCTCTTTGCATAGGAACCTTCAAATTTTATTTTTAGAAAACTTAAAAAGTGAATTTTTAGAATACGTCTTTCCTGCCATTAAAATGTGAATTTGACTTTTTAACTTAACATAGCTAATTTAATCCGCCATTCTTTCTTGCTCAACATGCCAAGATGACATTGATAGTTAAACTTAAAGGATCTCAAAAGGATTACAAGGATAAAAATATTAATGATTTAGTGTTCAAAAATGAATTTCCTTTCCTTTATCTGAAATTATATTATTTTGCCTCTTGCCCAATTAAAGATGAATTGTGTAAATTGCAAGAGAAATACAAACTATTTTGGAATGTGTTTTGATCATCCTTAGTTTGTTTTAATATTACATCTTGTCTTTCATTATTGCAGGGTACTATGTATTTATTTCTAATATTTATTTGTAGGTCTTATAGTGAATCCAAATGGAAAACATACTTAAACCCGAGTTGGTCTATTTTCATTTACCATACTCTGAATGTTAAATTCATTTCAATCTAATTTACAATGTTTAAATTTAATTCATTCAATACGTGATAGGAAAGAATGTAATTCTATTTTCAAGCGTACCAATCAAATCATATAGAGAAATGCAATAATTTTAACACAGGCATTTCTAGCCTTCAACAGAGAGTTTACAATATACTTACAACAACAAGTTTTAAACAAGAGTAACACCATTTGATGAAAGGTGAATTAACATTCAATTAAATGAAACAATTCCTTTAACACTTCTTTTCTGTTTGCCAAAATATGCCAAATAATTCTTTCTCATTTCTTTGTAACTTTCACATCCAAAAAAGAGTAGCTTTTCACCCTAAATAATATTACAATGCCATCCACTTGAAGTGTGATATTTCACAATAAGGAACCCAAGGAGAAACTGTAAAATTTGTCTTTATACATAGCTCCAAGAATAGCAACAAGAGGTCCACCATGTTTCATTTGGTCACAAAAAATAGAGGGAGAGGCAACACTCTCCACCCAACCATGAATTCCAATGAAGAGGAGAAGTCATCCTCCACATTGGCCCCCAAGCACCACGAAAAAATAATCAGAGATGTATTTCAACTCGTGGCAATAAACAAGATTCCACAACACAAAAACTATTTTCACATATAGAACAAAGTCCAAATACATATTGTAGTTTGCAACCAAATGAAGAACAACAAGCAATACTCAGGTTTCATTATGAAAAAGCCAAAGGAGCAAGACTTATGGAGGAATCTGATTATACCTCCCAATAGGGACATGGGTGTCCACCTTAAGATAAACCCACAAATACACACACACACATGTGTGTGTGTGTACATATACATACATACACATACATACATACATACATACATACATACATACATATATATATATATATATGTATGTATGTATGTATGTATGTATGTATGTATGTATGTATGTATATGTAGACACACAAATATATCATTTCAAAACCCCTACATGCCCTTTTTCCTCCCACAAGTAACCATTATACCTCCCATTCTCTTATGCCTCCCTACACTCTTATGGCACCCCATAACAAGTAAAGAAATGCAAGATATTTCTTTTACAAGGTGGGACTCAATCTCAAACTCCCTCCACAATAACATTTATAGCTCCCCAAAACTCTTAAACCTCTTGACAAGAGATCCCCATATTCTTCTCCTACACCATACCTAGGTAATCTACCCAACTAGCCAACAACATACCAAAATATTCAAAGCATTCACATATGTATAGATAAAAGAAGAACCTTTTTAAAGAGCCGAGCTCCTACCTCTCCATGGTAGAGTTCGCTCCAAAAGTTCAACATCAAGATTTTTCCAATCCAAATAGTCCAAAGGCTCTATCTATTGACAAACATTCCAAAAACATCTCTCACTCTCTTCCCAAAATTACAAGAGATCAATACCAAAAGGAGTAACCAAAATGAAATCCTTGAATGGAGTAACCCCAAAACAAGCCAAGGAATTCAAATAAATAGGAGAGGGAGAGAGGAGGATGAGGTAGATGCATATAGGATGCCACATCACACATCCTCAACTCCTCCTCACAAGTTAACTTCAAACTCCAAAGCATAATAAAAAAAAGTGGGTGAATAAATGACATTTTGCTACCACACACAAACCAAGTCCACACCCCAAGGACCAAAATTAAATTCATGTACGACAGTGCAATTAAAACTTACAAATTTTCTTCTCAAAATACATAATAATGCCTAATTGTGACTCGCCAACCATAGGTAGGGTTGGTATACAAATTTAAGAGGTGTCAGGTAAGTTTAACTTTTCGTACAAGCCTCCAAAATCAGCCCCTAAGGATAGATCCAAATATCAAAAGGAAGGTGGAGTGTTTCACACTCAAATTTACTTACACATTACATACAAAAATTACTCTAAGAGCCATCAACTCTAATAAATACATTCGTTTGACCTATTTTAATTAGTTTAACAACATGATTACTCATAAATCTAGACACAATTTAAAAAGATAATAAAATGGAAATACATCACAAAATAATTACATACAAAGATTAAATAAAGGGAACACAATAAAAGAAAACACATAACCCCTTGGTCACATTTAAAGGTGATCCCCCCATAGGAACCCGTAACAACAAACCAAACAAACAAATACACATTGTCATTGTGACCCTTGTTGAATTCATCTAGAATTCCAAATGTGGTCGGTCTCCAATCCCCCGATGATGTTTTACCTACAAAACACAAATACCTCCTTTAGCCTTGTTGCCACATAAAATCATCCAGAATAAATATACAATATATCTCCAAAGTCATATATATATATAAATCAAAACATCATCAAGCAAGTAATGACATCATTTAGAATTTCATCCATAATCATAAGATCACAAGATAAATTCAATTTTCTAGTTCTACTCAATATGATGAAATAACACATGTCCAACAACACATATAGATATATATCACCATGTCAACATCATAGCAACATCAGTATAAAATTTCTCCAATTATCCCAACGCATCATATATAAACCAAAATCAACAACAATCTATGATCTCTAACCTATAACATCATACCAACTCAAACGCTACATAATGTCTATAAATATAGTCGACATTATCATAATCAATATCAAAAGGTGTCGAAGTGAAGTGTGCACTACAACCCCCTCCCCTAAGACTCGAATTTCTCCTGGAAGTTACTATAACAGCTATGGAAATTGAACTCGTAGCAAGGTAGCATCCTCATATGTAGTTGCAATCTCATCATATCTGTCCCACCGCACCTGAACCTGGTCAATATCTCTACCTCGAAGGTCCAGGGTCCTATGCTCTATAATACGAATGGGCTCCACCATCACCTTCCCATGATCCTGCACCTACAAGTAGGTCAAATTTAGCACATCAGAAGGATTTGCAATATATATTCTAAGTACTGAAACATGAAACACATCATGGATGCGAGATAAGCTAGGTGGAAATGCTAGAGGGTAGGCCAAAGGACCAATACACTCCAAAATCTCAAAGGGGATTATGAATCTAGGAGCTAACTTATAACCTTTTCCCTATCGGATAGGGCTCTTATGTGGCTTGACACGAAGGAAAACCTTCATGCCCACATTGAAACTATGGTTAGTCCTAAGCTAATCTGCATACTTATTTTGTTTGTCCTGTGCTTCCTATAGTCTCTATCTGATCATAACCACCTGCTGCTCCATGTCCTATAATAAAGATGGCCCAAGATAAACCTTTTTCTCTAACCTTTCCCAATTATGAGGTGTCATGCACTCTCTACCATATAGTTCTTGGAAAGGATCCATGCCTATCGAACTCTGAAAAACTATTATTGTAGGAAAACTCCACCAAGTACAAATACTCCTCCCATCTCAACTAATAATCCATAACATACATCCTAAGTATGTCCTCTAAGATTTGATTCACCTGCTCATTCTATCCATCAGTCTCAGGAAGTATGTTGTGTTGAAATTGATCTTTGTCTTGAGGGCATGCTGCATGGTAGTCCAAAAGTGGGAAGTATATAGAGGATCGCAGTCACAAATAATCTTTCACAGAATCCTGTGCAACATGAAAAGCTCATCAAGATACACTCGTGCCACTACACTAGTTGTATAGGTGGTCTTAACCAGAGAAAAATGAGCCACTTTTGTCAATTTATCCACCATGACCATGATAGTGTCACGGTGGTATCTCGACGTCAATAGCCCAACAATAAATTCCATGGAAATGGTGTCCCACTTACACTCCATTATAACATTAGGAAAGAGAAGACTAGATGGATTTTGATGTTCGGCCTTCACTTCTTGACACTCTAAACAATGTGACACAAACTGAGTCATGTCTCTATGAAGTCCCCTCTAATGATCAAATTGGCTTAAAGAGGCATGCATCTTCTTCACCTCAGGATGGGCTGAACAGGGTGCACGATGTGCCTCTATCAAATTATCCTGCCTCAAGCCTCCCTCTCTAGGAACATAAATCTAGCCTATGTGCTTGAGAAGGCCATGTTCCTCTAATGAAAAACCATCAAACTTACCCTCAAAGGGTCTCTAAGAGTCTATTTCTGCTCTAGCTACAATGTAGAAATTGTCGTGAGGAAGATGTTTTAGAATCATGTTCCACAAATATTTTCTCACTTAAGTGCCCATAACCACATGTCTCCTTCTGTTGAGAGCATCTGCAACCACATTCACCTTCCCCTTCACATGCTCTATCTCCATATCATAATCAGAAAGAAACTCCCTCCAACGCCCTTGATGAGCGTTGAGATTGGGCTGTATGAAGAGGTGATGAAGACTTATGTGATCCATCCTGAGTGTGAGTATCAGACCCAGAAGGAAGTGTCTCCATCAAACCAAGGCATGAACAACTACCGCAAGCTCTAGATCATGATTTGGATAATTGGGCTCATAATCCTTGAGTTTGTGAGACTCAAAAGTAGCTACTTTTACCTCCTGCATCAACACCTTCAACTCCTACTAAAGAAGCATCCATGCATACAAAAAAACTCATCCTGTGGATCTAGAAATGTAAGAACAAGCACTTTCGTGAGGCATTCCTTCAGTTTATTAAAGTCCTGCTCACATTTGTCTGACCAAACAAACTTCTTCCCTTTCCACTGAAGGGAATTGATGGGGTACAAAACCCGAGATATGTCATGAACAAAAATCCTATAATAACCTGTTAAACCCATGAATTTATGCACCTCTTTCACACTAGTGGGTGCTATCCAATCCATAATAGCTCAAATCTTGGAACGCTTGTCTATGATAGCTTCCTTAAAAATGTTGTGGCCCAAATACTGCACCTCTATCTGAAAGAACGCACACTAACCCAGGTTCCTGTAAAGCTACTTCTCACGAAGACACTGAAGAACCTGATGAAGGTACCCCTCATGCTTCTCAGTTGTATGTGAGTAAATCAAAATGCCATCAAGGAAAATGAGCATGAAGCGATCCAAGAATGTCTTGAACACTCCATTCATCAAGCTCATGAACACTACGGTGGCATTCATCAAACCAAAAGGTAGCATGGTGAACTCATAGTGGCCATATCTTGTGCAGAAGGAGGTCTTATGAATTTCTGCCTCTATAATCCTACACTGATGATAACCTGACTTAAGATTTATCTTAGATAAAATTGTGTCCCCCTTCATCTAATCAAATAAATCATCAATGTGTGGAAGGGGGTAACGATTCTTGATCGTTACTTTGTTCAGCTGGTGATAATCAATACACAACCATAGAGATTCATCCTTATTCTTTACAAAAATCACCGGTACACCCCAAGGGGATACACTAGGACGGATTAGGCCTTTCTCAAAAAGGCTCTCTAGCTGCATCTTGAGGTCACAGAGCTCAAGGGTGGTCATCTGATAGGGTGTTCGTGAGATAGAATCTGCTCCAAGAACTAGATCTATGTGAAAATCTATCTTAGTTTGGGGTGGTAACCCCGGTAGCTCCCTGGAAAGACATCAGAAAACTCTCTGAATATGGGATGGTCATGAAGCGATGGTCTACTAGACTCATCCTTCGATCTATCACTAAATATGACAACATACATCTAAAAACCCCATCACAGACACTGCTTAAGTTGTATGGTGGAGATAGTGTGAATGGAAATGGGTCTCCTAACCCTTAATATCACTGACTCAACTCCTAGATCATTTACACATGATATAATCTTATGGTAACAATCCACTCTAGCTTTGTGTGCAGACAACTAGTCCATGTCTAAGATGACTCCATACGAACCCAACAGAAGGATACGAAGATCTGAGGTAGTGTTGAAGGGTCCCAAATCCACTACACACTCCTTAACTAAGGAGTCTATAGATATTTTGGCTCTAGAACCCATCTCGACATTCCAACTAAGACCCTGCCTAGTTGCCACCAACCTGCATCGTTCTACCAAATATGGTGTAATAAAAGAATCAGAAGAACCGAAATCAAATAGGATGGAGGTAGGAACACCACCAATGCTACCTATCATCTCCATCATGGTAATCTAGCACTCAGCCTGGTGGTTCTTGACCACTACATAGATCTGATGACTGTGCACCATATCACCAATACTGGCTCTGAGATCTGTGTCTTATCCTTGTTACTAAGGTTGTATGGGCAATCTCTCCAAAAATTTCCAGTAACACCACTACAAAAATAACTTCTCGATCCTCTTGCATGAGTAACAGGTTCAACTGATACTCTAGAGGTCTTTGTTGTGGATCCCAATGATCTGGCTATGGACTACTAAGGTCTCTGCTGACGAGCTTCTACTGACTGAGCTCTCAGTGTACCATATGTCCTAATGGGATGCCTACAAGGAGACCCCATACTCCATACCCTCTGTGTATCAAATATCTATGGAGGTCTATAAGGTGAGTGAGACTGTTGCTGTTGGTGTGGTCTAAAAGATGACTATGATGAACCCTGTCTACCAGGAGGAGGAGGAGTTGAACCCCTTGATCTGTTGTCCTACATCTGCTACATGTAGCTCCGGATTCGGTCTCTGGCTTGTTGTGCCTTTACCCGAGTCTCCTCTGCTATGTAGGAATTCTCCATGGCCTATACTAATGTTTGTGGATAATGGATCTACATCGCACCTCCAATATCTAGATTCAGGTCCCAGATGAACCTGTGGATCCGTACCTACTCATCCTGCATGTAGTCGACATATTGGAGTAGATCTAGAAATTGATTCTCATACTCATCTATTATCGAAGATGCATGTCGAAGGTCATGAAACTTATCTTTCCTCTATTGTATGAACCTCCTTGATAAGTACCTGCTCTTGAACCGCTCCTCAATGAGCTCCTAGGTAACTAAATTTGAATCAAGGTGGAGCTTCTACTCTTTGGTCCTCTACAAGACACCTTCTCCATCCCTCAGAAGATGGATCACAACATGATCTTTCATGTTGCTATAAAAAGGGAAGAGCTTGAAGCACCCACTTAAGCTCACCAACCAAGCCTCTTCCTAAAATCCACCTTTGTCACCAAAATAATGTGATGGTTGTAGCTTCATGATCTCCCTGATATGGTCTACAGTTGTAGGTAGGTGACCCCTAGCCCTCTCTACATGCTCATCCCTAAGCCCAGGGCTCACAGACCTATCCTTGTGTCCTGAAACCCGGTCTCCCTACCCCTTCTATGGTGACTCTACTCTGGATGACTCCACGTGGGATTTCTCTCCTCTATGCTCCTTCCTATGTCGAGGAGATGTATGAGCCTCAACAGATTTCACCCTATCATGTCTGGATGTATGTCCTCCTATGTACCCTCTATGTAAAGCGGCATTAACATCCTAAAGTTTCTATAAAATCTATGGTAGGATGGTTGCTACAATATGATCTAGAGGTGGTAATTCTATGTCTATGTGAAAGGGCCCGTCGTCTTGTCCATGCCTTGTACATAGACTAGGTATTTAGTGTTCATGTCTCAAGTCTTCTAGTGTGCCCAAGGGTCCAAGCTTTGAACCCATGGTTCTGATACCAAGTTGTAATTCCCACTAAAACAACCACTAGAGACGTAAGAACAACCTAGGTTTAGATAGAAAAAAAATATACGGAATAATTTTTTTTGAAAAAACGTGTCCACCTTTAGGCTTCAAGCAATAGCTATCATGGCAAGGGTCAAATTCAACTGCATTCTAATCAAATAATTTTTCCCGTTGTAACAAACATTATATTCACATTAGAAAAATTAAAGACTATAGCTAACCCCAATATACTTAAATTTCTCTTAGGTGTTAATTTAATAAATAATTAATTTAACACTATATTTAAATGTTCCTTAATTAATTTTAGAGGGTCAAAGGGCCAAAATAATTAAATGTCCAAGGTTTTTAATTTGACTAGGTCTAAACAATAACAAAGGTTCTTAGTAACGTGGGATAGAAACCATTCCCTTATCTCCTCACGTGACCCTTCAAAAAGGTCAACCGATGCTCTAAAGTTAAACATTAAGTTAAAAAGGGGTAGTTTCCCACTTACCCACTCTCAAACACATCCTTGAACTTCAACATGAATTTTAACATATTAAATACACTTAATATTTCTTGAAAAAAATTCCATGAGATAGGAAATTTCTTCCTCTTTCCAATGATATAAAGAAGTCCTCCTAACTCCTCATATTTCTTAAGTTACAGGCCGGTGAGCCTAGGGAAGAAAATTTTCCCAAAGGCGGGCTTGTGGGCCTAGGGAAGAAAATTTTACCAAAGGTGGGCCTGCGGGCCTAGGGAAGAAAATTTTCTTAAAGGCGAGCTTGTGGGCCTGAGGAAGAAATTTTTTCAAAGGCGGGCCTGCAGGCCACAGGAAGAAAAATTTCCCAAAGGCGGGCCTATGGGCGGAGGGAAATTTTTTTTCCCAAAGGGACAAGGGACACGTGGCACATTTTCAAGCTCACGCGGGGAGGTGGGTTGTCAGAGGAAAATTGGATTTCAACTCTTTTTGTTTGGAAGGGAAAAAAGTTTCAAAAATCCTCGCGCCTCCACCGACGCCTAGGGACGCCATGTGTCCTCCCCAAAATTTCAAGCGGGGGAGCGGACCATCAGAGAAAACATAGAAATGTTGGCTTTTTGTGTTAAAAGGTGCGAAGGTTAAAAACAATCCATGCCTCCGTCAATGCCAAGCGAAGCTACATGTCACTCCAATAGTGACCAGCGAGAAGACGGGTCGGCGGGGAAACTTAGGAATTTTTCCAACCTTTTTTCGAAGGTGATAAGATATAAAATGATCCATGTCCCCGCTGATGCCTTAAGAATCCATGTGGCAGACCTTCATTTGCTACGGGGTGGTGGGCCGTTGGGGAGACATAGAAATTTTTGAAGGTAAAGTTGAAAGTGCAGACCCACGAACCCATGGAGGTGTTTTTCCAAAAGCAAATTGGAGGGGCTTCAAGAACATGGAGGAATTTTTTATTTGTTTTCTTTTTGCAAGAAAAAGAGCCCTAATAATTTTTGGGCCCGTGGGTCTGATTTACAAAAATTTCCCCGTTACTTTTTTTTAACTAAGTAAAGTAAACACTTCAGAAGGCCATAACTTTTTACTAGAAGCTTAGATTTGGGAAAATTAGGACTTTTTGAAAATGGTTCAAACTCCTCTTTTCATAGGAACCATCAAATTTTATTTTTAGGAAACATAAAAGGGTGAATTTAAAGAAAATGTCTTTCGTGCCATTAAAATGTGAACTGGACTTTTTAACTTAATAAAGATAATTCAATTCGCCAATATTTCTTCCTCAAAATGCCAAGATGACATGGAGAGTTGCACTTGAAGGATCTCAAAATGATTACAAGGATAAAAATATTAATGATCGAGTGTTCAAAAATGAATTTCCTTTCCTTTCTGTGAAATTTCATTATTTTGCCTCTTTCCCGATTAAAGATGAACTGTGTAATTTGTAAGGGCAATACAAACTATTTTGGAACATGTTTTAATCATCCTTAGTTCATTCTAATATTACATCTTGTCTTTAATTTTTGCAGGGTACTCTGTATGTTTTTCTGATATTTATTTACAGGTCTTATAGTGAATCCAAATGGAAAACATACTTAAACCTGACTTGGTGTATTTTCATTTACCATAGTCTGAATGTTATATTCATTTCAATCTAATTGACAATGTTTAAATTTAATTCATTCAATACATGATAGGCAAGAATGCAATTCTATTTTCAAACTTACCAATCAAATCATACAAAGAAATTTAATAATTTTAACACAAGCATTTCCAGCCTTCAACAGAGAGTTTACAATATACTTATAACAACAAGTTTTAAACAAGAGTAACACCATTTGATGAAAGGTTAATCAACATTCAATTAAATGAAACAATTCATTTTACACTTCTCTTCTATTTGCCAAAATATGCCAAATAATTCTTTCTCTTTCCTGTGTAACTTTC
Source organism: Taxus chinensis (assembly GCA_019776745.2). Taxonomy (NCBI): domain Eukaryota; kingdom Viridiplantae; phylum Streptophyta; class Pinopsida; order Cupressales; family Taxaceae; genus Taxus; species Taxus chinensis. The sequence goes on along the minus strand of CM034148.1, from coordinate 214,167,249 downwards.
ACATCCAAAAATAGAGTAGCGTTTCACCCCAAATAATATTACAATGCCATCAATTTGAAGTGTGATATTTCACTATAAGGAACCCAAGGAGAAAGTACAAAAAATTTCTTTATACACAGCTCTGAGAATAGCACCAAGAGGCCCTCCATGTTTCATTTGGTCACAACAAATAGAGGGAGAGGTAACGCTCTCCACCCAACCAATAATTCCAATGAAGAGGAGAAGTCGTCCTCCTCATTGGGCCCTGAGCCTCAAACACAAAGAAATAAAATTTGTATTTCAACTCATGGCAACAAATAAGCTTTCACAACACCAAAAAAATTCACATATAGAACACACTCCAAATACATACTATAGTTTGCAACCATAGGAAGAACAACAAACAATATTCAGGCTTCATTATGCACAAGCCAAAGGATCAAGACCTATGGGGGAAGCTACTTATACCTCCGAATGGATAAATGGGTGTCCACCTTAAGATAAACCCGCCAATATATATATATATATATATATATATATATATATATATATATAATATCAAAACCCCTACATGCCCTATTTCCTCCCCCAAGTTTCCCTTATACCTCCCATTATATTATGCCTCCCTACAGTCTTATGGCACCCCATAATGAGTAAAGAAATGCAATATATTTCTTTTACAAGGTGGAACCCAATCCCAAAAATCCTCCACAATAACACTTATACGTCCCCAAAACTCTTATGCCTCCCCACAAGAGATCCCCATAGTCTTATCCTACACCACACCTAGGCAATCTACCCAACCAGCCAATAACATACCAAAATATTCAAAGCATTCACATATGCATAGATAAAAGAATAACATTTTTAAGGAGCCAAGATCCTACCTCTCCATGGTGGAGTTTTCTCCGAAATTTCAACAACAAGATTTTTCCAATTCAAATAGTCCATAGGATCAAGCAATCCACAAGCATTCCATAAAATATCTCACTCTCTTCCCAAAATTAAAAGAGCTCAATACCAAAAGGAGTAACCAAAATGAAATCCCCGAATGAAGTAACCCCAAAACAAACCAAGGAATTAGAATAAATAGGAGAGGGAGAGAGGAGGATGAGGTTGATCCATGTAGGATGCCACATCACACATCCTCAAGTCTTCCTCAGAAGTCAACTTCAAACTCGAAAGTATAATAAAACAAAAGTGGGTGAATAAATGTCATTTTGCCACCACACACATACCAAGTCCACACCCCAAGGACAAAAATCAAATTCATGTAAGATAGTGTAATTAAAACTTACAATTTGTCTTCCCAAAATACATAATAATGCCTAATTTTGACTCCCTAACCATAGGTAGGGTTGGTATAAAAATTTAAGAGCTATGGGGCAAGATTAACTTGTCCCACAAGCCTCCACAATCAGCCCCTAAGGACAGATCTGAATTTCAAAAGGAACGTGGAGTGTTTCACACTCAAATTTACTTACACATTACTTACAACACTTACTCCAAGAACCATCAACTCTAATAAATGCATTCTTTTGACCCATTCTAAATAATTTAACAACATGATTACTCACAAATCTAGACACAATTTAAAAGGATAATAAAAGGGAAATACATCACCAAATAATTACATACAAAGATTAAATAAAGAGAACACAATAAAAGAAAACACATAACCCCTTGGTCACATTTAAATGTGATCCCCCCATGGGAACCCCTAAAAAAAACTAAACAAACAAATACACGTTGCAGTAGTGACCCTTGTTGAATTCATCTAGAATTCCAAATGTGGTTTGTCTCCAATCCCCCGATGTTTGTTATGACATGTTTTACCTACAAAACACAAATACCTAATTCGGCCTTGCGGCTACATCAAATCATCCAAAATAAATATACAATACAACTCCAAATTCATATATATATATATATATATATATATATATATATATAAGTCAAAACATCATCAAGCAAGTAATGACATCATTTACAATTTCATCCATAATCATAAGATCACAAGATAAATTCAATTTTTTAGGTATACTCAATATGACGAAATAATACATGTTTAACAACACACAAACATATATATATATATATATATATCACCATGTCAACATCATAACGACATCAATATAAAATGTCTCCAATTATCCCTATGTATTATATATGAACCAAAATCAACAATAATCCATAATCTCTAACCTGTAACATCATACCAACTCAAATGCTACAATAATGTCCATAAATATAGTTGAACGTGTCATAATCGATATCAAAATGTGTCGAAAGGAAGTGGGCACTACATAAAATCATAGTCTATTTCATGCGCCACAGGGAGACTGATCAAAGGAATTTGCAAGGGTTTGGTGGGGGTTTATCCCCCCCACCGAATTTGATTTAAGTTTAATATGGGGAGTGGGGAGGGGTAGGTGACCACACCCCGCACTCCATATAACTATGGGGTGGGGGAGGGGTTACCGACTCCTCCCCACCCCACCCCTTTTTGCTTTAGTAACTACCCACAAACGTAAGTATTAGACAAATGTTATTTAATTCTCCTTTTGTTTTTTATTATAAGACTTTCTTTGTTAAACTTCATTCATTACAATATATTTTCTTTTATTAATAATACTAATAATAAGTAATAAGGATAATATTAATTGATAACGGTATTAATTAATACTATTATTAAATATATGTTAATATGTATATTACTATATTTTTATTTCACTCTTAATAATACAAATATAACAAGACTATTATAATGGTAGAATTATTAGTACATAAAATTGGGAAAAGAAAAATAGTATTAGAATAATCTATTTTATTTAAAATTTTCCCTATTGTTTGAAGTAGGTCAAAGCTAGATCAAGGTGAATATAGAATATTTGTAAAAAAGTCCATAAAATTAATCTAGCTACAATTGCATTTAAGTAGAGGTGTGAGTTTCATATATGTCCTTTTTTTGATAAATTCAATTGGGGCGAAGTTAGGCCAATAGTAAATTTCCTTACACAACTTGTGAACAAGGTGACAGTAAAAGAGAATGTTTTCATTAATTATTGTAGATCTAACTACTATTTACTTACTATAGTTTAGTAATGCATTCATAGTTAAAATCCATCTACTTGCTTTCTTTTAAGGGAACAAAATAATAATTTTCATTTCACAAGCAAAAGCAACTAAAAGAATACTTGTTTCTTTGAAACTAGAGTCTACACATTATAATGTTTTGCAAATATAAATATATCAATTACTTTTAAAATTGGGATGTATCAACCTAGAACATTACAACAATTTGGAAATGAATGCATTTTGTAAATTATTATGAAATATCCCTTCCATAATCGTTTGAATCTACCTTTTTTTTCTTTTCAAAACAATTCAATCTTAGTAGTTTTCTTCCACAACACCACACATATGAGATTTTACTTTTCTAAGTCCACACACTCTTAAGGGAGTTTACAAGATAGAAGAAGTTCCAAGAAGTACAACAACTTCCTCCCAAATTTACAAATTTGCAATGCATCCACTCAAAGTGGGACATAGGAGTTTGAATAATAAATATCAACAAAGCCATCCACAACAACTTTCAAGTATTCAAAATATGTCTTCTCCACTAAGGTGGCTCCAACTTTGGCATGCTTTATCTTCACAATAGATTTATAAAACAAGGAAGAGGGAGTAGGCAATGCTCTCCGCCCAACCTTAAATCCATTAAGGTAAGAATCCATTCCCTTAATGGCCCCCAAGCCCCAACCAAGGTACAATGAAGGGGATTAAGCAACATTGACAACTAACAAAAAGAAACTTCTCAACAAAACACACATACAAGACAAGCAACACCACCAAGTTCACATAACCATCAATTCTACACATACTCATCAAACAAAGGTTTGAAAATCAAACCAAGTAGAGCAAGGGATATGGGATACCACCTCCTTATGTCTCCCAAGTGAAGTGGGAGTCTCTCGCTAAGCCTCTAAGTGCACAAGTATAATCACCCAATTCCTTATCTCTCCCTTGCAAAAAACAACAATTCATAAATCCATTTTCTCTCCCCATAGGTAAGATTCCCATTCACACTCTTAAAAAAATTCCTTTCCTCACATAAGTCCTTTTTTCCTCCCCAATGGTCCCATAAATCCTTCTCAACACACCCAACTAAGGCCAACTACTAAACCAACCCACACAACACCATCAAAAGACAAAAATACTTTTAACAACCACAACATTGCTCAAAACAACAAAGTAACATAATAATAAAAGTGTGGAGAGCCTACCTCTCCATCAAGATCCCAGAATAACCTTCACAATCCTATTCAAATCTAAGCCAAGCACTCCAAAAGCTTTCCAAATCAAAAAGTGCACACCAAGGGAAATAAGCAAGTATCCCCCATTCCAACCAAAAGTCACAAATAAATAGAATTTGGTAAGTGAGGATGATGAGGTGGCTCCATGTAGGATGTCACTTCCTCATCCCCCATCCTCAGACTCAAGTCAAAACATCAAAATTGAGAAACATCAATGCACAAGTAAGGACTATGACAACCCACATGGCTCAAAACTTGCAAACATTGCTTTCAAGGGACAACAATAAATTTGGGAAGAAATAAAGTGCAATGATTTTCCTTCTCCTACATTTAAAGATAGAAAAAGAAGTCAAAATTGAGCTTCCCAACCCATAGGTAAGGTTGTTGGGCCAATTTAAGAGGCATGGGACAAGCCTTGCTTGTCCCAAAAGTCTTCAAAAGTGCCCCCAAGTAAAAATCCGAATTTGATCTTGGGGTGGACTAAAATACTCCCAAATTAACATAAATTCATCTTACACAAGGACTACAAGATCACATCATTACCATAAATCACATCTCTACTTTGGTTAAACTAAACAAGAGGGATTTATTCTAGTGAACACACAATTACACATGCTAATAAAGTGACAAATTATCCAATATTAAAATACACAAAACATAAATAATAAAATGCAAAAATTAAAGAAAGAAACACAACTCACCCCATGGCCACACATGTGAAATCACCCCCCATGGGTGACCTCCAAACTAGACAAGCAAGACACAACACAACACCACATTATGCAAGTTGTCAATTTTGCCTCGTTGCTCAATGATCGACATCCTTCTGTGGTTGGTATCTTATCCCCTTCAATGTTTGTGATAAAAATTCCTCCACACAACAAATACCTCTCTGGCCTTTCAGCCATATTAACAATTTCAAGGAAATTATATATATATATATATATATAACTCAGCATTCAACATTTAACAATTTTACTATCCATAAAAAATATAACTCTAACATCCATGATATTACAATTATATACCAATATCTCAAAAACATAACATGTCAGTATAAAATCTACATCAATAAAATTTAACATGCATCTAACTATCTAACATCACTATCTTGTTCATCAATATAAAACCTAAAAATAATAGTGTGCATAATCCACACATCAGTATAATCTAGTATCTATTGATCAATGTATCAAAATCAAATATCTGAACAGTAGTCCAATAATATCAATATCAAGATAGAACAATGTCAAAGAGGAGTGGGAATACACAAAACACAATCAATATTCAGTATAGCCCAATGTAAACAACACATATGACCTCAAATATAATAAAAACTTCTGTTCTCGAGAGGAGACAAATATTTAAGTCTAGTAAATTATTGGGAATGTAAAAGGGATTACAAAGCTGACATGAATATATTTTGTATGATTATGAATCATATTGTATGTGCATAATCTAGATAAGACAAAGTACAAAAGATATAGTGCTTTGTTAGGATAGATAGAGAATGGAGAGATCCTATTTTGTATGAAAGGAAGAACAACAGACTAGTAACTAGTAGTCATGTTAGTTTACATAAAACTATGTAAGAACATTTTGCAAAAAGTTGATCTTAGATCCTAATTGAATTTCATCTTCATTCCTTTATGTTTCATTTTGAAGTATGTTTGTGTTCTGATTCAGTAATAAGTATTCATGTTTTATTTTAAATGTGTATTCTTGATAACCATCACTTTCTTTCTTGTATTATGTCCATTATATAACTATTGGAAAATTGGGAATCATGTTTGGCCATTCCTTTCTTTGTATTGTTTAATTGAAAGAACCTGAATTTAGTCTAGAATAAAACCTGTTACAAATCTTGAAGTTGTGATCCGGGGATGTCTGTTAACAATAGTATCAGTGGCATCCATTAATACCATCCTTTTTATGGGTCTTTTAATGTGTTGACCTTGAATCAAGGTTTGGAGTAAGGAGGAGTTTCTTAACTATATGTAATGAAACTAGGAAAAGTTTGAGGTTATTGGAGTCCATAATCAATTGAGCACATTTGTTAGACCAATTTCCTATTTTATGGAGGGTTTTATATGTATATTGTATGATTATGGAACAACCATTTGCATATTTATTCAAAATTGGTCAAGATGATTATGCACCTATAGTTTACTAGATTCATTTTGTGTTAATATCTGACATATTTAACAATATCAATTTGTCACAACTATCCCCATATTTATAATAAACTCAGTATAATCCTTCAACAAATTATATCTAATTACACCCAGAGCATTCCCCTTATGGGAAAGTCCCTTCCAGACGTTTCTACAATGATGTAAAATTTGACAGCCGTCTAGATGTTTTCACGTTTTTAATCGCCACAAGAGGCTTCAATCTGCACATCAGGGGGGTTATTGTTGTGGGTTATTACTTACAAAGGAATGTTGGGATCTTTCAGGTATCGACATTTTCCTGATTCTGTGATCCCCATACCTAAACGCAAGCTGGGACAATCTATCACTGACATCCAAAAAACAAAAGAGTCCAAGGAAGAGGAAGTCGTAGAGGGATCTTCTCATGATAGTAAAACCTTATGTCAAGTCTTGCATAGGATGCATGACAGAGGAATTTTTTTGGTAATTTCATCAATGTTTGTAGAAGGTTTTTGGGTAATTTAGTGGATTTCCTATACCAAGATTTTCTGGTCAACATGAGGTCTGCAACACATATGATTCAGGGATTTTGCAAATATTATAATTCTGAAAAAATTGCAGACCCTATGATTACTAGCTACCCAATGGAATCTAGTATTAATAATTCTACCCCTGTGGTAGATAACTAGGTCAGCGAATAGGAAACCGATTAGGGAAATCAATGGAATTCATCCACCAGACAAACTAATTTCATTCTTGAAATTGACCATTCTACTATTGATGCAGAAAATCATCGTTCGAAATGACTGAGTGAAGATATTTCAAGAATTTCCAGAGAAGATCACAACATCTTGCAATGCAATGATTATAGGATATGTATAGAGTGGACATTGAAAATAAAATCCCTCAACTTTTACCCTCAACAAATAAAACATAATTAGTAGATATAAAATGCAAACAGACCAACAATACATCCCAAATAATTGAAAACCATTATGCTGCAAGGAAAAGACAATCCATGGAGTCTTATTTGTATCCTGTAAACAAAAATTATAGGACCATTTCCCCTATATGTGATCTCACTCTTATTTGAATGTCATTCTGATATAGACAGTCTAGATAATATTCCTAACAGATACTCTGTCACTTGGGGTACTAAAATATCCATAATGAACAAACAATCTAGAAAACTTTCCTACTGAGAAATAAGGAATATACTTAAAGTTTGGCATATTTTACTTCTTCCAAGTTTATGCTACCTACACTCACTATTTTCTGTAAGAAAAACTTTTCTTTTCCTCATAACCACATACCCATGAGATCTGATGGATTGCCTTTGGAAATCAAGCCTAGTTCCTTACCAGACCATCTTTGAGAATCGTATTATATCTTCCAATACCTACAGTTACTGTTGGTTATATGTACACATTAAATTACCATTATAATCCAACATGCACAAATACCCCACATACATTGTTTGAAGGTTTCTTGAACTGTAAGTGCAGAGTAAATGATCATGGTTTAGGGTTACATCAGTAGATTTCTTCAAGATAGAAACTTCCACAAAATAATATAGTTTAGATGTTGAAATCCACAAAATGAATCTTCTATTTGAAGTAATTGAGTGAATGTCACCAAGAATTTCCTCATTTTTGACATGGAAATCATGTCTTGGGAGATTTAACCACATACACTCCATCTGCTTCATGCTTCCCAATGTTAATTTTGGAATTGTTTCATCATTGCTTTCAAGTGCCAACCTTTTCAATTTTTGAGGGAGGCCAAATCATTAATTGACAGAAGTTCCCTTTTTCTCTTATTCTTCCATTTCATGCTCCATACATTTGGATAATGATAAATAACCAGGTATTCAATAGAGTTATTGAGCTATGAGATTCCATAATGTATGGACTCCAAATATTCACAACTTCCAATGTTCAAACATTTTAGGAGAGTCATCTTACAAAAGTGGGACGGAACCTGAGCAATAAAGATCAATTATTTGAAGCTTGAAAAGAGCATTGACTGAATTAGGTAGTTTCTTAACAGGCATACAGACTAACCTGAGGAAAAATAAATGCTTCAAACATTATGTGCTTTTTGGCAATGAGTGGAGAGCAGTCCCTAACAAATCTAACACCCTAAGAGAGATCATTTTCCCAATCATTGGTTGGGGATTTTATTTCAAATAAAGATTACAACACATTAGAAAGGGTTGGATATGAGAAGATCTAAACATGTTTGGACCATTACTCAAACTATTGCGCATCAATGAAAATCTGACCTGTTTCAAAAACTCATTAGCTGGAAACTCTTATAAATGTCTACCAGCTCAAAAGAAGAATTTATCTTCTTTCTTAGCAATTTTTTGTGCTAAATCGAGCAAGACATCATGTACCTTGAAACAGACCACACTTTCATCCATAAACAAATAAAACATAGGTAGTACCCTAAAAAAATAAATCAGAGTGAATGTCATTACCGTAAAAAAATAAAACCATTGTAAAGAAGCCCTTGAATTTTACGAACAAATGCAACTTATAGGGGCAAGGCCATCCTTGAAGACATTTGCCAATGTCCTCTCAGCATGTGGCAAGTAGGCTGCTCTAGAACAGGGTAAGGAGATTGTTATAAGCCAATTACTGTCTGATGTCATAGTGTCAAATGCTCTTGTAGACATGTATATGAAATGTGGGAGCATATAGGAAGTGCATAATATATTTGAAAAAATGCAACATCGAAATGTTGTCTCCTGGACATCTCTAATTAGAGGATATGGTATGCATGGCTATGCAAAAGAGGCCCTCAATTTCTTTGATCAGATGCAACACTCTTTTCAGCAGTGTTTCTCTATGATCTGTGATTTCTGTGATTTTTGTGATGTAGGGGTTTTGATATATGAGGATTTATTTTATTACCAGGGGTTTGTTTTATTGGATGCCCTGAGTAATAAAAATTAGAAATAATTTTCGTAGAGAATGTAGAACATATTGCTAGTTTAGTTCTCTCTAAGAGATTTGGAGAGGATGAGGAGGTTAAATTCATATCACATCCCTTCACATTTACAACATATCTTTCTTTTATTTTCTATTATCAGGTATTTGCACATTAACAATCTTATTGAGGCATATTGATCTGGGAAAGGAGCTACTTCTACTATACTGGAAAGACGAACAACTGAATGGAGTTCTCACCGTGGGATGATTTTATATGAACTGAATTCATCCCCGCTCTTTTGGCCCCAATTGATCATTTCATTTTTTATGGAGATCTGGAATAAATCTTTCCATGGAATAAATTAATTGAAATTGAATTTGTGTCACTGAAAAGTGGTGGTCATCAATAACAAACATTGGACTCGCTACCATGTCATGCTATAGAAGTTTAAATTTGCAGCATGAATTTGTGCATGGAACACATGTTTTCCAGTAATATTCGATTAAGGGAATAGATGGCAATAATACAAAATGATATTTTTTGAACCCAAGAGAGCATTTGAGTTTTTTTATGGATGTTTGAACACAATTTCACCATGCAATTTTTTCAATGGATTTAAATTTACCACCTCCCTTTTGACTTGGTATATCTTTGCAGTCTTTAATGGATGTCTGAACCATCTTGTTGTGGAGTGACTTCATCGACAATAAATGCATTTTCATGAATAAAAAATTCACTCAAGTAGTGGCCACTTCATTCATGGTATTTCCATTATGTGGAAATGTTTTGGAAGTTGAACTCCTTTTGGAGTAATCTACACAGGAAACTCCTTTCGCCAATTTTACTTGTTAATGAAAAAATTGACAATAAGGATAAAATTGTCATCTTTTCCCCCAAGATATCTTGTATGTTCTTTGAATGATATCTGGACATAGGTGTTTCTATGGAATGACTCATGGGAATTGAATGCAATCCCAGTGATTGGCATTAGGCAGTAACAACCTAAAAACTCCCTAACATGTTATCAAGTTGACCTTAAGCAGGAAATCCATTGGTGTTTGGACTTGTAACATAGGGTAGGTATTTGTAGCTATGATTTAATATGGGGAATTATACTTTTTCTTCCCAAATGGGAACCTGATTTCTCAGCACCGAACCCAATCCATATTTTTCAAAATCTTAAATGTTAAACTAAAGATAATATTTGAGATACTTTAGGTAGTTCCTAGTGCATGCCTTTTCCATGTATTTCTCATTTACAATTTTACAGTAACTATCAATAAATAACCAATGAGGAAATAATCTGTGTAAGACACATGTTGTTTGTCTTTGTACAGACCTTACCTGGTCAAGTTTATTGTATAGTTTTTTTGTTTATTAGTTAATTAAATTAATTGATTAGCCTTGTATTTTGAAGCAAGGAAGGGGCTATTAGACATAGTAAAATTTCAAATATGTCAGCTCAAGATAACCTCTCTCATTCTTGAATAGGGTATGCAAGTGTTGAAAATGCATTGCATGTTTACATTTGTGGATTTCTGACTTACAGATATCTGAAGTGTGCATTTTCTCGGCTTATAAAAAGATGGAAAGTGGAGAATTAACCATCATCAGGAGAGATGTTCAAGTTAGTTTCAGGCATCTATGTAATTCAATTAGCTTATCTTCATCTCTGCCTATTTAGAACCATGTAGTGAGACCTTTTTGGCTTATCAACTTTAGGGACTTGTTGAATGAAGGTTCACATAGGCGTTTTAACTATAGATGAGAGCATCATCCAAGTGAATAAAAAAATAGAAAATATTGAGTGGCAGATAAAATATACATGTCATTCATATGACCAACTGCTGGAGGGTTCAATTATCGATAATTTTTCTGCATCATATGTTCTCTTGCAATAAATCAATCTTATAACTAAAGGGGGGATACAAAGTTCTGTAACAAACAAGCATTATGGTTGGGTTTCTTGGATCTTCACCAATAATTAATTTGGCCTCTTTAAGCACAAATTGCACTCGTGTCAATAATGCAAGTGAGACTGAGATGATAAAGTGGACCAAAGATAGAAGACATAATTTAGGTAGAAACAACATGGGTCCTAGAATAGGTGTGAACATGCAGGGTAATTCCCACCTTTTTATTTCCAAATTTCCATTCGTGTCTTCATCATATCTAGGAAATTAAACCTTGTCCAATCAAAAACCTTGAGACTAAAAAAAAAATAGCAAACCCTGAGTGCAAAATAAAATCTACTTGTCACTTATATGATCATCTACTAGAGGGGCTTAATTGTCAATGATTATTGTCATTGATGGACATCGTCATCATGGGTGTTGATAGAGGAAATTCTAATTGCTACCCTGATAGCTATAGAGGATTTAATTTCAAATATGCATGCAATTTCCACCCTAGGATTCCAAGTAAACTACAAATATTCATCTCTAAAGTGTCTCTTGCGACGCACAAGTGAATTTTATTTATTTTTATGTGTGGTGCAACTACCTAGATAACATAATGACTAACATTGTAAATAAAAAATATTTACAATGTCAGTAGTGCTCATTCTTTAAATGTCTCTACAAACTCCACATTACACCAACTTCCTCCTTCAAATAATTAACAAAAGTGGCACATGGCCGTAAGAAAGAAGAGTTTCACATTGGTTCCCTACAAGGCTCTTCTCCTCCCTCTGCCTCCTTCTTCATTTCCCCTATTTCTTCTATAATGTTGCGCTCCCTCAAATTTAACTTCTTCAACATATCCCCTTCATCATTGAAAGGATTGCAGAGATATCTTGGGTTTAAATTTTTTTCCAGCTTCCAATTTTACCATCAATCTAATTTATAATCAAATGCTGGAATGATTACTCAGTACCGCACCAACTTGCAATACTTTTCTTTTCAAATGGCCTCTTTGTTGATTTTGAAATGAAGGAACATGTGTTGGGCTCCAGTGCGTTCTATTGTAGTTACTGATTCCCTTGACAGTCCTATCAAATCTGTAATGCCCACTTCCCTTCGACACCATTTTGTTTTGTTGTTTTCGAGACTGATTACTTCACTTATGGATTATTATGGCTTCTTGATTTAGCATGCTAGTAGATATCATAGACATTGGACTGTTATTGATTTTATCTTTATATGATGCATATGGTTTACTCGTGGACATTTGATGACGATATTTGTATACTTTTGACAGGGTTATTTATCTTAATTATGACATGTGATAAATTTAATCATATTGATTAGAACTTGATAATTTGACTAATGTGATGATCGTTTTGATATAAATGAAATGTGGAATAGAAATGTGCTAGAAAGTGTAAGTGATGTTGTACTTGCCTAGATGATAGTAAATCATGTGTCGTTTATTTTAGATTGTATTGTATATTTGGCATGAATGTTTTAATGCGGCCAATAGGCCGAAGGAGGTATTCTCTGTTCTACAGGTATATTATATTCACAACAAAATTGGGGAGTGGAGACCAACCACATCGGAATTCGAGAAGAATCCAGCTAAGGTCACCATGGCAACAAGTAATTGTGTGTGTGTTAGAATTATCTGGTAAAGGGAAAATTGTGACCTAGGGATCATGTGTTGTTTTGTTTTATTTTTTCCCTTTTATTATGTTAGTATGTGTGCTCTTAGTAAGTGAAATTTTACTTGTGTTATTATTCATATTCTTTGGTTTGGATTTTACCCCTTTGTTAGCCATGGGTTGTAGTGGGTTGATTAAGTTAATTTGAAATTGTCCTAAACTAATTAAAAGATGTGACCTAAGAGAGTTCATTTATTAGGATTTGATTTACTTAGGATTTTGTGTGGATTGATGTGTGTTTGAGTTTTGAGTGTAGCACACTCTACCCCTCATGGGAAACTCGAATTTGGCCTTGGAGGCCAAATTTCAAAGCTTGTGGGACAAGTCAAACTTGTCCCACACCTCTTAAAACCCCATGCCAACCTTACCTATGGGTTGGAAGGCCAAATTTAGGGTCTTTTAGGTGTTTTGTGGGGATAAAAGGGTAAAATATTAATTGCACTTTCTTTCAAAATTTAATTTTGTCCTTTGGGGAAGTAGGCTTAGTTAGAGTGTGTAAGGTGCTTTCCTTTCTTTCAACCACTTATTAATGGTGCATTGGAATATGAAGTTGACCAAATGATGTGGAGTGGAGGGAAAAGGAGGTGACATCCTACTTGGAGCCACATCATCCCTCCCTCTCTTTTCTCTATTTATTTGATCCTCTTGTTTGTTTTGGGGGTTGGAAGTTTCATTTTTAGTCTTGTGTATTTTGGAGAGGAGAGGAATTGGAAGGAGTTTGTGGATTTTTGGAGCTTGTTGATACTTGTGGGAATTTTTTGGGAGCTTGTGGATGCTTGTTTGATCTTTGGAGGGATTTGAGACTTCTTACTTGGAGCAAGCTCTACCATGGAAAGGCAGGAGCTTCACCTTTGTTTGCATTATGTTTCCTTTTTGTTATGTGAATGTATATTTATGTTGTGTTGGATGTTTTTGTTTGAAATGCTTGTTGGGAATGGGTAGAATGCCTAAGTTGGGAGTGAGAGGAGACTATGGGGAGTTTAATTGAGGGAGGCATAAGAGATCATGTTCTTGAGGGGGGAGTTTGGGTTGGGTGCCCACCTTGTAAGAGAGATGCTTGCATTTTCTTCTTGTTTTACTTTGAGGGAGCCATAAGAGTTGAGGGAGGCATAAGAGTGAAAGGAGGGATAAGGGGTACTTGAGGGAGGCATAAGATTTGTTAGGGGTATTGTGTTTTGCATTGGAGGCTTTTAGGTGGCACCCATTCCCATTGGGAGGCATAAGTGGCCTCCCCATAAGTCTTACTCTTGTGGCTTTCTTGGTAAGCCTTGTGACTTGTTGTTGTGATTGTTTTACCTCTTGTTGTGTTGTTGATTTTGTTTGAAAGGATTATGGAATGAATGTGAAATTTTATGTTGAGTTTTGTGGAAGCTAGTAGTTGCCATGAGTTAGATTTTTCTCCCATTGTGATGTGGTTGGGGCTTGGGGGCCAATGGAGAGGATGGCTTCTCTTCTCCATTGGGTATTTTGGTTGGGAGGAGAGCGTTGCCTCTCCCCTTATTTTGTTGTGAATCAAGCAAACTATGGAGGAGCCACCTTGTTGATATTTGGAGCATTGGAACCTTGTTGATGACAATGTGAAACCACCATGTATTTTACCCACCTTGAGTGGAGGAAAAATGTAATATTGCTTTGTATTTTAGCTTCCATCATTGCAAATTTTGGTCCCACATTAAGTGGAAAGTGTTGTAACAAGATTTTGAAAGAAAGTTGCTTTGATCTTCTTTAGTAAGAGGTGTATTGGAAAAGTGGAATATTAATGTATTTTCTCTTCTTGTATTGTTGATGGAAAGATTTAATTTTTTTAATTAGCCCTCAATATGCCAATGAAATCATTTAAGCTCTAGCTCAATTATGTTTTTCTTCATTTATGAATCCATTGTAAAACTATTGGCAAATTGTAGAAGGAAATGAAATCAACCTATTTGAAATCCCATGCAATGTTTATTAAATTATGTGGAAGGAAATTTTAATGCAAAGACTTTAAAATTAGTAAGTTTATCACCCAAAAACTCCTTAATGCTCAACAAGGATACTAATATTTTAAATAATATTTCATATTAAAGTAGTAATAAAATTAATGGGTTTACTATTACTAAATCATATTAATACCATTATACTATTGATGTTTCTTTTATATTAACAAAGGATATTAATCTGAACCACAGTCGAACAAATTGTGCTAGTATACTCATAAAACCTTGCATTCATGCCATATAAAACAATTAAAATAACTAGACGATGATACATCTCTCTATAACCACCGTGTAGTAAGATTATAATAAAATACTCGCAGCATGATCATGTATTTGCAAAGCAACGGTGCTCCATGAGTATTTTGTTGTGAAACGAAACCGCCTCTGCCCTGAAACGTTCACATTATTGCCAGGCAGACTGTGCTTCATGAATGTTCTGATATGAAATAGATCCACCTCTTTGAGTCTCTCCCACGAGCTCCACCTTAGAAACCGGTAAGATCTCTGTCTGCCCCGTAACACTCTCACTGTCCCTTAATCGATTTGATATATATATATTCCTTGAAGGAAAATCCCGAGTTGTGGATGCATTCGATACTGATCAGATAGCAACATAGTTGGACAGACTGCTGGTTTTAACGCCCTCTCTGTCCCTTAATCGATTTTGATATAAACATTTACTCTTCCTTTGCATACATTATAATAAATAAAATTAGTCTAAAAATGACTGAATTTGGAATATAATTAGCACTTTGTCTTTGGCTAAGATTCGTGCTGCCCTGGATGACTTCCTGTGGTAGAGAACTCGGACTATAGACATTATTTGAGAACTTCCAGTAGAGATGTTCATGAGTTCTCAGTTAGAATATTGCAAGACAATATCAGGATGCTTTTAACCCCGCAAAGAAACGCCACTTATCTGATCAAATATGTGCAAATAATTGAACGAATCAATCCAAATAATCTCATCGATTGGGAAGGATAATAGCAGGATGCATTAACAAAAATACGTGATGGAGTTTCAGGAGGCCATAAAAAAAACCAATGATCTTCCTTGCAAGCAAACAACCTTATCTCCACTTGTACGGGTCCTGGCAATTTATGTGTTATGCTAGCCGTAGCTTCATCTTTAACTGCATTAACTCCACGCGGCACAGGCCTGTAGCTCCACCTAACCACCCCCTCCAACCTTCCTTTCAGCAACACGCGTAGCCAGGAGCACTTAAAATGAGCCACCAGTCTGTCCCTTGCCTGTAGCTTCTTCGTCTCCCTCCCTTCTTGCTCGCGCTACCAGGGCCGAGTAAAATAGCTTCACGCCTTGCCCCAGCTGTAGCTTCGTCTATAACCATTTTTTTTAATGCGCGGCCAGGCCAAATAAAACGGTGGGCAAGTAAAACAAGGGAAGGGGAGACATAAGATTTGAGAATCCTTTTTGCAGTGAGTGAATGACAGATGCGACCCGGCATGGAGTTGTTCGGCACGCAAGGGGAGGGAAACTTATTGCTATGGCAGGTGGCCATTAAAGCCACCCACCTCAACCATGTTTTCAAACCTAAATTTGAATGCCTTCCCACCAATAAAACTCTTGTTCCTTTTGTCACATTTCAAATTTATGTCTAAGCGTATAGATTTACTCAATGTAATTTTTGATTATATATATATATATATATATATATCACTTAAAATTTGGAAATTCTAATTCATTCCTTTTATACTAAATTAAAATGAATAGATAAAGATGAGTACCTAAATTTCCCCCTCCTTAATGTTCGTTTGTAGAATTGCAATCATGACTCCTTGGATAATAACTGGCTCATGACGTCGAGCTTGGGTGACAACGCTAGTGCCAAGAGGAACTTTAGGGAGGCTCTTAGTGACCTAGCTAGATCCTTGTTCCAACATCCAGTCCTTGACACTATAACAAAGTGACCCGATTCAAATATTCAGCAATTATAAATTTGTTCTCTTAAATCTTGATCCTCTTACAAAAAAAAAATTGTCACATTTTCGGGTTGAATGTTTGTGGGAGCAAGTTCTCGTCGTCGTCGTTTTTTTTTGTTGTCGTTTTCGCGGCGTCACAAAATCTACAGGTAAAAAAGGCACACGTACCAACACTTGGAGCAAGAAGAAAGGATTCAAGACTACTATCACTCAACTAAAACAACCAGTCATTAATACTACCCTCTACTTTGATAGCACCTCCACTACTACTTTACTCAACACTTCTTGTATCCAAACTGAGACTGTCATTCAAGGGGTATCAAATGTATTCATGTTTAGTGGAAATAAATTTGACCACAAAAGGCTACCACTCATTATATAAAATCTACAAATGTACAGAGGTCTTCATGTAGTCATGTTTAGTTCAGATCTCGTGATATAAGATTTGCAAATGTATGTGTACAAATTTGTAACAAATTTGAAATGTACAAATAGAACCTTTCAATGTAATGCTTCATCTATATTCCTACACTTACACTATCAATCACACCCCTTATCAACATGTTAACGACAATACAAAAAGGATTTTTCAACAAAAAAACAAACCAGAAAACCAAGGCAACCACCATCTCAAACACGTTGCAATACTAACACAATTTCACCCAAGTAATTAACTACCCCTCTAAATAAAATAACAATACCGTTCGGCGTTCACATTACATTGCACACATGCGATTACTAGTCTTATAATTATATCTTAATTTTCTATATTTTAAATATTTGAATATTCAAATACATCTATTTTCTTAATTATATTGTTACTTTAAACCTACTTTCCACATGTATAAAATTAATGTAAACATTACTCCAATTATCATTGCTCGTGAATTTATTTTATCATTGTTGGAAACTTCAAACATTTTTCGGTTGGTTTGCAATTGACAGATCATGGCGTTATTATATATGCGGAGACAAGAACAGAAGTTTCGTGCATGATTCCTTACACACTGTTAACTATCTGTGAAATAAACAAAGTCAATCCACGGAGATTTTCTCATTTCCTTCGAAGACATCTTTTGGAAATTTCTCGGAAAGATGAATGCCGTCCGCAATTTGCGATTTCAAAACACCGATGTCTTGTTTTTATAATTTTCCAGCTGTTGTCAATGAAAAGATTGACGGATTCTTTCCTTTCAATTTCTCGTCTTTATTTCTCCTGCCGTCAGTGATGGAAGTCCGAACAATTACAACTCATCCTCACTGTATATATCATGTTCCACCCCTCTCACAGAATTCAACAAATTCACTAGGCTTCTTACGATCGCTTCAGTTAGGCGAATTATATGGCGGAATTCCATGATTTCTTGCCGATTATGGCAGAGAAAATGGGGGTATCCGATTTTATGGCGGAGCTTTGTAATGGGTTTCGTCTTCTCGCAGATCCCCAGTCTGGTGTTATTACTGTAGCAAGTCTAAGGAAAAACTCTGCTATGTTAGGGGTGGATTCGTTGACAGATTCAGAGATCGAAGCGATGGTGAAGGAGGGAGATTTGGACGGCGACGGAGTTCTGAATGAACATGAATTTTGTGTTCTAATGATCAGATTGAGCCCATGTTTTATGAACGAGGCTCAGAAATGGCTTGAAAAAGCCCTTGTCCAGGAATTGGAAGAAACCTTCAAAGCCATGTAAAGATTAAAGTAATGTTTATTTCCATTTATCTTGTTATTATTATATCCAGACGGCAATCCTTTTAACGCAGAGGCTTTTTGTACGAGCGCTTCTGCATCACGTCACCCAGATTTATTTTGAATTACACGATTTTATATTTTAAATCAATCTATTAGAAAAATGGGGATAGAATTTTTTTCTCTTTTAACTATTCAGTTAACAGTGTCAAATTTAAAGGCCAACGTAATTGTAAACAACTCGCTACATTCTATTCCACCTTCGCTTTCATTACAGAATGCCAATCAGCATAACAAATACATTAAATGAAGGACCAAATAAATCCAACTGAAAAAGATGGTGATTTTAATTTAACCTTTTTTTCAAGAGAATCTCATAATATAGAGAAGAAAAACAGGCAGGAAAATGGGATTATTGAATGGCGTCCATTGAATTGGGAGGTGAAAGGCATTTCAATGAATTCGGTATGAAATCTCGAGAGTAAAGAGAAGAGATAACTGAAAGCTTGATTGCAAATACGATCGATGAATTATGAAACGATTTAAACTGATGTTTCAAGTAAGTCGTATCTTTTACAAAAGACGTCTATCTTACAAATTTAATTAACAGACAAAATAGTGTCCATCCGGCTTATTAGTTCAGCTGGTTAGACCGTTGTGATAATAACACGAAGGTCCCAGGTTCAATACCTGTATAGGCCAAATATTTTGGATTCTTACTGCTTACACCCTTCCCAATCAACCATTGCATTAGGAAGAAACTAATGACACCCTTCCTAATCAACCATTGCATTAGGAAGCAACTAAACACTTAGCTTGGTTCTTCTTGCATTAGGAAGCAACTAAACACTTAGCTTGGTTCTTCTTTGCAAGGGTTGTAATCGTGAGCCCCTCAAGTGTCTCAACCTTTATTTTGCATCTTTTCTCTACGATCCTTCATACTTCTCCATTGCATACAAATAGAGCTAATCCAATCATCTTGGCATGTGGCTTGTCTACATACCGAGCTCAAATTGATCTAGGCTATCTACATCAAGACAATTACTAGCTCATCCTGCCCTTTAGTACCAACACGATTCCCTAAGAGCCTTCTCGACACCCTACATTGCAAGTCATAAATTGAAGTCACTCGTCAAGATCAAGTCAATAATTTCGTCCAATCTCTTCCCTAACCTCAAATATCCATCTCAATCCATATCTAAACTACTGGGCACTCTACACACTGGATTTGTTCCAAATCATGTTGTGCAGATATTTGTGCGTAAGTTAATCGCAACTTTGTTCTATCTCTCGATTTGGCTCATATAACAAATAAGAAGAAACAAGTTCAAAGTGGTAGATAAAACATATGAATGAGTTCGAAGAGAAAAGTCAGAATTGTAAATGGTAATATTAAATCTTTGGTTTTTTCGGTATTTGTGCTCATTATTCGCTAAGCTAGCATCAATAACTTGCTAGAAACTTGGGATTTGAGCTTAGTTGTAACGCCCACTTAGACCCACACCCAAAGACAACATGACAATTAACGGATAACTTTTTTTTTACTTACTTGAAGTTTATACGACACCATAGGTGATCACAATGGGCTACAACCACTCTCGATAAGCTTGACACAACATTGACCACCTAGGCACAAGGGAACATACAACACCCATCACAAACAAATCACTTTCCTTTTTGACAAGATACAATATAATAGTCCAACCACAGGACACACTTACAGTTAGGGCATCCCACGGTGTAAAATATTTTAAGGTTACTTGTTTTTTCTAAAAATGTCTTTTGAAACTTAACTTACGTTCTAGAAGATTTATGTTATGAAAATATTTTGGATTCTTACTGCTTACACCCTTCCCAATCAACCATTGCATTAGGAAGAAACTAATTACACCCTTCCTAATCAACCATTGCATTAGGAAGCAACTAAACACTTAGCTTGGTTCTTCTTGCATTAGGAAGCAACTAAACACTTAGCTTGGTTCTTCTTTGCAAGGGTTGTAATCGTGAGCCCCTCAAGTGTCTCAACCTTTGTTTTGCATCTTTTCTCTACGATCCTTCATACTTCTCCATTGCATACAAATAGAGCTAATCCAATCATCTTGGCATGTGGCTTGTCTACATACCGAGCTCAAATTGATCTAGGCTATCTACATCAAGACAATTACTAGCTCATCCTGCCCTTTAGTACCAACACGATTCCCTAAGAGCCTTCTCGACACCCTACATTGCAAGTCATAAATTGAAGTCACTCGTCAAGATCAAGTCAATAATTTCGTCCAATCTCTTCCCTAACCTCAAATATCCATCTCAATCCATATCTAAACTACTGGGCACTCTACACACTGGATTTGTTCCAAATCATGTTGTGCAGATATTTGTGCGTAAGTTAATCGCAACTTTGTTCTGTCTCTCAATTTGGCTCATATAACAAATAAGAAGAAACAAGTTCAAAGTGGTAGATAAAACATATGAATGAGTTCGAAGAGAAAAGTCAGAATTGTAAATGGTAATATTAAATCTTTGGTTTTTTCGGTATTTGTGCTCATTATTCGCTAAGCTAGCATCAATAACTTGCTAGAAACTTGGGATTTGAGCTTAGTTGTAACGCCCACTTAGACCCACACCCAAAGACAACATGACAATTAACGGATAACTTTTTTTTAACTTACTTGAAGTTTATACGACACCATAGGTGATCACAATGGGCTACAACCACTCTCGATAAGCTTGACACAACATTGACCACCTAGGCACAAGGGAACATACAACACCCATCACAAACAAATCACTTTCCTTTTCGACAAGATACAATATAATAGTCCAACCACAGGAAACACTTACAGTTAGGGCATCCCACAGTGTAAAATATTTTAAGGTTACTTGTTTTTTCTAAAAATGTCTTTTGAAACTTAACTTACGTTCTAGAAGATTTATGTTATGAAAATATTTTGGATTCTTACTGCTTACACCCTTCCCAATCAACCATTGCATTAGGAAGAAACTAATTACACCCTTCCTAATCAACCATTGCATTAGGAAGCAACTAAACACTTAGCTTGGTTCTTCTTTGCAAGGGTTGTAATCGTGAGCCCCTCAAGTGTCTCAACCTTTATTTTGCATCTTTTCTCTACGATCCTTCATACTTCTCCATTGCATACAAATAGAGCTAATCCAATCATCTTGGCATGTGGCTTGTCTACATACCAAGCTCAAATTGATCTAGGCTATCTACATCAAGATAATTACTAGCTCATCCTGCCCTTTAGTACCAACACGATTCCCTAAGAGCCTTCTCGACACCCTACATTGCAAGTCATAAATTGAAGTCACTCGTCAAGATCAAGTCAATAATTTCGTCCAATCTCTTCCCTAACCTCAAATATCCATCTCAATCCATATCTAAACTACTGGGCACTCTACACACTGGATTTGTTCCAAATCATGTTGTGCAGATATTTGTGCGTAAGTTAATCGCAACTTTGTTCTGTCTCTCAATTTGGCTCATATAACAAATAAGAAGAAACAAGTTCAAAGTGGTAGATAAAACATATGAATGAGTTCGAAGAGAAAAGTCAGAATTGTAAATGGTAATATTAAATCTTTGGTTTTTTCGGTATTTGTGCTCATTATTCGCTAAGCTAGCATCAATAACTTGCTAGAAACTTGGGATTTGAGCTTAGTTGTAACGCCCACTTAGACCCACACCCAAAGACAACATGACAATTAACGGATAACTTTTTTTTTACTTACTTGAAGTTTATACGACACCATAGGTGATCACAATGGGCTACAACCACTCTCGATAAGCTTGACACAACATTCACCACCTAGGCACAAGGGAACATACAACACCCATCACAAACAAATCACTTTCCTTTTCGACAAGATACAATATAATAGTCCAACCACAGGACACACTTACAGTTAGGGCATCCCACGGTGT
Source organism: Taxus chinensis (assembly GCA_019776745.2). Lineage (NCBI taxonomy): Eukaryota > Viridiplantae > Streptophyta > Pinopsida > Cupressales > Taxaceae > Taxus > Taxus chinensis. The sequence goes on along the minus strand of CM034148.1, from coordinate 214,144,719 downwards.
AAAATATTTTAAGGTTACTTGTTTTTTCTAAAAATGTATTTTGAAACTTAACTTACGTTCTAGAAGATTTATGTTATGATTTGCACAATTATTCTTATGAAGCTAGATGTATTCCTTTTACACTAATGAGTAATTAGCTTAAGATCATTTCTAATATGACAATTACTTGTTTAATTCGTTTATTTAATAAAGGAGCCATTCAATTCCTCAAGGCTATCTATCCAAATCCATACTACTAAAACTCATTTCATACCTCCATTACACAAGGAGACAAGTGTAAGCTCCAGTTGAAGTGGAGTACCATTTAGGTTCGGAACTATAACCTCCTTGAGGAAGGATCAACGTTTAACAACACTTAAAAAAGGATTACAATGAACCTAGGCAAGAGTTAGTGGAAGAAGGTCAATTTGAATTCACCTTCATGATCTCATTAGTTATTAATCAGTCGTTCATTGAGGCTTATGAATTAGTTTGGGTTGGGTAAAATATTCATTCAGGCTTCTCTTTCATAAGTTCGTCAAAAGAGAACTGGGTTTTAAACAGACAAGTTAGATTTAAATTTTTCTTGATTAATTTCCCCCTACTTATGATGACCTAGATACTCCCAAAATCTAATCATTGATTACACTTTAATATGTTTTTACATCCCACAACAATAAGGATAAAGCTTATTAGTACAGCTTAGGGGTAGGAGGTAAATTCTTTTTAACCCAAGTAGATAACTCCCTTTTTTCCACTTAAAGACTCTTGATTTTATTTATAAGGTCACAACTTCATTTTTTTGTATAACTTCTATAAGGATTACCGAACCATTTTATTATGCCTAGAATTGCATTATTGCCATCACCGAAAAGGGTTACTACACAAAATTATAACTCAAGAGAAAAGCTTACTATTACTCTTTTGTGAAAACTATACATGGCTACATCATTTCTATCCAACATGGCACACAAACCAAATGTGGAAAAATATTCTATTGATATTTGACTAAGGAACAAGAAGGTAAACAAAGTTGGTCAAGCAACACTATAGTGCTTTCAAGATTGCTATAATACAATAAAAATACTCATAACAATGCGGTGAAAAAATAATATCTTTCATAATAGTATTTACAAGTTTTAGTTTCAGCTAGTTATGACAACATTACTCCACAATACGGATTACTGAATCATTAAGCCCCTTATAAAATTTCCATAACAACCATTCTAGAGTCTTACAACACGTTAAACATTTGTACAAAATAACTTCATAAGAAAAACCAATGTAACTTCTACAAATCTTTCCTTTTTCTTTCCGCAAAAACCATCTACACATTTATTAGCCTGAGTCAATTCGTGAGAACTAAGCACGATAATACTACACATAACAACAATATGCTACTATTTAACAATATCATGAAAGGAAACATTCTATTTCAAGAAATGGATCGAATCTTTAACCACTAATCAACTTCTTAAAACAAGATAAAAAATTTCACCATACCAACTAAGAAGGAAGCCATTTGTTTCAATTATGAACAATATCTCTAAAACAAAGAGATTTTGACAACCAATCAGGTAAGATCGTAGAACTTATAAGATAGAAATAAAATGTCAAGAGTATTGGGATTTCAATCATGTAATCCTATAGATTACATGATTGAAATCTAATACTAACCCCATCAATCTATATTCTCATAGAGAAGTCAGATATACCAGTTACGATCATTGGCACAAAACAACAATAGTTTGACAATCATTCCAGGAGGGGCCATCGGCCTAATAATTTGGAAACAAACAATTGAGTGTAAAAAGAGGGTTCCATCATAATATCATCTACGTTATATGATTGAAATATGATATTCAAACCAACAATCTATATTGTCTTATCTAATAAGAGACTTCACAAATAATAATGATATGAGGAAATGATGGCTAACAATGTCCGAAACAGGCATTCCCTAGCAGCCTAAATACTTGATATATACCCAAGTATGGAACAAAATCATGCCTCATAACTACCCAATTCCATTATGCATGTAAGCATTCTAAATGTCCATCCAAGTTTCATAGCACTTAGATTCATAACCCTCCTTAATAAATCTATATTTTTAGTTTAAAAATGGATTACCACTTTCTCATCACAAGTTCTTTTAAAGCAACCCTCATTACCATATTAAAACCACTCTTAAGTATACACTTACATGTATCACCAAAATCCATTTTCTTAGCAATTATTTCCATCATAAACCAACAAAGTATCTATAAAAATAAATACCTCAAATGTCATTAACAATTTTAACAAATTCTATCATAATCCATAAAGGTATATATATATAAACCAATTTTCAATAACAACATTAACAAATTAAAAAAATAGTGAGATTTAAAAATGTATATATCACCAAAAGTATTCCCATATAAGAATTAAGCCAAAGTAGTTCTAATAACAACTAAGTACTATACAGAAATGCATAAATGTGTCTTCAAATCTTGGTGACTAAAACTAGTTATGGTTCAAGATTTATAAGGAATGGTGAAAGAGGCTCGTAAGGAAAACCGTAAATGTCTTTGGCCTATACCGAAAATCCTCAGGTAATTGTAAATATGTCAGGCATCATATTCAGTTCTATAGTAACATTCAAGAAGTAAAAACTAAGCAGCCGACATTACACAATTTACTGTCATCACCCAAAAGGATGATTAAGTACCCAAGTAAACAATAGTCCTTCCCAACCTAGATCAGGGTTCGAACCGGTGTTGCTCGCTAAAACGAGGTTAACAAAATCCCAAGTAAAATTTGCTCAACATACCCATGTCAGAAAGGAGAACCACATGATCATGCTAACAACTTAAAACAATTTATTTAAGGAAAATAGAAAAGTGTTATAAACCTATAATTATTAACAACTTGAATACCCAGGAAGGGGGGTGGGGGAGTCACATCTAGAATATAACAAGCTCGCATAACAACAAGAGATTTATAGTTATTCAACAGGATTGATTTCACAACATGGAATTTCTAACTTTTTAACAGCTTAAGAACCCAATTACCTATTAAAAAATTGCTGATAAAGAATGGTAGAAGATCATCCAATCAATACTAAAAAGGTAACAGCTAGAGTACAAGGGATAAGCCCCTTGCTATCCACCATAGACACAAAGCAACTATTTTTTCTATATCACGAATTTCTCATAAAGAAGTATCCACAGTAATCCAGGACACCCAAAACCGGAATGAAATCAAGGAACAACCAACAAGTGAAATAAAGACAAAACAAAATCCAGAAAATCACATTCAAAATATCAATTTCAGGAAAGAGAAAGTTTCATTTAAGGATATTTTAAAGCCTAGCAATTATTGAGATGGGTAGATTATCATGCCAGAATAATACTCTCCCAAAACTACTACCATGTCTTTTAGGCTCTAGCAACTACAACACAAGGAAAAATTCTTCATTCATTCACACTTGCAAGAAGCCCAGACTCCTTCAATGGCCACATTTTGGCAAATGCAGGGAGAAAGCACTAGCAGGGGTTGAAAGTATGCGGTTGTAAAATATTGGAAATTTCAACGCCCTTTTCCTCCAACTCCAAATAAAAAAATCTCCCACAATGCTACGCATCTAGCCAAAATGGTGTTTCCGAGCTCTCTATAGAAAACACAGTGACGTGAATTTTGCAAACCGACCTCTCCAGGATATGATGAATGAACCATCTCAGACTCATAGCAAGGCAATGATTGGGACATTAAAAAGGAGCTTGACCTAGTTTTAAAAGGCACCACAAAACAGGAGCATGTGGAAAATTGAACCCACCAAAGATGAGCCAAAGATAACTCATGCCAATCTCAATGCCAACAAATCCATTATGAGCTCATAGTGAGCTAAGAAAATTTGACTAACAAGCAGCTTAGGAAAAGTATTCAAAGGAGTGGTCAAAGTAAAGGATTCAAATTGAACCCACCATCTGAAGAAAAAATATCTGAACATGAACTGAGATGTGGTGCTAATAAAAGTAAGGGCTATTATAAACCCTCAAATGTGAGCTTCCACGAATTCTCACAACTCTGAAGAAATCAAGTGCCTAGATCAAGATAAGGTGAGCAAACTAATACAAATAAGAAAAAACCCAAAATTTTGGAGGCCCATAATGCATGATACACAAAAATTTGATCTCAAAGAGGTCCCCACATATCCTCCAAAATGGTTAAGAACATATTGTAATGCCCACTTCCCTTTGACACTTATTATATTTTGATTTCGATTACTATTTGTTATATACATGGATATTATTGTACCATTTTGGCTTAGTATGATGATTAGACGATGGAGATACTTTGACTATTGATGGATTCTGATTCATAATATGATTTGTGTGTATTTTTTAGCCGGAAATTTTATATTGATGATGATGTGTTGTTGACATATTTATATATTTCTGACATTCGACATTCTTATCATATTGAGTAGGATTTAGCAGTTGAACTAATCTTGTGATCTTATTGGTATTGATGAAATATAGAATTGAGATGTTGTTTGAGTTTTAAAATAATAACATTACTTATCTAGATGATGATGTAAGTTATATATGGATGATTTTTGACATATATGAGTATATTCTATCTTGAATGTTTTGATGCGGCCACGAGGCCGAAGGAAGTATTGTGTGCTTTTTGCAGGTAATTATATCACAAAAATCAAAGGGGAAGTGAAGACCAACCACAACGGAATAATGGGTGGATACGAAAATGGTGACCATGAAAACTTGTGTTATGTTGTGTGCATTATATTTTTGTTAGGGGGTTCCCATGGGGGGATGACCTCCATTTATGACCAAGGGGTTTGTGTGTTGTTCTTTTCTTTTCCTTTATTTAATTTTAGAGTATGTGATTTTATGGTTATGTAATTCCCTTTTATCATTAATTGATTTATATGTCTAGTTTAGTAAATTAAATCATGTTAGTTACCTAATTATGGATGGGAAAAAAATAATTCATTTATTAGATTATACGGTTCTTTGGTTTATGTATTTTACGTTAACTGTATATAATTTGAGTGTTGTACACTTTACCTCACCTTGGAAATTCTGATTTGGCCTTAAGGGCCAATTTTGGAGGCTTGTGGGATAAGCTAAGCTTTTCCCACATGTCTTGATTTCTTATACCAACCCTACCTATGGTTTGGGGAGTAAAACATAGACCTCATTATGTGTTTTAGAAGGGAAAAATTGAGTTTTAATTGCACTTTCTTACATGTGTTTAATTTTTGTCCTTAAAGGGTGTGGGTCGGAGTGGTGTGTGTAAGGGGTTTTTTCATACATCTCAACCACCAATATATTATGCCTTGGGGTATGGGTTTGACTTGGGTGATGTAGGATGGAGAAGAAATGATGTGGCATCCTACATGAACCCACATCATCTCCCTCTTCCTCTTTTCTATTTATTGGAAATTTTGGCAAGTATTTGGGGTTACTTACTTGGTTTTCACTCTTGGATTTTTGTATGCTTTCTTGTTGGAGTTGAAGAGAGCTTGGAATTGCTTTATTTTGAAAGATTTTTGGATTTTCTTCAAAAGTGGAGCTTTACCATGGCAAGGAAGGGTCTTACACCCTTGTTTCCTTCTTTGTTTTCTTATAGGTTATGTGTTGTATGAATGTATGTTCTTGCTTATAGTGCTGGGTAGTAAATTAACCTTAGGTTTTGTTGATATGGTGAAATGGGGATGAAATATGTTGGGAGGCATTAGAGTTTCTTTCTGTGTTTAGGAGGGAGTGGATTTTGGATGTCCAAAGTCTGTTACCACCTCTGCAAAAGAGTGTCATATTTAAGACATCTCCATCATGTGACTAACTATACCATACTCTTAAGCTAAGTGAAAGAAAACTATAATCTATGGGAAAGCTTAAATATCATGCTTAGGCTTCATATTTTGCTTGATTTAAAAAATATTGACTTTCAAGACATCTACAAAATCTACTGAAGCCAAGGCTACTGTAAATGCTGTATATAATCCTAAAAATATTCAACGACAGCCTCCAAAGTGTACATTCAAAAAATTTCCTTTCACTCTACGTATTCTATTGTCGCAACCCATTGAGAGAAATATTATTATGCTTCCTCCTCCATTTAATATAGATCCATCTCACCCTAAAGGATGCAAATAAAATGAAAATTTTAGATGAAACTATCATCAATCTGTTGGGAATTCTACTAAGTGATTCTTAAAAATCATGCATCTCATATAATATATGATAGAAAACAATGCAATTTAGCTCCCTGAGCTTTTGACACCTACTCCCGTCAATGAAAACTAAAATAAAAAAATATTTAATGATCTTCTTCCTAAACGAGACAAGAAAGATGACGAATCTTTAGCCAATCACAAGTATTGTGTAATTATTCATTTTTCATTAGGGGGGTCTCGATTTCCTTGTTCCCCACACTGATGCATCTCCACCACTCATTGCATTCTATGATCACAATTATCATGCCACTTTTTATTTTGGCACATTACATATTCATTCTCACATCGGACCTCATGTTATTAATAATACAATGATCAATCCATGAATTCATGTGGGTGTGTGCTCCATTTCCCTACTTATCTCTATCAAATATCCACTATCTCATATCTCATATCTAGCTCCCAAATATTATGGTTACATCAATATTCAAACTACAGTTATGCCTCTCCCCATGTTTGTGCCACTCTTCTTAGCTCCTTCAATCCAAGTTTGTGACATGCTTTTGGGTCTTCCTTGGCTCTGTAACATTTAGGATATCAATTCTAAGAACTGCTTATGTTTGAAATTCATCCAAAAAAAAAAATTCATCACCATCCAAAACCTCCTTTTCGGGTTTCCATTACACTCTCTAGAGTGTTTAGGTCCCCAGGATCTCTTACATCTAAATCAAAATCTTTTCCTAGCTCTCCTATTCGCACACAACCTACTCAGTATCATAGGTCCACTAGTCCATTTCATCAACCTAGGTACGCCACTTGGAGGACTTGTTAAAATAGGCACACATCAGCTCTAAAGTATCTAAGTATAATAGGTGAACATCACCTTCACATAGGTGTTCATCACTTCCCAGTTCACATGCACATAGGTCTCATTCCCCAATACATCATCTATCTCATACATCACCAATATCAGAGCATGATCACATGTATTTATCTTCATAAGCATTTGATGAAGAACCCTTATTATTCACCTTTATTGGATAGCATACTCATTTTTGTACACTTGGGGGGAATAATTCTTACTTCTCCTCTCTTAGCATTATCAGGTGTCTCACATTTCTACTATTACGCTTTGTGCTTCATATTTATACTTTCTTATGCATCTTACACAACTTCATACTAAACTTGTATTGTCATTAGCTTATGACACACTCTCTTGATAAGGATCACACTTGACTATTGAGGGTATACTACATTATTGAACCTCACACACTGCACATTTCACGCTCTATAGTTTATGATAAATGTTACTTTCATTGTCTTCTTGCACATCACACTACCCTATAACACACTCTAGTTCCATGGTTCATACTTGAATTCCTAGGGTCTAAATTTGAATTTAACCTCACTACATTCAAATTCTTTATGCTCTATGCGTCAGTGATCTATCTATCTAGCGCACACATTTCAAAACATTTCCCGATGATGCACTTTTATTCTATGGTTCATTCTTGACTGCTAAGGGGGAAATTATAAATATACCTCATCACGTACATATCTATCTACATACACTCAGGGGCCACACTGCTCCTATGATTCTTGAATTACATACCATTCCATCTCACGCATGTACAATATGTTGAATATCTTGGTTGCTGTAGACTCATATAATTACGTCCAAGCAATTTAAATACTTAAATTGCGCAAATTATCTCCTTTCTCGCAAATCAAAAACATATCGTCAAAAGCACTCATTTTCCCTCATATCATCATTAATTAATTACACTAAGCTAATTAATTAAGTTGCTTATCTAACAAATACCCTAATTAACGACCTTTCGTTAATAAATCACCCCTTCTACCTAGACTAATTAATTATTATTAATTAATTAGTTTCCCTTCCATTTAACCAATAAATCAATATTTAATTGATTTAATCCCCTTATAATAGCCTAAATCACACTAATATTCCTCTAAATGGCTTCTATAAGCTTACACCTACCTATTAATTAATCACCTTTGATTAATTAAAATACCCCCCAACTCCCATGACTTGCTAAACATGTATTAAACCCTTCTAAAGTAAGGTTACCTTTAATAAAGCAACCTTATCCATTCCTAATCATGTTTTACCTTTAGCCCACATTCATGAGAATGTGTTGAATCCTTTATCCTTTGCGCTATATAAAGAGCCCTCCACCTACCTTTTTACTTACACCTAAACTCCTAAGAGAGAAAATGCAAAGCATATAACAAAGAGACTAAGAGCTTGCACCTTGTTTTCTTGAGAGTTCATCAGCTTGAAGAGTTAAGCCTCTTTCTTAAAGTGCTTAGGTCATATGGGAGGTGTCAAAAGGGTCTTATAGCCCAACTTTGATCAGCCCTCATTCCTAGGTTCTTGGAACATTAAGGACAACTATTTTTGATAGCCATGGAACCTACCTAGGTTCCTTCATTTATATGTTGTTAGAGAATAGAGAATATTTAGGGGCTTAACATAGTTAATTTCATAGTTTTGTATTGATAAATCTTAACATCTAATCCTTGATTAATTCTTATCATGATATTGTTTATAATGTTGTTTAATTCTTGCTAATTAAGACTATTTAGGTGTTAGTCTTTGTTTACATTAGCATTAGTTTAAAAACAACACTTGCACACATTTGACACACCTGGTGGGACTTACTCCATTGTCCTTTGCACTTAATTTCAAGTTTTTGTAGTTAAGTTTTATTTTTGGTTACTAACCCTCTTTTACACATGTTAATCTAACTTGTTTTTTTTAAAATTATTTTGTTGAGTTTGCATTTGTTGAGTCTTCCTTGTAGGTATGAAGGAGGTGAAGTGCTGTAAAAATTGGAATTAATGGGAAAATTTCAAGATTTCTCCATGTTTTCATTTTTAGAGCTTACTTTTTCAACATTCTACATGTTAGTTTTGTCAATTTCTTGAAAATTTTAAATTCTTGAGCATGTAGGTTAGTGTTTGATAGTGCCGAGTCTTCTATTTACATATTAATGTGGTGGGTTGCTGTCAAAATTTAATCTTGGTGAGAAAATTTCAAGATTTCCTCATGTATTCATTTTTAGAGCTTACTTTTTCATCATTCTACATGTTAGTTTTGTCAATTTCTTGAAAATCTTAAATTCTTGAGCATGTATGTTAACGTTTGATAGCGTTGAGTCTTATATTCATATATTAATGTGATGGGTTGTTGTCAAAATTGAATCTTAGTTGGAAAAATTTACCTATTTTGCAAATTAAGAGACGTTTTTTTTGACATTTTTTGAGTGCATGTCAAGTGCATACCCATGAGCATAAGAGCATATGCATAACCCATCCTCCGAAGGCCATAAATTTTGCTCCCGAACTCATAATGAATCCATTTTTTTTTCATTGGGAAGGTATTGAAGTTAGCTATGCAATGAAAACATAAATTCAAGATTTATGCTTATAGAAATCTCATATTTTTCTATTATTTTAAAACTGGTGATGTTTTAACATGTCTAATGTTTTGATGAATGTTGTATTCCCATGCTTCCTTGATTTAGACCAAAGCATGTGTATGCTCTTCTCTTGCACCTTTTAGTGATCTTGAGAATCAAAAACAACTTTGATCTATATCTTTTTAACATTGGGATTAAACTTGGAATTTTGATTATTCATTTTACTTAAGGGAATGAACCTTTTACAAAGCATTTTTCAATGGTCATTTGATTTGAAGTTTGCCATTTCTATATAGTTGGGATAAAGTTTGTGTATTCTCTTCTCTTGCACCTTAGGGTGATCTTGAGAATCAAAAGCAACTTTAGTCTTCATTTTATAACATTTGGTAAATTGGAAACTTCATCTTTCACTTTTGGTTTAAGGTAATGAACCTTTTACAAAGCATTTTTCAATGGTCCTTTGATTTTAAGTTTTCCATTTCTATATAGTTGGGATAAAGTTTGTGTATGCTCTTCTCTTGCACCTTAGGGTGATCTTGAGATTCAAAAACAACTTTAGTCTTCATTTTATAACATTTGGTAAATTGGAAACTTCATCTTTCACTTTTGGTTTAAGGGAATGAACCTTTTACAAAACATTTTTCAATGGTTCTTTTATTTGAAGTTTTCCATTTCTATATAGTTGGGATAAAGTTTGTGTATGCTCTTCTCTTGCACCTTATGGTGATTTTGAGAATCAAAAACAACTTTGGTCTTCATTTTATAACATTTGGTAAATTGGAAACTTCATCTTTGACTTTTGGTTTAGGGGAATGAACATTTATCAAGAATTTTGTATGATTGATTGATTGAAAAGATTTTCTTTACTTTTTAGTTGGATTATTTATTGTGTATGCTCTTCTCTTGCATCATTGGATGATCTTGAGAATCAAAAGTAACTCTTAATCCTCTTTTAAATAATGTGATTTTCTTGGAGAACTACTAACACTTGAGTGTAGGACCTAAAAACGCTTGTCAAAGAAATGAGGAATCAAAATGAAATCAAAAACTACTAATACAATTGTTATACAGATTGCTAAAAGGTGTTCAAGAAAACCACATCTAATTAAACAAGATAAAAAAAACAACATATTCAAAACAATGTATTACAGGTTTCAGAAAAGGGTACGTCCCTCTCTGCTCAATTGGAACATAACCCCTTTGGCATAACGCCTTAAGATACAACAATGGGGGTGGTTCCAGGAACCCCAAAGTAGTCCACGCAAGAGGGAACCTTGTGGATGAAACGGGAAGTGCTCCGCACTACCTGCTTGACTAATGATTCCTTTGTGAGATAGTGTTACATGTTATCCATTATGGTGACCCCAGTGATAGTACACGTAGATGCACTAGTTGCCTATTGTTCTTGAAGGGGGTAAAGTAAAGCCGAGATACTCCTAAACTAGTCAGTGTAACTTTTTGGGTAAATCACACTCGCTTATGGTAACTTTATAACACCTAGGGCGAGAGAACCACCTAGGAGAATATACTTTGGCTAGGAGCCCACTTTGACCATTTTAAAACAGTGTTGAGTTGTGAACCTTCCTTTTCATAAACGTGTGACGTATTACTTTCGCCTAGTTTTTACTTTCCTTAGGGCGAGGCGAAACTCTGCCAAAGTGAGGCTAGCATTTTTCTTGATTTATTTCCTTCATATTATTTTGAAACTTTGTTGATCAAAAGAGGTGTGATTACCTTTTTGTTTCCATTTTACTGTTTCTCTCACTTTTATGTTTGTTTACACCCATCCATGTTTGCGTCTAGGTTAGTTAAACGTCTAAAGTGAGCAGAGGTGTTTTCATGTCATTTGGTAGCCATTGTGATCTTGATACCCACGTCAAGATCGTCATTATAGTTAGGCATGGTTCATCATCGTATACTTCTATAGAGGAGTTAGCTTGTTTGTCTCGTATCATTACAATTCCGATATTTAAGTCTTGTTTCTTGTAAACTTGACATAAATACCTATATTGTATGGCTACGATGCACACATTCTTAACTATTCCCAGCTATACTTTGAGCTTTTTCGTTTGGTTTTATTATTACCTCGATTTCAAAAGGTTCTAGGCACTACAATTTGTGCATGTTATATCAATAACACCTCAATATCAATACTTCACTTTCTTGCAAAGTGCGTTAACATATCTTGGTGATATTGTTGTGTCATTCACAAATTGTAATTGGCACTTTTTGAGATATATGTCTTAATTAGACTTGAGCTTGCTCATCATATATCTTGATGGGGAGATTGAATTTAAATTCGTGTATTTACTTACGTCTTGTTCATTCCTTTGAATGTTGCATAAGTGGAGACATCTTGTTAATCATCTGGCATCATAAATTACTTTGAAACTTAGTCTAGGAAATACTTCATTTGATTAAGTTTTGGTACCGAACGATTGTTTCATTGGTGACTTTATCATTCTATCACATTGGTATTCTCACACTGTTAATTTACTCTTAACACGTACATCTTGTGTTTCACTTAGGGGTATTCATTGAATTTTGAACAAATCTACAACTTACGTTAGTGAAACTTATCACAAAAACATGGATTTCAAGACGTGTCTAGGTTTAAAGAAACAAACATATGAGGAACAACAGGCACAAGCTTGGGAAACCTCTAACAGACAAGGGTCAAACCCATTTATCGGACATGATCTAGGACCACTATTTTCTGCAGAAAAGGAAACAGAAGAAATGGTTGACCATAGTGGAAACGATTTAGGGTCACCATGCGTGGACTTTGATTTTGACCCTGCTCTACTAGATGAGTTTCTCCTTAGAAACAAAGATAGAGTTTTAACACTATTCATGGAATTAGGGGCCAAATTTCCCACTGAGAATGAACCAATATTACCTACAAATGACACTACTAAGGAAGAATGCCCCCTTATTAATATGGAATATATTTTAACAGGCGGGCATGCTTCCACTTCGTACGTAGAAAATGATAAAGTGGTAGGGCATAGAATACCCCTCATCAAAGTGCCACGAAGAAACAAGATAGAACATGAGACAGGGGAAGAACCTCAACAATACGAAGAGGAAGAACCTTTAGAAGAAGAAGACACAAACCAAGTCACAATCCAACAACAACTCAGTAACTAGCCGAAAACTAGCTTTGCTTACTTTCCAGGTACAGAAAGACACAAACAAGAATGTTCAAAAGTCAAGGCCTAAGTTTAGGATCCACGAACTCCATCGAGAAAATCAAGGAGAAGAAGACACGGGGTATCATCATGTACACATCCTCGCTTCTCCCACTAGATAACAATTGCTCGCACAAGAAGTGCAATCTATGAAAGCAACGCTTGTGAGCATACAAGAAAACAATATAGGGAGTATTAGGAAATACCAATACGAAGAAATATGCCCCTATCCTTTTGACAAGACAATGACCCTTTAACCCTTTCCAATGAAATTTGATATGCCAAAGTTTGAAAAATACAAAGGAAAGGGAGACCCAAGGGATCATGTTAAAGATTTCTACATGGCATGTCAAGAGGTGTCTTATAGTGATAATTACCTCATCATACCTTTTCCTAAGAGTCTCAGAGGTCAAGAATTGGAATGGTTTACGCGCTTACCACAAGGATCTATTCACCTAGCCAGAATTGGAAGAAAGATTCGTACATCATTTCTCGTATAACATAGAGAGTGACATCACCATGGCAGACTTGTGCGGCACAAAACAACGCCAAAATGAGACCTTCACTAGCTTCCTCCAACGATGGAGAGGGATAGCTAGTTGATTCCCTTGCGCTTTCCCTGAGAAGTCGCTAGTCAGTATTTTCATCCCTAATATCAACCCAGATATAGCTTTCCACCTCCAAATGCATTTTGTCCACACCTTTGAGGAGGTTATCGAGAAAGGGATTCAAATAGAAAAGGCTCTCATTGCAAAAGGCACCCTCAAAACCCAATCTAAAGGCAACCAAAGTGTCAAACCCACTAAAAAGCTAAAGATCTTTAACAAAAACAAAAACATGGTGGGAGACAGAATCACTGATTCCAAACATGTTCAAAGGGTCCAAACCAGTCAACCTTTTAAACTAACCAAGGGCCCAATTCAACCACCACCAAAGTGACGAACATTCACCTCCCTCAATGAACCATTGTCCAACATACTAAAATAGTTGGATGCGGCCCACATGATGACCTATCCTACAATGCAACCATTTGATGACAACGCTCCTAAACCTTCATGGTATAAGGAGCATGAATACTCTGAAATGCATCGCATTAAAGGTCATAAGACAAAAAAATTTCTATGGCTTTGCCATTATATTTAGAACCTCATTGATAATGGGGAAATAGAGGTGGATAACCCTGGAAAAATGCAAACACCTAACGAGAAAATGGGGATTTATAAGGAACCATTCCCTAAGCATGATAAGTAAAAAAGACACAGCCGGATCAGGGAGACTCATCCCAAACCTATAAAACTGTGAATTACTTGTATACCAAAAGAGATAAAAATCATTACGATTCGCTTATCGGATGTATTCACTCCCCTGCTGACCATGTCAATACCATCCGGATCAAGGGAAAGGACTACGCTGCGGTAACAAGGCATGCCCACCTCGTGGTTTCGGAACCCTCTCTGTTGACCCCAAAAACTGGTAAATATAACCTTTTAGAACAACTTGAGAGGACACCTACTAAGATCTCGATCTTATATCTTCTCAACATATCCAATGTGAATAAGGAAATTTTGTATCAAAATCTTTAGGGGTCGGGAGTGCCTTTAGAAGTCGATCCTACGTACCTTCAAGCCACGGTGGAAAATATTACACATAGTGAGCATCTCACTTTCAACCATAGGGAGGTCCCTACTAAGAATCCTAAACATAATCTTCCCTTATACATTGAGGTAGTTGTCACCCATAGGAAAATCAAACGGGTGCTTTTGGATAATGGATCTGGATTGAACATCTACACACTTAAATTAGTCAAAGAATTGGGATATACGGAGGCAGATCTTGAGTCCCATATCATCACTATCACCGCATATGAAAACATGGAAAGAGAGTCAGAAGGCACCATTACGCTGCCCATGGAGGTGGGCCCCACTTACCATCAGACAAAGTTTCACGTCCTAGACTTGGAACTTCCATATAATATGCTTCTAGGCCGACCATGGATTCATGACATGCAGGTCGTGCCCTCAACATTTCATCAATGCATCAAGCTAAAGCATGAGGGACATACGGTTACAATACCACGAGATTCATGGACCTTTTCTCATTGTAGAGCTCTTAATAGCTTTGCACGAAAGGGTACATACTCATGTCCCTCCATAGATATAGCTGTCCCTCTTCATTCTGAGGCCATGGAATCTTGAGTAGATTCAAATTCTCTTAGTTCTTGCGCTCATGGGGCATCTACTTCAACATCTCCATTTAATTCATTAGAGATGAAAATCGTAGAAAATGGCTATGGGGAGTATAATGTACAAAAAACACTCTTGGTTTCTGACCTCTCCTTGTTGCCCAAGACTAGAGGTTGACCCAACTACCGCTTCAAGAGACCTAGAGAGGAACACACTATTGGGTCATTCCTACCTGGAGGCTTGTTAGCTGAGGAAAAATTACTTGATCCACCTACTACTTGGATCCCTGAGGACACTCAGCTATCTTGTTAAGAAACCCCAGAATATAAAAAATCAAGCAGAATGATGTACTCCATGGGCTACAAAGGCCTAAGATGTGGTAAGAATGAACAAGGAAAAAGGGAACCAGTCCTTCTCCCCCATTTCAAAACTGAAAGATATGGCATCGGGATTCATCCTTATGGGGCAAACCCTAACGATCAAGATGTGACTTGTTTAGAGCATGAGGATGGCTCTGATTATCTAGACAACGATACAGATTCCTATTGTAGCCAATATGAGGATATGGCCTCCATGAACCTTTTCATGAATAACGCTATCTTGACCATAACCCCCACTCAACCAATCCTTGACCTTATGTACCCTTCCCTTGTTGAATGGGACCAACAACATCACGTGCCACTAGATTTATTGGAGAACAATGAGGCTATTGCAGAGTTCATGGGCATAAGGGATACAATTCCTTTTGGAGATCACAAGAAGGGTTTCTTTATTGACTTAGACACATGCACCTACTTCGGCGAGGAGGCTGAACTTCGTGGTTAGCAAAATTTAAAGAAAAGCGAGGGCAAGAGTTCTAAAGAAAAGCCTCGGAAAAAATCAAATTCCAAGTCACACAGTGAAAACCTCTTTGAGGCACTGGCTGACAAACAAATAAGAAAATAAAAGGAAAAACAAAGTGACCACACCAAGGATGAAAATCTGATAGAGACATCCTTGGATGAAGATCTCAACCTACCTCCTAATCCTACGCGTATGGAGGATTTATCAAAATTGTTAGTTGAAGAAACCATTGATGTCAATATTGGTACCGAAGAAGATCCCAAGATAGTAAAATTGGGAGCATCACTCTCGGCCAGAGAAAAAAATACGTTCACTATGCTACTGCGAGAGTTTATTGATGTGTTCGCATGGTCTTACAAAGACATGCCCGGCTAAGATCCAACTTTGGTCATGCACAACCTGGTTATGCATGCAGAATCTAAGCCTATCAAACAGAAGTTCTGAAAGATGCACCCAAGAGTGGCCTTGTTAGTTAAAGAAGAGTTGGAAAGGTTGCTTGCAGTAGGATTCATCAGGCCAATTGATTATTCTGAATGGATATCAAACATTGTTCCTGTCCAGAAGAAACCTATCGGTATCTTAATCTACACATATTTTAGGGACATCAATAAAGCTTTCCCTAAAGATGACTTTCCGTTGCCCAACATTGACATGATGGTTGACTCAACCGCAGGGTACAAAATTCTAACGCTTATGGATGGCTTTTCGGGTTATAATCAAATTAAGATCGCTGAGGAAGACCAACGTAAAACAACTTTCACAACTCTTTGGGGAACCTTCTATTATCAGGTGATGCCATTTGGCCTTAAGAATGTGGGAGCAACTTATCAGTGGGCCATGACAGTAATATTTCACGATATGATTAATGACATCATGGAAGACTACGTAGACGACATCCTGGGAAATTCCAAAACAAGAGAGGATCATCCTATCATTTTTTGGCATATCTTTGAATGCCTGCGTGAATACAAAGTCAGGTTGAATCCAAAGAAGTGTGTCTTCAGTGTGCTATCTAGGAAACTATTAGACTTCATCGTGTCAAGACGAGGTATTGAGGTAGACCATGCTAAAGTGTCTGCCATCACAGAAATGCCTCCACCTGAGAATATCAAGCAACTGCGTAGCTTATAGGGGAAAATTCAAGCCATTCACCACTTTATCTCCCAGCTTGCAGATAAATGTCACTCATTCACTCATTTTCTTAAGAAAGATGTCACTTTCATCTAGGGACCCAAGCAACAGCAAGCCTTTGCTTTTCTTAAACAATACTTGGCTAATCCACCTATCCTCATGGCTCCCATTCTAGGAGAACCACTTTTCCTCGATATTTTAGCTACGGAATACACTATTGTTGCACTACTCGCCCAATATGACCTTAGCCATAAAGAGAAAGTAGTGTACTATCTGAGTCACACCCTCATCACCTATGAACGTAATTATCCTCAGATTGAAAAGGCTTGCTTGGCCATTGTTTTTACCTTTTAGAAACTTCACCTTTACCTGCTAAATGCTAAGACCAAGCTCATATCCAAGGTCGACTCACTCAAGTATTTATTGTCCAAACCTTCCCTCATAGGTAGAATGGCTAATTGGATCATTCTACTCAGTGAGTTTGATATTGAATTTGTCCATCAAAAATTAGGTAAAGGACAAGTACTTGGTGACCAGCTAGTGGAAGCACCTTTGTAAAGCACAAAACCTTTGAGTCTGGATCTGCCATATGCATCTTTTCTCTACATTGAATAATCTGTCCTATGGAAAATACATTTTGATGGATCTTTTACGTTTCATGGTTTAGGTGCAAGAGTGGTCCTTATTACTCCTTCGGGTGATCCTATACCGCAGGCTTTCTGCCTGGCCTTCCCTTGCATGAACAACATTGCAGAATATGAAGCACTCATTGCAGGGATGAAGTTAGCCATCAAGTGGAATATTCAACATGTTAAGGTTGTAGGTGATTCACATCTAATCATCAAACAGGTTAATGATGAGTATAAAGTTAAGGATGACAAGCTCATACCTTACAAGAATTTGGTGGAAACTCTGAAGGAGTATTTTGTGCGCATTACCTTTAAGCAGATCCCAAGAGCGCAGAATAGATCGGCAGATGCTATGGAAATGGTGGGATCTATGCTTCGTATTATACTAGGGAACAATGATATGCCATTTTTCGTAGAAAATCTACACCAGCCCGCGTATGACATGCTGAAATCTTGCTTGGCTTATGAGGTTGTTGGTCCCTATTCCCCGTGGTACAAACCCATTTTCACCTATCTTAAGGACATTACTTTTCCTCCCAATATCTCCCATTCTTAAAAGCAAATCCTGAATCACCAGATAGCCCGTTACACCCTTTTAGGAGGTACACTTTATCGTCGTGGCTACGATGGGAATCTGTTACGTTGTCTAGATGTGACGGAGTCAATCCAGGCAATTAAAGAAGTACATGAAGGAGTATGCAGAGCATATACAAACATAATGGTCTTGGCTAAGAAATTGTTAAGAGTAGGTTACTATTGGCCCACCATGGAAACTGATTGTTGTAATTATGTTAGAAAATGTGTTCTTTTCCAAAAGGATGGAAATTTCATCCATGCTCCATTGCATCCATTGCAACCAATCGCTACCCCATGGCCATTCTCCAAGTGGGGACTTGATCTAATAGGTAAGATTACTCCTACCTCATTTGGTGATCATACACATATCATCACAGCTACAAAATACTTTACAAAATGGTGGAGGCTATCCCTTTAACCTATGTCACAGGAGCATAGATTTCTAAATTCATCATGAATCACATTATTTGCCAATATGGTATCCCTATAGCCATTGTCACAGATAATGGGAAGTCATTTAAGAACAAAACTGTGAAAGGTATTTTCCAACGGTTCCAAATTAGATCGAAATGGTCCACGCCATATTACCCTCAGGGTAATGGACAAGCTGAGGAAACAAACAAGACTTTGGTAAGGATAATGGAGAAGATGGTTAGTAAAACTGGTCAAAACTGGCACCTACAAATCCACCCAGCCCTCTGGGACTACTGAACATCAATTCGCACTCCTACGAGTGCGACGCCATATTCCCTATTGTTCGGGACAAAATATATCATCCCTTTAGAGATCAAACTCCCATCCCTGTGAATTTCTCTTCGGGACTATGTGGATAAGGATGAAGATTATCGAGTGGCAAGATTGGCTGAGTTAGAGCTCCTGGATGAGAGTTCCATTCGCGCTCTTAATCACCTAAAATTATATCAACATAGAATCTCCCACAACTACAACAAGAGAATCATCCTTCGCCAGTTTGAGGTGGGTGATTTAGTTATGAAGGAGAACCAGTTCAACACTAGAGAAGAGCGAGAAAAGAAAGGGAAGTTCGAACCACACTGGTTAGGACCCTATATCATAGTTACCAAGTACGACACGAGGGCATACAAACTGGCTCACCCCAATGGTGATGAGCTCCGAGAGCCTATGAATGCCATGCATCTTAAGAGGTTTTATGCCTAAACATGGCACAAGAAAGTCATAAAAATAAAAAAATCAAACAAATTCAGAAAAAGAAAAAGAGAAAACAGGTCGTCCACTTGTGAAAACCACACAATTGTGGCACTTTGGGTGAGTCCTAAGGTGAAAACTGGTTTCTGGTGCCTCAAGAAGATTCGTTGTTCGCAAGAATTCTATATTCAAAGGGTAGTTGTCTTTGGCCTGGACCCATTTCTGCCTTCGATTTTCCTTGTGCACACTATCTTGTCCAGCCTTGATTCAGCTTTGCCTTCTTCTATTCATCTGTAAGGGACGTGATCTTTTGTTAGTTCTCATCTTATGTTGGGGGAAACTCAACGACTTCACCTTCTTATTCATAAGCGCATGGCTTCTGCCCTTGTATATTCCCCACCTAATGCTGGGGGCATCCATGATTTCTTGGTTACCTACACATAGCTTTGGAAAACTGTTAAAAACACAAAAACAATAGAAAATTGTTTTGAGAAAAACACAAAAAACAATAGAAAATTGTTTCGAGAAAACACAAAAACAATAGAAAATTGTTTCAAGAAAACACAAAAAAAAAAAAAAATTGTTTCGAGAAAAAATAAAAACAATAGACAATTGTTTCACAAAAACCTAAAAAATAGAAAATCGGTGCATGAAAACATATCTTACAAAAACATTTACTTGCATTGCCTTGTTTCCTTGCTTTGCTTGTTGCTTGTATAGTGTTTTGCGGGCTCAATTTTGAGTTGTTTTTTGCTTGGGTGTACTTTTTCATAGTTTATCTTTTCTTGCTAAGAATAGATTCATTCTTGCTTGTGCATATTGTAGTGGGTTTTGACATGCTAGTGTGTTATTTATTTATTTATTTCTTAATGCATTTGGTTGTGTTTTGTTACTTGTTAATAAGGCATGGTGATTCATGGTGTATTGCATTAATTCCTGGTGTTCTTTGTAGCATTTGGTTGTGTTTATTGCATGTGCTCTATTTTTTTATCATTCACATCACATTACCATCACTGTAATCACATCTAGCATCATCTATACATCATATATAAACAAAAATGCTAAGTTTTACATCATGCATGTATGCTAAGCTAATCATCACATATCATATCATCAATGGGGGCAAGAGGGGTTGCGCATAATCAAAAATCTATTCCCCCCACACCAATATCATCCCGTCCATATACATAAAAATAACACTTGAAAACAACATTTGACATTGTCTACATATCTATCATCTATAATCTACAGCATGCCTTAAACGATCACGTGCGATCACCATCTCTCCTAAGTCTCAGAGCCTCATGGTAATTTTTCTAAACTGAGCGGTTAAAATGAACTGATTGCGATGTTTTTACCCCCCCTGAGGGGGTATATTAACCTATTTTTCACCAATTGGATGGCCGTTACGCCCGTTTAGCTCACCGTTTTCTCCTTTGTTCACTGTGGAATAATTATTTTTAATTAAATAATTATTTTTCTCTTATTTTTGACCGTATTGGGGCATTTGTTGTCCAATACCCCTTTCTTCTCCCCTAGACAATTCTATTGCTCCCTGGAAATTTTTATTCTTCTTCACACCCTCATAAATAATTAGTTTTCAAATAATTATTTTTTCTTAATTTTTCCACTAAACAAGGATATTATTTGTCGTTTGTTTATTTTTTCTTCCACGTAGGGAACTTTCTGTTACCCCTAGGCCCTTATTTTTCTTCTTCTCCTTTCTTCTATTATTTATCATGATTCAAAAATCCAAAACAATACAAACATTTACTATATCAAAAAAATCCAAAAACAAGGCAAATTTTTTCAAAAAATTGCTAAAAAGTGAAACACCCTACAAAATGGTAACTTGCTTCTTACAGCTGAAACTTGTGTCTTGCACATGGTATTTTCTCCATATCCTATTGGTTTGTTTCACATCTTCCCTGATTAATATGACTAACGGATCACCAGATTCACAACCATTCACAAAAGCTAGCTGCTTGCTTCGTCTCTACTCTGGGGCACTTTTGGTTTCCTAGTGCTATTTCATTGCGCACAAACATTTTTCATGGACCTCGTGTCCATTTTCATTTCCCCTTGCATGTATCCTTGCTTGGGGCATCATTTTTTAACCCTTGTCATCAATCATGAACTTGTGGATCTCTCCAGCACTGATAACAAAACATTTGTACAACTGTCTTAACCGTTGTTGGGTTGGATATGTGCATTCGTACTTGTTTTCCCTGTTAGATGAGCTTGTTTCCTTCTCATATTGCATTGCATTTTTTTATGTTGCGTGGAGTTGGTATTTTCAGCAATGGACAATTGTTTGTATTATGGCTTTTCGTGTCATTCTACCTTTGTCGTATGTTTATTTTTTTCATAAGGACCGATGACGTAGTTCCTATGGCAATATGATGACATCCAAATTATTTCAAACAAATACACAGCTAGAAGCTAAGCTCTTCTCCCCCCTCATCCATATTTCTTCTACACCACTTCCCTTTCACCCCTAATTCTCCCTCTCATTGAGGCATCCTGCCTTGCCCCCCTTCTTCTGCTTATATCTCACCTTTTTCGATCGTCGATTGGCTTCTTTCATCACCCCATCGACACTCGAGGGGGCACCTCTCCCTCCTACTAATTTTTCTTCTATCCCTTCATAATCTCTTATGTCTACTATATTTGAACTAGCATCACTTACGCCACCCCAAAGAGGGACAAATGTAGACACCTATAATTACGCCCAAGCAATTTAAATACTTTAATTACGCTAATTATCCCCTTTGTCACAAATCAACAACATATCATCAAAAGCACTCATTTTCCCACATATCATCATTAATTAATTACACTAAGCTAATTAATTAAGCTGCCTATCCAACAAATACCCTAATTAATGACCTTCCGTTAATAAATCACCCCTTCTACCAAAACTAATTAATTATTATTAATTAATTAGTTTTCCCTTCCATTTAACCAATAAATCAATATTTAATTGATTTAATCCCCTTATAATAACCTAAATTGCACTAATATTCTTCTAAATGTCTTCTATAAGCTTACACCTACCTATTAATTAATCACCTTTGATTAATTAAAATACCCCCCAACTCCCATGACTTGCTAAACATGTATTAAACCCTTCTAAAGTAAGGTTACCTTTAATAAAGCAACCTTATATCCATTCCTAATCATGTTTTACCTTTATCCCACATTCATGAGAATGTGTTGAATCCTTTATCCTTTGGGCTATCTAAAGAGCCCTCCACCTACCTTTTTACTTACACCTAAACTCCTTAGAGAGAAAATGTAAAGCATATAGCAAAGAGACTAAGAGCTTGCACCTTGTTTTCTTGAGAATTCATCATCTTGAAGAGTTAAGCCTCTTTCTTAAAGTGCTTGGGTCATATGGGAGGTGTCAAAAGGGTCTTGTAGCCCAATTTTGATTAGCCCCCATTCCTAGGTTCTTGGAACATTAAGGACAACTATTTTTGATAGCCATGGAACCTACCTAGGTTCCTTCATTTATATGTTGTTAGAGAATAGAGGATATTTAGGTGCTTAACATAGTTAATTTCATAGTTTTGTATTGATAAATGTTAGCATATAATCCTTGATTAATTCTTATCATGATGGTGTTTATAATATTGTTTAATTCTTGCTAATTAATACTATTTAGGTGTTAGTCTTTGTTTACATTAGCATTAGTTTAAAAACCACACTTGCACACAGTTGCACTTACTCTAGTTTTCTTATACTCAAATGTTAAACTTTAGTTACTATATTTGCTGGATATATAGTATGTCATATCGTTTTTATATAAACATGCATCTTCACTTGTTCTCTAGTTGTGAATTCAGACTTTACACATATATTTACATGCATCATGGATTCTTGGCACTATACTTCTTACCAATCCCACAGAGGCTCCCTGGGGCATCTACTTTCAAACACATTATTGGTTCTACAGTTTCATTTTATACTACTTATTATTGTTATCAGCACATTTCTTTGTTTATATGTACATGTCTTAATATACTTTTTATATTTCTAACATTGTAATGGGTGCTTCATGTGTAGCATTTTCCTTGCAGGAACTATTTTTCACCATGGTTGTATGATACTTTGATTGCTACTGATTTCCATTATATGTCACTGTTTACAAAATTTTCCCTATGAATTTCTTTTTCATTTTTTGTATGCTTTTACATATTTGGTCCTTAATTTCTTGTGACATTGTGAGTGATGTTCTGTGTTTGAAACCCACTTTTCATGGTTTACATTGTCTTCTTTCTTTCTCGATTACACATTGTCTTTTATGTGGATTTTTTTTTTTTTCATATTTACAATAAACAAATTTCCTATCCACTTTGTTTGCATGTTCTTTTGATTCTACCATGCACATTCCCCCTTGTAGGGTATTTGTTTTAGATTATCATTTGGTTCACTCCTTTGGGCCGCATCCTCTTCTCAACTATGCATACATTGGATGAATCAGTCACCCCATACAATAGTACATATCCACAACACAAAAAAGTTCAAGACATAATCCGAATAGAGTTATAGTTTTCTAATGACCTAGAATCTTAATTGGGTCCTCAATATATCACAGACGCTAATGCCTAAATATAGACACTAGCGCTTGGGCACGCTTGACCTTTCATGGGTGCCTATCACTAGGGCAGTTACATTTATTTTTTTAGATCAGTGCATTTTTTACGATTTCATAGAGTAGTTTTCTCATTACAAGCACATTCCTCCAGCAATTAAGATGCATTCTATCATATTTTTCTACTTAGAACAACATGGATAACACCATCTGCAGCGGTGTATAAATTTTAGAAGGCAATCAAGGATTGAGAATAACACTACACCTTTCTCCCCTACACTCTTTTTTCCTAGAATGAGATCACTCAAAAAACTCACACTTGGCATGAGATCACCTGAAAAAATCGCTCTTGGCATTATATTGCCCAAAAAACTTATTTTTTGACTACATTTTCAAGAAAATTTCTATCCTTTTCACCTGTCATAGATCAGGTGCACATGTTCCTTTTACTAAGTTTTCATATTTTTACATAAGTTCACATACTTTTACATACTTTTCATAACACGTGGCTTTGACTATTCTTTTGCTCTTCTTTTATAGGTCTTTCCTTAATATACAACAAGAAGAAACCCTTCAACAAGCAACAACAATAGTAGGTACATCATGAAACAAATCATACGCTTTACCCCTAGGGTCACTTACTCTTCATTAGCCTCCATGCCATATCTTTATCACTCCATGATTTTTCTGTCCTCTTCGACATGCTTTCCCCATCAATCTACAATATTGTTATAAGGTATGCATCTCTTATTTTCTTTATGTTCTCAAGTTTTCACTCAAGAACATAAAGTGGGGGAAAATGTAGACACAAAATCATTCAGTTGGGTACATTTCTAGGTCCTAATCCCATACTACTATTCTTATGATTTATAAGTGATAAAACTAGTAATTGACACCTATCTTTGGCCTCTTTTCAGTGTTTTTGGTTTCCTCTTTGATCTTGTACAACCCACAACCTAGTATGATTTTCATTATTTTATCT
The DNA here is from genome assembly GCA_019776745.2 of Taxus chinensis. Classification (NCBI taxonomy): domain Eukaryota; kingdom Viridiplantae; phylum Streptophyta; class Pinopsida; order Cupressales; family Taxaceae; genus Taxus; species Taxus chinensis. The sequence goes on along the minus strand of CM034148.1, from coordinate 214,119,814 downwards.
TTCTTCACTCTAGACACCAGTGCCCAGGTGCCCTCGTCCCCTTTCGACACCCACAACCTCTTTGTATCTTACTCACCTCTTTTATCTTTTGGGCATCTTGTTTTCTTATGGGTTAGACTTTTAGTTTTCAATTGTGATATTCAAAGAAGGGAATCATATAAATAAAAATCTATGTGACCATAATAATGGACCAAGCTCTAAGAATCTACTGTCACCACCTAAGGATACATCCAAAGACATTCTAAGAGCATCGAAACATCCATCTAGCTGTCATTCAAGGGATAAGGGACTGCATTTTTCTACATACACTTTATATGAGTGGAAGTTCATTTTTCCATCCACACATCTACTTAAATTTCCACTTCTATTTATTACTTGTTATCAAGTGCATCTTGGACAAAAGCTTCCTAGGAAACGATTCTACACACACGCACACAAAACTACATGGAGTCTGAGATATAGTTTCGTTCTTGGTCGTAATTTCACTATGTCGAGTGACTGTCAGGGTCAGTTTGACTCCCCATTTGCATCTTTTTATTTTTAATATTTTATGTGTTTTTAAGTTTTGTAGTAGATATTTTGTTTTGCAGGTTGTAAGAAAACTCAACAATTATCCAGTGAGAAATAGTGAAGCTTAGTGACATTGGTGTGACACAAGAAGAATCAGTTTTTGACCATTTTTCATAGACACAGGTGCCTAGGCACCTCTGACCCAGTCTAGGTGCCCCAGGCCAGGCATATCCAACATTTGTAGGATTTATCAGGCACGGTTGTGACATTTTCTTCCTTGTATTCATTTTTTTCTAGTCCAACATACTTTGGGATCAATTGTGAGATCATATAAGTCTTCTACTCTCTCTCTTGCACTTAGGGTTTTATATTTATTTAGGTTATTGATTGTGTCAGATTTGTACTTTAGTGCTTATTTATCACATGCGAATTTGTAATATCTAAGGTTTTACAAATATTATTTTTTGTTAGATCACACACACACATTAATAGCGCAAATAAGAGGACTTGAATAATATATATTATCTAGGAAGGGGCAATCTAATCCTATGAATAGGTGTTGGACATGTTGATATTTAATTCCCACCTTTTTATTTCAAGATTTCCATTCGTGTCTTTGCCTTATCTAAGAAATTAAATACGGCCCAATTAAAAGCCTTGACACTAATAATAATAATAGTAATAATAATATACAAATAGTAAAACCATTTTATGGCAATCACTATGATGCCACCAATGGAAAACCCATGACACATGCCCACAATGATTGTCCTTTCTGCCAATACAAGTATAGGCAATGCAAATAGATGATGGACATGGGCAACATTTCTTCCCTGGCTGGAAACAAGGAAAAATGTCTATTGTATTAATATTTACGAGAGTAAAATATCAAAGTGTGGAGGATATAAGATTTTGAATGCATGGAGTCCATTCAAGCTCAACACGTCACTATCATTTACAGTGTTGTCTAGGCTGGAACTTTATTTTTCAACGATTCCATCGATTGTGCAACTATAATGTGTAGGATTTTTAGGACCATTCAATACCATGTTGTGACAATCCTCCATCCATTGGGGTGAAGATTCATAAGTTATATTCAAATATGGTTAGTTATGCATATCCTTTCCTAGAATTAATTGAGCTTACAATCAAAGAGGGGCTAGAAAGTGCTACAAGAAAAAAATATTGTGGTTGGGTTTTGAACATGGAACCTACAGGATTTTCCCCATTTTTTATTTTGAACCCTTTGAGTATAAATTGCACCCACACGAAAAATGCAAGTGAGATGGAGATGCTAATGTGGAACATAGAAAGTAGATATTTTTTTGGCAAGAACAATTTGAGCCATGGAATAGGTGTGGCACATGCACATATTTAATTCCCACCTTTTTATTTGTAATTTTCCATTCATGTGTTCATCTTATCTAACAAATTAAATTGAAAAATGACACCATCAGGAATGATGATGAGGTAAACCGTAATATGAAATGTGCATCAAATTGCCACCCTAAAATGCCAGGTTCAAACCACATCTCCCTATCTATAAAGTTTCCTATGAGATAAAGATTTGAATTCCCTTACATTTACGTGTCTTTTGACTACCCAAATAACATAAAGCCTTAAATTCCAAACACCAATTATTGACTTCAACAACAATATTGATCAACCATTCCTTATGTTCAAATATATCTCTGAAATAAGTTGTATGGATGACTTGCACAACAAGTCCTTTCTCCTTGAAACAATTGAAAAAATTTCATGTTGTTGTACAAGAGTAGAGTTTTGCATTGGTTCCCACACTGCTTTCCCCATATTTGTACTTATCCTCTATCAAAACCCATATTCATTCCCCATTTTCCTCTCATGCAATTTTGCTTGCTTGAGTTTGTCTTTTTCAATACATCTCCTTCGATATTTCTATTGTACATTTCACCTGGAATTACTAGTATTAGTATTACTATATATATGGGGTTTGTACTCTAAACCCACTTTCCCATTTACAACATCAAAGTAATTTCGGCTGATTTGCATGACTATTATAATGCATGGTGAAGAAAGGCTATTCCTCCAATAACTTCTTAAAAAGCGTCGCTTGGAAGAAAGAAGAGAAGTTCCTCGAATAATTCTTTAAAACGTTGCAACTTTTAATTGATGCGGATTTTCCAACTGCTTTCGAAGGCAATTTCTGTGAACGATGAAATTTTGCCGTCTTGAATTTGCAATTCGCAACCACCGACTTCTTCTCTTATACTCTTTCAAACGATGGACGGCAAGGGGTACTTTCCTATCGATTTCTCCTGCTTATTTTGCGTTACACCATTTCTTCTGATGTCGGTAATGGAAAGTTACGCGGTACCATCCTTCCCAGCTCACTATATATATCATGTTCGATACCTCTCACACAGAAGTAAAAAAAAATATTACTTGGGAACGCTTCTGTTAGGATAATTGAATGGCGCAATTTCAGGATTTCTTGCCAATTATGGCGGAAAAATTGGGTGAACCCGATTTTATGGCGGAGTTTTGTAATGGGTTTCGTCTACTTGCGGATTCCCAGTCTGGTTTGATAACTGTGGAGAGTTTGAGGAAAAATTCTGCTATGTTAGGGGTGGATTCATTGACAGATTCAGAGATCGAAGCGATGGTGAATGAGGGAGATTTGGACGGCGATGGAGTTCTGAATGAGCATGAATTTTGTGTTTTAATGATTAGATTAAGCCCTTCTTTAATGGAAGAGGCTGAGAAATGGCTACAAAAAGCCCTGATCCATGAATCGGAGGAATCCCTCAAAACCATGTAACGATGAAAGTAATGTTTCTATTATTTTCTTATTAATATTATGCAGACTGCAATTGTTTTAGACACCCTGATTCATTTAGGATTACAGGATTTTATTTTTATGGGAAAATTTTCACTGTGTTCGGTATAGAATAGTATATATCAATTCATGTCTCAAAAGTAATATACAGATCCGGATTAAAGAATAGTATATATCTCTATTTGCATAACAAGTAGATTGAATGGAGGAGCAAGCGAATGCAAAAGAGTAAGGTGATGATTTTCATGTATCTTTTTCCCAAGGGAATCTCATAATGTGGACAGAAAAAACATGCAGCAAACGGAGGTTATCCTACATATTTTCAAAAGATGCACAATGAAGCTAGATTTATTCATGGTTTTCTATTGAATTAGGATTTGAAAGGAATTGCAATGTATTTATGATATCAGGAAAAATCTTTTAATTTTCTATTTAATTTAGAAGAAAAATCAACATTTCTGAACTGCAAGAAATGTCGAGAGCAAGGAAAACAAATGAGTGACGGCAAAACATAGAAAAAAAGTGTAGAACGGAAGGAGAAACTATGAAAGATTAGAAGAAACTACTATAGGCGAACGATCCTTTAACCCACCCTTTTTGAAATCATTTAAACTTAAAACTTATACCCACCCTTCTTGAAGTATGCAACTATTTAAACTTTTCACTCTACAATGTATTTAAGTTTCCATAAGAGGGACACTTTTAGCAGGTAAAAAATATCAAGGACACCATCTAATTTATTAGGTGTGAGAGAACATGTGATAATTAATATAATACTACATGTCATTTTTGTAGAATTTAATCATATAAGAGGTAATGTATGTAATGATTGTAATTCAAATGATACATTGACAATTCCCAAAAAAAACATAACATAATAGATGAATGATGAGCATAGATGTGTTTAGTATATGTTATAGATAATTTTAACCTAGAAAAAGTCTTGACAAACTAATTAGTCCCGGTTGTTCAAGTCAACCACCCATATGTACAACATCATCTGAAGGCCATTATAAAAAGAACTTGTGTCGTTTTTATGTATTTACATTTGCCCACACTTTAAACTAGAATTGAAGATGCTAATTTTAAGTCAAAAAACATATAAAAATGAAAGTGAAAAGGATATTTCATGGATATCTTGTAAAAACATTCGATCGAACATTTTTTGAGTGCTTGTTAGACATCATGGTAATATGCAAAATCCGCAAGACACAATAGATTAGCATAATAGACATGCTTGACATTCTCTAGATCCCAAGATATTTTCTTTCTAACTCATAGTCTTTGCAAATATATCATTTTATCATACACTAAATTGACTAGCCCAATGTTTACACTTTTTTTTTTTTATCAAGCAACAATATGGTTTATTTCAATCTAAATTAGATTTATAATTTAAATAGATGTAGGTTAGATAAAAGTGGTTGTTTTGATTAATAAAATTTCAAAATTAATTACATAATATCCAAATAGCATTTTGAAGCATGCAATACAAGATATGCACTTGGAAACACAAGGAAACGAGTGCACTTAGCTTGTTACAGAGGATTCTGGGAAGTTCTGGGATTGTGAAATCCTATAACAGGAATATATGAACATAGAAGTGCTTCAGAATTGAGACTCTAACTACAAACTATCTTGGGGAAGGACCATACCAATATGTCAAGACCATACCGTATGGTCTTGACCCTTTTGTATACTCTTGGACTTGATTTGTTTATGCTCCTGCAACTTTTTGTGGTGGTTGTTTTCCTAGATTTGTCTATCATTACCAAAACCTAGATGTTTATCATGAATTGAGGATCTCTAAACATACTGAACATAATATCAAACTCTAGCCATGGATGAAGAGTCCTAGAAAAAAACATTAGTTGGATTGTGGCCACCATTATGCATTGTGGACATTCACACTACACCGAAAGGCCTCAAACCACACGTCATTTCCAACCTACCATCTTGTAGTTCCCACAAATTTCACTCCTTTGCTTGAAGATTGAATCTATGATATATTCATGTTTGAGAAATTTATATGGATAATACCATGTTACTTGGATTTAATTACTATGAGTTTGTTGTTATATTATCTCTTGTTCTCAACTTGTCCATTGGTAGGATGATATATGGGGCCTCGCAACGCCGATTTACCGCCTTATCGTCACCACTTGGTTTTGATATAGTGATTATGGGTATTATTGAAATAGGGTTTACATGAATTATATTTTGGATAATGGTTGTTCTTTCAAATAAATTTATATTAATTGTTCATCTCATTATCTGGAATGTGGTAATCTAACTTGAGAGGTTGTGTTTGAGGCACATAATGCTAGTTTACTATTATAACCATTATGGCTTGTTTTGGAGAGGTGGTTATGAATTTTATTGAGATAAGATTTAGATGGACCATATTTTGTATATTATGCATGTATATAGTTTTGTTTACTATCTTGGAGTGGATACTAATTGATTATATAAATTAGATGTTTTAATTTGAAATTGATTTGACCAATTGGATGTATGTAGAATTATTTCATTTGGTTTATTGTATCGAGCATGTATTATGACATGTGAATCGAGTGTATATGATTTATGTTGATCACAGGAGAAGGTGGGTCTCAGAGATGCACCTCCTATTTGCACAAGCAAATGTTTGGGCTGAAATCTCACGTTTACTTGATTTTTGTTTGACTCTGTGTTTTTGTAGTGATTATTATAGGCACCCTCAGTGGTTCCTTCTTAATCCTTATTGTATAAAATTTTCTAACCCTTGTTCTAATTTAGTTTAGGGGCCTAATGATTCCCACATGTGTTAGGGGTCATTTATTATTGTTAACCTTGTTTCTAGAGGTGTGGGACCACTTAAACATGAGTTGGGTGGGCCGCACCACCTCTCCTTGTGTGTCACATTTCCCAAACCCGAATTAGGTTAAAAGTGGAAGTTATAAGAGTTAATTTTTGTGTTGGAGGTCTCATTTACACTAAAATGGACACGTTGGACCCTGTCTATGGGTAGGGTGACATTTTTCAAGGCTCAAATGGGATACATAATTTCCTTTTCATACAAGAATATAGAAAAATATCTAACTAGTAAAATGAATCACACCACCATAGATGCATTGAAAATATTATATCATTATGCACAATTGAAAACGTGTTTGATTATAGAGTTTCTATCTCCTGAAATTAATTAGTGGATTATTAAACCTTATCACATCTATATCATGTACATATGCTTTCTTTTCTACATTAGATGCTCGTATATATGGAAATTTAACAAAATAATAAAAAAGGTATTTAAATTTTGTTTAAAAAAAAAAATGATAGGGATGGGCCACAGCCAGGCCACAACATTACCTCTCCCCAAAACCCTTCCATTTCACATACATGACCATGTATATTCTTGGATGCATCCTCCTTAGTAGTGTGGCGTATGCGCCAGACCCTTGACCAATAATTGACATTCGATTTTCCCTTGAAAGCACAACCATATAACTACAATGACCTACATGGCCACTCTTCAATGACGCATGTAAAATAAATTATATTTATTCTCACTCCACAAAGGGGTTTGTAGCATATCTATTTGGAATATATGTGAATATATAAGGCATATACCTAGATTTAGATACATACGCGGCGGGTATATGTGTAGAATCTTTAAAAGAGGAAGGATATTTACATGGTTATACAAAGATATGCCTTATTTTAACCCTAAATAGGGACTTTGGGTAGTAGACAAATGAATCCCCATTGGGCGCCATGAATGAGAGTCTCGGTAGCCGGCAATACAAATGGATTAAAAAAATAAAGTGTTTGGAATATTATAGAGAAGTTTAGGCTTCCTAAATAATTAACCAGCTTTGGCAAATTAATTTTTATTAAGGAGTGTATTTAGTTAAAATAATAATAATTAAAGTAATAATGATATGGATGTTTTTAACTAAAAAAGTTGCCGAATAAAAATATCTTAAGGCTCACCAAATTAAAGTGTTTTTTTAAACTAAACGGATTTTAGGAAAGTAATATATTTTCTATCATAGCTAAGAAGACCCCATAGGTGGAGAATAGGGTTGTCTTGGTTATAATAGATTTGGCATCAAATTAGATGTTATTATTTGGAAATGTATTGTTACTCGTAATGTAAATAAAATTATGGTTTTGATTTTATCATTACAATATTGCTATTGTCATATGATAATAGGAGATCAAATTGAAGAAAACTTTTTTTCCATAACAACCGAAGGGAGAAATCAATACTATGATATTGTCACACTCCATGATTAAGATAAACGAATTGGTATAAATATAAATAAACAAAATTACTCTCGAGTAAGAAATGTTAAGATTATTATAAAGCATCCCTTATTACTTTAAACCTTAATTGTGTAGTATAATTTGACTGTGATTTGGAGACCCCCATTGGTGATAATAATGACATAACTATTAACTAGCTTTAATCACGAGAATAATGTTAGTGATATGTGAGTATTAAATTTATCAATCTAGTACATCTCTAGAAGGTAATGTTTTTAGAATGAGTTTGGTTTAACTATGTGATGCCTTAATAAATGATTAATAAACAAAATTCCCTAATTTTACAAAGTTGATTAGATCAGTTTTGGATCATGAAAAATCGTGGGGGTGACAATTAGTATTAGAGCGGTCAACGAAGGTTCACACACTTGAACCTCTGGGATTGTAACACCTACATATTACACACACAAATACAAAACCAAAAAATATGGCAATATTTGTTTTTGACTTACATTGCAGTACCCATGACACTACATGAGATCATTTAGGAAAACACACAATACATGATATGTTTGCACAAACATTAGCCCATATATATAACATGAAACCATATGATGCACAACAAGGCCACCCTTTTTTTTCAAATGACAAGACACAACACAACGATTCAACTGCAATATAAATTTACAGATAGGGTCTTCTCAGGGCATGATATTTTAAGGATTACACATTTATTAAAATCATGTTTCAATATTTAATATAAGTTCTAGAAGGGCTCATAATATGTGAATCGTACATTTCTTTTCCTTTTTTTCTAGGTGTCCTTTATATAGTTTAACATTTAACTTACGGTGTGTCTCATAAAATAAGGATCATCTATATTATTTCAATTACTTATTTAATTCATCTGTTCGTCAATAGGGCATTTATTTACACACAAGGCTATAAGGTGTTACCCCTAGGATTCAAATCTAAGGGCTTGCATCTTGATCTTATATCACACCTCTGTTACACAACGGAAACAAGTGTACATCCAAAGGATTTGAAGTTCTTTTTTTGTGTAAGGATTTAGGGTCATGTTTCTTTCACTCAATTATAAATTGATAATTGATTTAGTACACATTAAGTAACATATACAAATACATTTTTTATCCAAAACAAGAGGATATAATCACATTTCAAGGAAGATCATGTTTCACTTTCCTGTGGAATAACATCCCATAATTACACTTCCCAAGGTCAATCGTCAATTATAATTTTACTATAGTTAAGTTTTACTATAGTTATGGTCTTACTATGGATTGGTGTAACGCCTGCTAAAAGTCACACAAAAATACGACACCGAAGAATCAGACCTAACTTTTTTTTGACTTACTATGGAATAAATTTTCACGATAACACAGATGACCATAAAGGGATACTTGCAAAGCTCAACAAGCTAGACACAACATAGGTCATATAGGCAACGAGGAATCATACAACACCCATAAAAAACAATTCACTTTACTCTTTGACAAGGCACAACATAATAGACCAACAATAATACACAGTTACAGTTAAGAACATCTCATGGTGTAAAATATTTTAATGTTATGAATTTACTAGAAACATATTTCAAGACCCAAGTTTACGATCAAGGAGATTAATGTTTTGATTCAAGGATTTCTTCTTACAAAGGTTAACTTCTTTCTTTTATACAGTTGACTAATTATCTTAAGACCAAGTTTTCTAAGAAAAAGGATCATCAAATATACGCCAATAACTTGCTTACTTCATTTGATATATAAAGGAAATTTTCTATTCCTCACAAGGTCATTTATTCCTACTCAAGCTATAGAAACTTGGATGCCTACCTCCATTAGCACAAGTGATGAGCACAATTAATCCAGTTGTGGGGAAAATTTCTGTTTAGGTTTGGAGAAACAATCTTCTATACACAAGGATCAAAATTTTAACATTACTTAAGAAATATTAAATATGAACCTTAAGGCAATGGTTAGAGGGAAACAAGGGCCAAAGGAATTAATTTAGCTTCAATGTCTCATTGTTTATTCCACCTGGTCCATTTTATTTAGGCTAAGAGTTCCTATATAGATTGGTTAGAAAAATTTCATGTAGAATTTAACGTTGATTAATTTTGACAAAGGAAAACCCATGCTTTACAATTCAAATGATTGAGAGTTAGATTGAAGGGTTTCTTAATACCATTTACCCACTCTTAGGCTCATCTTTGCATATCAACCTTATTATCTTAAAAAACCAATCATTGATTTCACTATAACATCATTCCTGAAGACATTCACCAGAAAATAGGATAATGTCTACCATTTTAATTATGGTTAGAATAATTCATTGTTACTCCTCATGTTTCTTAAGTTAAGGGTTTAAAAGCCTGGGGAGGACAATTTTACCTCAAGAGAAAAGTTTACTATTACTTGTTTGCGGAAGAACCCATACAGGTGGTTACATCAAGTCTTTCCAGGGGATGACACATTTTCCCTAAAGGGACAAGGGATCACGCTGGCATGTTGTTAAGCATGACTAGGGAAGGTGGGTCGTCAGAGGTAAATAAAATTATTCATGCCACGCTATACTATTCTTTGAATTTATATAAGGTTACATTATAATCACCGCATCCATGACGCCTAGGGATCAACTTTTATATTTTCCACGATAACAAAACAAGCGGGGAAGTTTCAGACTAGTTACGAAAACATTACTCCACAATACATAATACTGTTTAAGGCATACGCGTTTTCTTCTAAATCATCCTCCATAGCCAACCGATTCCAAATTTCAGTCTAACAGTGACATGCGGGAAGGTGGGTCATAGGGGAAAGTTAGGAACTTTTGCACAATTTTTTTCCAAAGTTTGATGCAGTTTTCTAGAAGCCTTCTGCACCTCCATCTACTCCTGATAATGCCATCTGCAGACCCATTATTAACCTGAGTCAAGTGGATCAGTGAGAACTGAGCTTAAGATTAATCACTTTTTTTTTACAAAGGTAAACAATGAAGCTACTATCTAACAATATCAAAAAGGAAATGGCGGTGCTATTCCAAGAATTGGCTCAAAGCTCTAAATACTTTGCAACAAGTTCCCTTAAGATAAATAAAAATTTCGGGCCCACCATGTCAATCTAAGAAGAAATTCCCTTATACTTCAATATTGAACATTGTCTTACCAAGTGAAGTAAAAATTTCAACAGGCCATCACTTTGAGAAGGGAAGCATTGGCCTTATTAGGTTAGAAACAATGAGAACTAGTTGTAATAGGGATCTCCTATTTTCATAGGAACAATTAAGATTTGTTATTGACATATGTAAGAGGGTGAATTTATATTGCAACCAACAATATCCATTCCATTAAAAGGTACCAATTAGCACTTTTTAAGCTTCATAATAATAAATTTCTGAATCCACAATTATTGAGCAATTAATTCAAGAGGCCAAACCGACATGGAGGATTTCACTTGGAAAGGTTAACATGAAATGTCAAGTGTATTAAAATTGATGGATTCTAGTTTCGGCCATTGACTCCAAGGAATTTCACAATCATTACAAGAAGAGGCCACTTCCCTTATAGGTTAGTAATGACAAGTTTGAGTAAAAGATATTTCTTGACATACAAGTTCAACTATTTTAAAGGCATTTTGATCCAAGTTCCTTAGCTTACACTTGGGATTTCCAAACTTTCTCTATCAAGTTGTAGTAGTTTTACAGTTTAAAACAATTTGGAATCATACCATATTCCATCACAATGGATCTACTTTTTAAAGTTACCATCCTCGTTAACATATTCAAATTCATTAAAAAAGGAGAATTACAAAGTTGTAAGTATCACTTCAATCAATCCATTAAATTAACCACCATGTACTTCAAATATCAAATCAACAATGCATCTATGATATGAAATAGAGAAATATAAATATCCCTTTATATGCTCTTAACCATTCTATCATAATTTTCAAACAGAGATATCAACACACATACATCATCCAAATATTTCAAATAAGAACCATACCAGTTGTGGTAATGAAAACAACTTCTATTGAACTGCAATAATGCTTTTACAACTTCAGTTTTCATCCATCAGTTAGAATTATGCACGATAGGTAGTTCTGACACATTCGAAGGTAGTACTATCCATAACTCAAAACAGAGAAACTTTCAATCTCGATGACATATTACAATTCCTTCCACGTGAAGTGGGAGATTTAAGCTTCATAAGGGACATCCAAAGTGCCCATCAGGGAAAAACCTTAAACATTTCTGGAACCTATAGTTCCAGAAGATCAATAGGCAATGAGGTATACCATATAACATTTGGGTCACAACAATTAAAGTAGGAGTACTCAACGCTCTCAAGACAACTAAGTAATTCGGGTACCTTAGAAAAGGATACATTCCCTCCTCATTGGCCCTAAAGCCCCAACCACTCAAGTCAACCACACATAAATGTATTTGCAAACTTACTGGATAGTTTGAAGGGAATATTTAATTGGTTTGAGAAAAGATAACATGCAGGTGTAACAAACCTAGAACACAGTCCACACCCCTCTTGTAGGTTGGGAAACTACCAAGGAATAACTGACATTACGAGATTGTTGACAAAATCTAAAATGGTTATTAATTTTCCGTAAAACAATAGTCAACCCGGAAGGGAAATTATCTGATAAGGTTACTACTTGAGTAACCCAGTCTAAAAGTTCACAAAAAAAAGAATAGGAACAACCTGATTATCTAGGAAGAAATCTAATCCAAAATGACAAGATCGTAAGAAAAGTGAGAGGTTTGTAAATACAATAGGCTTCCCTTCACAACAGAAGACACAAGTTATAAACAACATGAAAACTTGATACTCAAACGCAGAAATGCTACTAATAAAGGTAGAAGGTTAGTTATTAAAGCATGAACACACAATAGCCAGCGTAGGAGGAAAGTAAATCTATGCTATCCACTTTAACATCAACAAGGATTAAAGCCAAAAGAAGAAGATTACAAGAGGAAGGGAGAGATTTTCCACAAGGAGATGTTAGCTTAATTTAATACATCTTATCCTACGCTGCATACAGTTACTCCTTCAACCATCCTTTCCTTGTGTAACTATTCCCGTTTCTTTATATTCTTCTTGTCTGCTATTTTATTTCACACTTTGAATTGACTACATTGAACTAAATCTATTTGATCTCTTGCTATCATTGGTATCAGAACTTCTCTGCCCTTAGCGTGGCATTTTTTGGAGTAGTACAAGATCAGGACATGTGGAAGCGACCTTGGATGTGGAAATTTTTGGGCACTCTTCCTTGGCCTACGTGAAGACCTGTTAAACAGATCCAACATTTACGTTTGAAAAGGATTTCGAGACCTGGACGTGCAAAAATTCTTCATTGGTTTGTTTTGGCGTGTAAACTTGTAAGCGTGGGGTTTGGTGCAGAAAGTCTTTCTCTGACATTTGCTTGAAAATTGAAAAGTGAAAATGTAGTATTCATTGGCGTTTTGATTTTGCTTTGGCATCGTCATTGGCATCTAGTCCTACCTATGCGTGGAAACTGGGCATTGGAAACCACATCGAATAATTATTCTTGTTGGCTTGTAGTTACTTGTTTTGGCATGTAAAAGACAAGGTGTTATGCTATTTTCCAGAGCAAAGTAAATACGTAGACTTGTGTTGGAGGATTTGACATTAATACTCATGTGTGTGCTGTGCATGGAGGAGGTGAGCCATTTGGAAGGAAGCCGCCAAAGGAGAGGTGTGGTGACCTGTGTGGAGCTGTATTAGCAAGGACCCTGCATGACCTGCGCAGAATGTACATGTCACACATTTATGCTGCCGAGAGTGTTACGAGAAATCCTTCTGGTGGGTCACCTCTGAGAGCCCTAGAGGACACAACCGACATCTATTTTTCCTTGCTCACTGAATTGCTGAATACCGGCAACATATTATTTGACGAATTGGTGCGTCAAGGATTGTTTGACTATTTCTTGTTTGATGTGTGTTGTCAAGCATGCCGAATCTGCGAAGAATTGGAGAACGGATATGATGCAGATGATGAACGTGAAGTAGAATGCCCACAGGAGTGTCCACATCAAACTGCATGATCTTATAGAGCACATCTTCATGATAGGTTCCTTCAATAAGCATTTGTAACCATTTTTGAATAATCAATAAATAAAATACAATTTTGAGTTTTTGGAAATGTTTGCACCTCGCACTTTGTTGTCGGATGCCCAGTTGCTAAAAGGTCCAAATTTCACCGCATGGAAAACCAATATGTGAATGATTCTTTAGTTTGAAGATATTCTGGGGATTGTTTCTAGCACGAATGCCCCTCCCACAGATGCTAATCTGTTGGCTAAGTATGAAAAGGCTGATGCAAAAGCATTAATGCTTATCACTCGTAGCCTTTCTGATGAGGTTCAACCTCACATTTGGGAAGCAACCACTTCCTCTACGGCATGGGCTGTGTTGTGTACCATCTATGAAGCCAAGAATTTGATGACGATACTACATCTTTAGAAAAAGCTTCACACAATGAGTATGCCTGATGGTGAATCAGTTGAAGCCTTCTCGTGGCATGTGGCCAAGTTACACGCATAAATTTATGCTCTCGGTGAACTGGTGGATGAAAAGTTGCTAGTGCTGCTCACCTTGTGAGCTCTTCCTTCCTGGTTTCGGACAATGATCACCATGTTGACCATCACTCAATAGGAGGTGAGTTTTTCCACACTAGTGAATTATCTCCAGTAGGAAGAAGTCATTCAGAATGTTCAAGAAGCCTCCGAAGACAAGGCTTCTTGAAAAAGCATAGCAACAAGCCTCGGAAAGGGTAGTCAGCCCCAAAATCAGAAGTAGCATCCACAATAACAACCTTCTCAGCGGCCAAACCCAGAAGCAGCAGAACAACAAGGCAGATCGATGGTGCAAAGATTTTCTCCACGAATACGTACACGACTACGAACTGTTATTACAACAGTCGCAAGCATGGAAAATCTAGTGAAGAGAGCACTTCTGGCCGAGGATATTCAAATAAATCCCAATAGCGTGCTCATAATCAGAGGCAGAAGGGTCATATTACTACTGTGCAGGATGCCTCCTTCAACGAAGAGGTTCTAGACGTAACTCATCTAAACATTTTCCTAGTCTCACAGACTTCACAGCCGTTAGAAAGTGTCTAGTTGATTGATTCGGGTGCCAGCAAGCACATGAATGAAAATAAGAAGTTGTTCCATACCCTGAGTGACCGTCCCACTGGAGATCAAATCACCATCACATATAATCAAGAGTATATTGCGGTGGGGATTAGTGATGTCATCATTCCTCTTGGGACACAAATATGTACATTCATGAAGGTGCTATATGTTCTAGGTTTGACTTCAAATCTCTTGTCTGTGAGTCAGCTTCTTAATCATCGAATGCGGGTCAAATTATTTATTCAGAAAGGGGTCAAGTCCTGCCTAATTTCCCAGGGAGACTCAATTATTGCTCGAGCATTTATGAAGGGCCATCTATTTGCACTAGATGCGGTCACTTCATCTAACATTGCTCTCTCTACTTCAATGGTGGAGTCCACTGCACTATGGCACTTTCGATATGGTCATCTTTCTATCGGGACTCTACATCAGTTCAGTGCAAAGGAAATGGTAAGACGAATTCCTCCACACTCCCATTCCTTACTTGTTTTCTCAGGATGTATTGCGGGAAAACAACACAGAGGTTCAATCAAATAGAGATCTTATCATTCTATGGAGCATCTTCAGGTTCTACACACTAATCTATGCGGACCCCTGCCAGCTAGCTTCCAAGGTTTTGTATACTTCCAGCTCATCATTGATGATTACTCACAAAAAATGTGGGTATATTTCCTCTGGAAGAAGAGTGAGGCATTTGAAAATTTCCAAACCTTTTACTAGCAACCACCAGGAAGACTGGGAAGCCTCTCCTTCTTCTCTACTCAGATTGAGGGGGGGGAATTTGTATTGAATAAGTTCTTAGAATACCTGAAGCAACATGGCATTCAGTAACATCTGACTGCACCCTACACACCCCAACAGAATGGGATTTTCGAGCGACAAAACAAGATTGTCATGGAGATGGCTCGTTGTATGCTCTCCATCGCCAAGTTGGAGGATCATTTTTGGGCAGAAGCAGTCCAAAAAGCATTTTATCTACTCAACCGGGCACCCATGATGATCTTGCAGGACAAGACACCGGAAGAGATATGGACTGGTCTTAAACCTTCTATCTATCATTTGATATTTTTTGGTTGTACTGCATATATGCATGTTCCAGAAGAGAAAAGGAATAAGATCGATCCAAAAAAACTGCCATGTCTTTTCTTGGGGTATAGTACTACCTCAAAGGCATATCGTCTCATAGATCTTGAGATGAATAAAATATATGAGAGTCAAGATGTGGTGTGTGATGATTCATCCTTTGACTCCCAGTCACACAATAGAGATCCAGTAATGACCTCATCACATGGATTGCTTACACATCTAGATGATGGGCAAGATGATTCTTCTCAAAGAGAATAAGAGATGAGTGGAGACTTATTCGTTGATCTAGGCACACTGGAAAACACATCTTCACATCAGTAGCAACATCACCAACGTCTGAAATGGGTCTAGAATACTATTGGGGATGAACACCTGAACTCACCTCCATGTACTTCTATGGGAGTCAGAACACGAAGTCATGCCATACATGAGGTAAATTTGGCACTCATAAGTTCATTTATTGATAGCACCGAATCCAACACTTTTCATGAGGCATTAGACCAACAACAATCGAAACAGGCTATGGATGCTAAATATGATTCCTTACTTCAGAATCAAATGTGGGAACTTGTCGATTTGCCTCTAGGTAAGAAATCCATTAGCTGCAAATGGATTTTCAAAACAAAATATAAGGTAGATGGTTCAATCAACAAACACAAAGCATAACTTGTTACAAAAGGGTTATGCTCAGCAAGAAGGAATTGACTATGACGAGACCCTTTGCACCCACTGCGAAGATAAAATCATCAGAGTTGTCTGTGCACTGGCAGCACAAAATGGATGGAAACTTTAGTAGATGGATGTCAAGAGTGCTTTTCTGAATGGTGATCTCAAAGAAGAAGTATACATGGCCCAACCTGAAGGGTTTGTAGATGAGCATCAACCACACAAGGTATGTCATCTGATAAAGTCACTTTATGGACTTAAACAAGCACCTAGGGCATGGTATATAAAAATTGATGATCACCTATTGCAGCATCGATTCAATCGTAGCCCTTCAGATACAAATTTGTATATTAAGAAGGTAGGAACATAGATTGTTATTTTGGTTTTGTATGTAGATGATCTTGTGATCATACGAAGTTCTGACAATCTTGTGGATGATGTAAATAATCATCTGAAGAAATCCTTTGACATGACCGATTTGGGGCTACTTCACTACTGTCTTGGCTTAGAGATATGGCAGAAGAAGAATCATATCTTTGTCTCCCAAATGAAATATGCCAAGAAACTCCTAGAAAAGTATGGAATGTCAGATTGCAAACCAATGTCCACACCTATGGAAAAAGGTTTGCAATTATCTAGATTCTAGGATTCACCACAGGTAGATGGCACTCACTACAAGTAGCTTGTGGGGAGTCTCATTTACTTGTCTTATACTAGGCCTGATCTTTTCTTTGCAGTGAGCTATCTCACCAAATTTATGCAAGATCTGAAGAAATGTCATTGGATAGCAACAAATCATGTGTTGATATTTGTGTGAGGTACAGTTGAATTTGGTCTGAAGTATCATAAGAACACTTACTTCTTCTTACATGGATATATAGACTCAGACTATGCAGGATCCATTGATGACAACAAATCCACTTCAAGGTATGTTTTTTAATCTCGGATCTGGACCTATCTTATGGATTAGCAAGAAGAAAATTGTTGTTTCTCTCTCAACCACTGAGGTTGAATACCATGCTGCATGAGGAGCTGTGTGCGAAGTGATTTGGTTATGTCGCATTCTTGCAGATATAGGGATTCCTGAAGAGAAACCTCCCATCATTCACTGCAATAATCAAGGTGTGTTGAAGCTTGTGAAGAATCCTATTTTTCATGAACGAACAAAGCATATTGAGGTCGAATGTCACTACATTCGTGAACAAGTCTTGAACCACCAAATTCAGCTCCAGTACTGTCCTACTGATTTTAAGGTTAGAGATATTCTCACCAAGCCTCTTGGCAAGGTGAAGTTTGATACATAGATTTTGTTTTAAGATATAGCTAGGATTGTGATATTATTGTTTTAAAATTAATTTTATGTAAGAAGGTGGCATAAAAACCTACAACTTTCCTTCCAAAAATACACAATAATTCCTAATTTTGAATCCCCAACCATATGTAAGGTTGGTATACAAATTTAAGAGGTGCGGGACAAGTTTAACTTGTCCCACAAGCGTCCAAAATCAGCCCCTAAGGACATATCCAAATTTCAAAAGGAAGGTGGAGTGTTTTACACTCAAATTTGCTTACACATCTCTTACAACACATAATCCAAGAGCCATAAACTCTACTACATGTATTCTTTGACCCATTATAATTTATTTAACAACATGATTAATCACTAGTCTAGACACAAATAAAATAAATAATAAAGGGAAAAAATACATCACTAAAATCCACATACAAG